>CM066330.1:99653126-100080626 GCA_033807585.1 Hydrophis major | reverse complement strand
CTATTAATGTTTTCTATCAATGAAATTCAAATAAAAATAAAATCAGAGCCTCCATTGAGGTGTTTTCAACTAGATTTTTGTTTACTTAACTATATTTTTAATACTGAAAAACAATAATAGGCAGACTCAGGCAAACTTATTCAGAACAAATCCCAGTGAAACCAATGTGTTTTATTAGTCATAACCATGAAACATTTCCAGCGTACTTAGTTATGATTAATTTTTGCATGCCATACTTAGAATGTTTAATCAGTAATTATACAAGCTTACAAGGGCACTGAAATCTGTTCAAAAATTGTTCTTGGAAGTCTACTTGTTTCTGAGTCATCATTATACTGTAGAGTCACATACCAGTTTGCACCCCGCCCCCCTCTACAAGACAAAAAAAAGACTATTGAAAGTTAATTAAGCAGAATAATCAAAGAAGAAAAAAAGAGCCTTCAAAGTTATTAAAGTATGACTGGAAACAAACAGCTGGTAACACATAACACTGCAATTAAGGAAAATTTCTTTATGCAGAATGGAAAACAATGGATTAAACCATCAGTCTAAAAGGAAAGCAGTTCACCTAACTGCAGAACTCATTCTCTGTTCATCCTAAAGCCTCCATCCCTCTGTCCATATTATTGTCCACATGGACGTTGATTCCCTTGTGATGCAATAAGATTTTTGCAATCCTTGGAGGAGCAATCCTTCATTCATTCTCTAGGGTTTCTGTTAAGCTGATCATATGTGTCTGAGCAGAATGAAATGTTTTTATGTATCTCTAGACACATACTGTATATTAAGGGTCAAAAAGAACAAGTACAATGTATTAATAAAGTCGCATGCCCTGATACAAAGCCTACTTTCCTTTTTCAAGCTTTCTAGGTTGAGCAAAAGAAGAAGAAAAAAGAGGCACCATGTCTTCCTGTAAGAAGCAGGTTGAAAGAAAGAGTCTAAGAGTCTTCCAATTAGAGGAAAACAGAGTAGAGATAAAGACATTGATAAAGAGGTGGTCTGTGTTTGCTTGGCTATTTCTAATACCTCTAGTGAGCAGTAGGATAAAACACTTGATGCTTATTGAGTTGCTTCTACAATGATTCTTGAACTAGATTTGTAACTAACAAGTATACCAAACTATCCCTGCCCACTGTAACTGGAACTTCATATGTTACTTTACACTGGAAATCTGAGGTCTTGACTGTTCTCAGAGAATAAATAACCTATATACATGGAGTCAGATAGTAAATATGAGGCACACATCAATCCAAATTATAGACACACTACAGGGCACTGGATATGAGGTAACTGAATGAAAGTTCAGACTCCACTAAAATAGAGAACCTTTCTTTTTATGGTCCACAAAAAAAAAAAAAAAAGAGGAATCATGTCTGTAATTTTAGCTGCTTATTCAATATTCCCCCCCCCCCCCCCTCAGGAATGGAATCTTACTATTGTGAATGAGGCTAATTACCAACCAAAAATATAAATTATTTGAAGTTGATTCCTAAACCAAACTCCTAGGAGTCTGCCAAATTTATAGGAAATCTGATGAATAAAGTGTTACAATGTGCTGTATTTCATAAGACAAAAGACAAAACAAAGACATTTTGCCAAATGATTTCATAAAAATGGACAAACAATAACAGTTCTCAAAATCTCATCAATCCCATTTCTATTGTACTTACTAATTTTACTTGCAATTATTGAAAAATTGTACTGCGCAGTATTCTCTCTATCAAGTAACTCATTTGTGGCAATAGTTCCTTCCATTCCATCTATTGTAAAGTACCTATCCATGCCATTCTTCCAGTCTATGAAATACCTGCAGATGTAGAAGGTTGAGAGGGAAAGAAATAGATGAAACAACATAAGTTGACAGTCTCTAATTATTTATAATAATACCATTTGGTGCCTCTAAATGGTTTTCTTATTCTACTCTCAGGAGTTATTTCTCTGCTTTGTAATAAAGAAGCAATGCTTGCTTTAACACCATGTCAGAAAGCTAAATGGAAAATAATGAAAGATATCTTGAGAGGAAAAAAACAACTGGGAATATGTAAACATTTTAATTGTATTTCCAATAAAACAGTCAAATTCTGTTCTTAAATGGAGTTCCATAGTCTTTCTCTTCCCAAGAGAGGTCATCAAATTTTAGAACATTTTTTCTCTCTCTCAGTAATTTGATTACTGCTGCTTCTAAAACCAATTTAAACACTTTTACTGGCTGGCTTTGCTCATGTCTTTTTCCTAACTTAGCAGGAATGTGTGATTTTCTAGTATGCTTCTGCTGATTGTTTTTGTTATTAATTTGTAGGTTTCCAACTACTTTGTTTTATTGGTTGGAAGTGATTTTACTGGAATATAAACAAAAATCATATTGACTAGTCCTGCACCTAAATTGAGTTTTCCTATTATTAATTATTCAGAAATCTGAGGATTTTCATAGACTGTTTCTTTGGAAACAAATTACTTAGTAAACATTTGAAGCAACAAACAAATCAGTCTAATCTAAAGCACCATGAATACCCAAGATTTTTTATTTCTGAAGTGGAAAAGAAATAGACATATACTCACTATTTTGGGGAAGTATTTTAAATGAGTCATAATAAAGGCTATTCAAAAAGGCAGGGGAACTATGCATTGGGTAAACCTGGAAAGAATAGTATTACTATAAAAAATAAGAAGCTGCTGAAAGATTAATGGCTGACTTTAAAGTACTGCTTCTAATGGCATTTGAGTATAATACAAGGAAAAAAACAGCAACAAAGGATAGGATAACAGAGGTGAAAGTCAAGCATGCAGAGAATGGTAACATATTACATTACCATTATTTAACATAATACTGTTTAAATCAGGCCCAGGATTAGTGAGGGATTATTCAGGAACAGAATCAGAATTTTTTAATCATTTTTTTAAAATTAAAGAATAGCTATTTGTGCTAGAGCAAGTCATTAAATTTGCATGCATAGAAAATGGCAGCCTAAAGTTTACAAACCTTCCCTTAAATAATAATAAAAATAAAATAAATATTGAGGTTTTATAGTTCAGTATACGTCATGTGAATTTTGTTTTTGTATTGTTCAGTTGAATGACATACTATTAATCATGAAAATTCATATGTCTCTTCTGAATCCATTGAAATGCAATCCCAAATAAATGTTCATAGGAGTCAAGCTAATATCAATGCCAACAAGCAAGTAAATAGATGTGTGACAATATAAAGTCATAGGTTATGAAGTGCTGGTGTTGCAGTGATATTATTCAATGCTTTATTTAAAGAGCCAGGCATTTGCAGACAAGGTACTAAGATTGAATGAAACAATTCCTTGAAAAAAAATTAGAATTCTATCAATCTGTGAGCTTAGAGCAGGAGTGCTTATAGGGAAGAAGGTCAACAATGTAAAGACAGCACTTGTGATGCATAACTGACACTTTTTTTAACATGAACTTGGCTGAGAGCAAACAGCAATGTATCTGACTCTAATCAGGTTCGCACAATGTGTTGATTTAGTTAATTTAAAGAACAAACCAAATTTGGTTGGTTTCATATGATATATTAAGACAGCAGTCCCCAAACTTTCCAACTTTGTGAACTGGTGGTGGTGGCAGGAGTGGGGTGCAGAGAGCGGATGTGGTCACCTGCTGCTTGCAAGGCCCAGTTCCAAATGACTGGGGCCTGGTACCGGGCCATGGCCTGGGATTTGGGGACCCTTGAATTAAGATGTAAGCCATGATATCATAATACTGAGGACTGTGTAACATGCTAATTGAAAGCAAACCAACCATACAACAGCTTAGCATAATTTCTGAACTGTATTTATATAGAACCTGGTCATTTTTCAAGATTCAATTACAAGATCTCATTAACTTCAGTTCAATTAACTTGAGCTGTCAAAAGGTGTAAAAAAAAAACCCAACATGGACGTGGTTTTTGCTGAAAACTGGAAAAAATGCAAACAATGGAAATGCAATTTAGTTGATAAGTGCCTAAAGCAAAGATGTTAAACTCACATCATCATGGTGACATCACATGACGTATCAGGACTTCCCCCCCCTTCACTAAACTGGGCTGGAGCGGGGCCAGCACATGATGCATCCGGTTTGTGGAGCATGAGTTTGACTCCCCTGGCCTAAAGTATGACCATGGCCAGGCAACTCTTGCAACTTTGAACCTTGATTGTAATTATCCCCATGATATATCCATTGTAGCTTCAAATGGTCATTAAGCAACCTCTTATAAATCAAGGACTATCTGTATTCAGTGTAAGCCCTGCTGTTAGTTGTGAATCCAAATGGTTTGCTGCAAATGTTGGATTGAATAATGTAACAAGGACCATGGATTTTAAAATTAATACACCAAAGACCAAGGCAATAGCATTTGACAGGAAAACAAAATTAATTTAAGTTAAGAATTAATAATAACTTAAGAATTTTAAGTTATACTTAGCTGGCAAAAAAAATAGCAGATAATTTAATGTACTTTCATAGAATTTTGACTGAAGGTGGAGAAATGGATGGAGTTTTGTCCTCTGTAAGTTTTGGCAGAAACGTAGTGAATAGCTTATTGTCTTTTTATGTATAAAAAGAAAGGACAAATGTTAAAGGAAGGGACAATTGCTTTAAGTTTGATTTGATAAATGGAAATGAGAATTGAGGATGGCAAGTGAAACATAAAATTAAGTGGAATTCTGTGGCAATGTAACAGTTCACAATTGTGTATGGTAAAATAAAAAGAAATAACTTGAAGAATGGATAAGTCCTGAATTAATGTAGATTGAATACAAGAGTGACTTATCAGAATGGAACAAATACATGAAAATAAATTCGCCAAATAGATATAGTAAATTATTGAATCACAAAATAAATACATGAAGGAAGAATTGACATCCTTTTCTCTCTAGCATGTTCTACTACAGACACAATGAAAATGGAAGAGGAATAGAATTAAGTTTCTATGCAGCCAGCTTACTTATAGGATTTAGCAAGTTCAAGACCAGTCCAGCTTGCATTGAGGCATAAAAGGTTGTGGGAACCAGGCAGAGGACAAACAAAAGGCAATACAATAAAATGATTCAAAGTGAGAATCATTTTAATTGGCTTAATTTTGGCTTACCATAAGTCTACCTGGAAACTTACTTATTAGTTTTCAAGATCAAGTTCTTTTCTTGACTAGCATTAAGAACCCTCATGAAATCTATGCTGTTCTCACTTTTTGTTAGCTACAAATAGCTATAATTCATCTGACTCCAAGTGGGTTACAAGTCAGTAAATAACTATAGTACTAATTGAAGAATACAAAGCAAAATGTTATATAAATTTTTCCATAGTAAATGCATCATCCTAGAATATAACATACAAGATTCAACATTCATGGTGCTGCATTTTACTTAGGACAAGAAAATTATTAGTCTTTGGAGGCTTTCTGAAATAACTAGATCGTAACAAATTTCTTGAAAAAGTTGGAGAAAATTATGAGTTTCCTCAGCACTCTTGTCTCTTCTCAGTCACCTAAGTGATGCCCATCTACTTAATCAGGATACAATTTGTGAAGACTTCAGTACCCATATTAAGAGTCTGCAGAATTTGGGCAACCACACAAGGAACACATTTAACAATGTTTCCTTGGGCAATATTCCAAGCACAGAGTCAAGTAAGCTTATGTACAATGTTGAGATATAAGTAAATGCAGAAAAAGAAATTGCAATGATTACTATTAGGATATAGTCAATTTAATTTATTAAGTAACCGTGCAAATCTTCTATGCAGTTAGTTAGAGCTTTCAAGAATTTTGTTCATCTGCAGTAGCAGTAGCTAATGCTTGGCTCTGATATTGGCCACATTCTGGTACTTGCAAGGATATTTTAATCTTCCTGTGAGCTATAAAATGCCCCTATCTAAAAAGGAAATACTGTACATTTAATACAGCTAATTCTATTCCAAGTACAACCTCAGGTATCCATTTTTCATGTAGTTCATGTTGAAAGAAGCCGTACTCAATACCATAAGGGCAAGCTCCCTTGTTTAGCAAGGAAACCCTTCCCTTGAAAATAATTTGATTAGCTAATTTTATATAATATTTGACTATGAAAACTGTGGGTTCAATATATTTTGGTATTAAATTGCTAAATAGTCTGTGTACACAAAGGTCTGTGTTTGTACTTAAAAAGGCATTTTAAAATACATGCCAACCTAGAATCAGTGAATACCTAAATCCTTAAAGTGTGAACTTAATTATTTCTCTTTTGTTTGTTTTTTATCTCTGGCTGCTTGTGAGTTACTCTGACCTGAGCAAGCATGGTTTTGCTGCAAATGCCCAAGATGCAAAGTATTCATTTGATTTGACAGGATGCAAAAACTAATTTACACAGATAGCCCTAGAGGTTCAAAAAGTCAAATGAAGCAGAGTGAGGGGAAAAGAGTTGCTAATGTTTCCTAGAGAAGAAGACATATCATATCTCTTTTCAAACAGATTTGTCTGTACATTAGAGAGGTGAAAAAGTGACTACGTTGCAGTCACCAACACATCCTAATTGCTATCTAAACATTTCATCACTCACCACCCTGTTTTTCTTAGATGAATTGCGCATTTATTAAATAAATTGTCTTGGCAAATTTGTTATCATCTCTTTATTTCTCATAATGAAATCAAGAATATATCAATATTTCTTTTTCTTTCCTCCATCCCTCCCTCCCTCTCTCCCTTCCCTTCTTCTTAAAGCATATTAGATTATGATTATTCTCAGGCTGTGACAAGACAGAAGGGAGAAAGTCAATCCTCCACCTTAATGTCATAGAGGCATCTGGCAAAGTGGAGGTCAATTCCCTAAAGTCTAAAAAATGTTACAATCTTGTTCCATTAATTTTTAAATTACATCTCTCCAATTTGCTCTTCTTCCAGTGTTTGGTTTTTCTCTTTCCACAGTCCTGATGGTTTTGTTCTTCACCTAGTTAACACTTCTTTTTAAAAAAACTGTTTTGGTTGTGTCAAAAAAAAAAAAAAAAAAACCTCAGCATTGTCAATCATCTTTTGAAAATATTCTCCTTTTTTTCTATTCTTTAAATAAGTGGATTTCCTTTCCCCTGTCATTTAGCTATTATCTTTTAATTCCCATATGTCAAAGCAAACAGATTTGGAAGTCTTTGTCCCTTATAATATATGATAAATTATATGGACTTAGTATTTCTCCTGCTAACATGAACTGTTTTGGATTCTTTTGCATCCTGGAGTTATGCCATCTGTTGTACAAAGCACAGGTCTATTGTCTTGTTGCTCTCTCGTTTGTTTTCCAGATTATAGATCAGTGTAATAGACATTGTGAAGGCTAAAACTGTGTCTGGGAAGTATCTGAGAGAAAATGAATTAATTTGTAATGAAATTGCACAGCACATTATATTGGTGATTGCATAGAGAAAAACATATCTTCCTAAGGACCTATTTCTTTTCTACCTCTCTCCTATTCTACTTTGCAAGTTTTTCTTTTAAAATATTTCAAAACTGACACAACAGATTATTTACCCTGACAAGGCGAACTAGATCTTTAAAAGCTAATACAGCATAATGGTTGTAAGACACACTCAGAAGTTGTAATCAAACAAAATTGTCTGAAGGTAATTTATGATTTTACTAACATCTATTTATTGACTTTCAATTTAAATTAGGGACATAAACCTTATGTAGTAGTGAAATCTAACACATCATTAATTAAGACCTGTGTGTATTTTCTGCCCCTCAGTTATACCAGGTAATAAATAAGCAAAACCAGTTTAATAAAGTGGCTACTACTTAAAAATCTTGAAAATTACAATCCTTTTTTTAAAAAATATCATTTAAATGCCAGTACATATTGTACATGTATAAAATATGAGGGTATAACTAAAGCCTTTTTATTTGTATAAAAAAACCATCTAGTAGTATTTATGTGAAAATAGGTAGTCCGCACTCACTGACCACAAATGGGACCTGTGATTTCAATGCTGAGCACCTTATCACTACGCAAAATATCATGTGACTATTCCAGACTTACAACATCACTTCTGCTTCCATGGTTCAGCAAATCATTATGATCATTATGTGAGACATCACACAACTGCAGTTCGTGCTTTTATGGTCAGCTTCTCTATTGATCCTGCTTATCAGAAAGTGGTCTAAAGCAAGAGTTGCCAACCTTTTGGACCTCAGGGACCACCAAACTCATAATTTCAAATCCCAGAGATCGTTAATATGAATTTTGACTTATGGTGGCTTGCTGACATTGGTGGGAGAGAGAGAGAGAAAGAGATCTGATCTAACCTCTTTCTCCCACTCCCTCCCTCCCACTCTCTCTCTCTCTCTCTCTCTCTCTCTCTCTCTCTCTCACACACACACACACACACACACACACAGGCAGGGGTGTGATTCAAATTTCTTAACATCCGGTTCTGTGGGCATGGCCTAATTTGTGGGTGTGGTTTGGTGGTCATGTGACTGGCTGGGCATGACTTGTATGTAAATATTATAAATATTTATATAATTATTGGATTTTTTTTATTAAAAAAGCAACTTTTACCCAACTTCAGGCAAAGCAGGCAGGCAGATTGAGTTGCTCACAGAATCACAAATTCATTCAGAGATCTATCTATCTGCCATCGGCTACCTGAGTCTGCACTGACAAATAGAAGCTTCAGTCCTAAGGGAGGTTCAACTCAGCTTAAAAGCTGAGCTGAATATCTAAGATTAGTTAGAAAGCAAGAAATCCAATACTTTCCTGCTTTCTAGCTAATCTAAATTTTATGGCACAGCAGAACCGCTGATGGTCGGGGGGAAAAAAGAAAAAAATAGCAACTTAGCAGGCAAGTTTGCCAGGTAAGGAGTGAGTGGAGAGGGGGTTCCTGTGGGCCATGTGGGTGGCGCAGCCTTGTGTTCCTGGGCAGCCTGGATTAATTGCTTTGGGGAGTGCTCTGGGGGTGATATTTCTCTGCTGACCACCAAAATTTTCTCATGGACCACCAGTGGACCCTGGCCCACCAGTTGGCAACCACTGGTCTAAAGCACACAAATGCCAATTACATGACTATGGGACACTGTGACACTTGTAAACACTTCCAGTTAGGAAATACCTGAATATCAGTTATATGACTCTAAGACAGCTGCAACTCTTATAAATGCAAGGATTTGTTACACTTAGCTCAGTGGCAGAATTGCTCCTCTGAACCCATGGCTCTCATGGGTTCAAGAGAACTGAAGCATGTCCTCTTGAAAGCTCAGTGCAGTTGCTTTAAAAGCCCCTGTAGACTATTGTGTGCTTCACTGGTAATTCTGACAGGGAAGGGGAAAATAAGCAAACCTTTGGAAACCTATACAGAAAAGTCAGCAGACAATATGATAGTTCTGTATAGCAGGGGTCCCCAACCACTGGTCCCCGGACCGGTACTGGTCCGTGGATCATTTTTTAGCAGGCCGCAAAGCTTGGGCACCGGCATCTTGTTTTGACGGTGCTTCTGGGTTTTCGGTTGGAAAGTGCTTCCGGGTTTTCAGTTGGAAAGTGGCGTTTGGGTGCTTGCACCTTAGTTTTGACGAAGGGGGGGGAGGCTTCGAATGAAGAGCCGTCCCGATGGTGGTGGAGTCTTGCTTTACTCAGGTACCGGTCCGTGGAAAAATAAATAATTGTGAAAACAGTCCTTGGTTCAAAAAAGGTTGGGGGCCACTGCTGTATAGGATTTCCATCTGTCTCTATCTCTATCCCTATCTCTATTATCTCTGTCCCTCTGTCTGTCTATCTGCTAGCAGTCTAGCTATCATCTGCAAATTTTATTAGACTTATGTGCCATCTTTTCTTCAGAAGATTAAGAATGAGTACATGGTCTTTCACCCCTTCCCATTATATTTATAGGACTACTTGATAAATTACATCTATCTATCTTATATGCGTTCATCTTTGTCTTTGCTGTTACCATTAATCATATTCACAAGAGTTTATGATTTTCAGAAATTGTCATATTTCTCAATATCAAAAACAGGCAGAGTGAAATGAATAAATGGTGCTTTTCTAAAGCTGCAAATTTCCTTTTTCTGGGAGTAAATCTCCAGGAATACATTCCTGCAATTCTTAACAATTAATTTTTAGTAATTGTGTCAAATATTTTATTAATCCATCTCTACAATATTTTACATTTTGAAAAAGAGAATATAGAGAAAGTGCAGATAAGAACAACAAAGATGGTAAAGGGGTCTGGAGTCCATATCATACAATAAACAGCTAAGGTAACTAGACATGTTTAGCCTAATGAAAAGAAGGCTCAGAGGAGACACAATAGCAGTTTCCCAATACTTGAAGGTCTGTCACAAGGAAGAGAATATTGATTTATTCTTCATAGCACCTGAAGGCAAGACAAGAGGCAATGGGTGGAGGAGCATTCAACCCATAATAAGTAAGGATTTAGTTATTATATCACAATGTCAGAGTATATTCATGAACTGGAATAGAGCTTGGTAACAAGGTCAGCCAATGAATAGGCATAGCAACTAAATCAGCCAATGAGGATTGTTTTGAAAACTGAAACTAGAAGTAGCCTAGCCATGGCTCTGTATAAAGCTCTGCAACTCTGCAGCTATGTTAAGCTCTGCAACTGTGAATCTATGTTGACCTCTGAGTCTATCTAGTGAAAATGAAACTGCTTCTCTCCTCTGCTGTGTATGCTTGCTACTGAAGTTACTTGCAACATGTTTTTGTCTTGAGTTTGCTCCATGTTGGAGAAATCTACACTGGTTTGTAAAATCTACTTATTATGTTTATAAAGAAGTTAAATGAAGCACCAGCCATTTGTGTTTATTTTTCTGGTGCTAAATTAATGCTGAAAAACTCTGAATACACAAGCTGACACTTTTGGATTTGCATGTAAAATCATGGTACACACAAAAAATATACTGGTACACATATATCTTGCATTGTCCCGTCTGATTCCCACCACTAGTTACCTACATTACTAAAAAAAAAGCTTGCAATATTACCATTGGGACATCAGAAAAAACTCTTATATTGTTTATAGAGAGAATGTAAGTATGCATTGCAGCCATCGAAGTCTAATAAGTGATGTATAATGGAATCACCACCCATTCTAATTTAAGTTTTTTTGTGTGTGAAAATGAGATAAATGTAAACCTTTTCTGTTCTTTCCAAAAGTCCTCCCCATCCCACCCCAACATGCAGGACTCCAAATCAGTCAAATATGCTTATGCTAATGACTAGACTTCTCAAGACTGACTGAAAGGACCAGCCTCTCCCCACTTCAAAAATTAAGTATAGACTCTTGAAAACTTTGTATTTCAAAAGGAATCTTTTATTGAAGAGGGATAAAAGCAAGTCAAAATTCAAAGCAGGATCTGAGGTCCCTCAGGGCATGCAACTAGGATATAGGAAATTAGAAACCCCTCCCAACAGTCCAATGTGGATTCCACCAATCTGCAAGTGTGAAGATGTTATTGAACCAACTCCTCTGAGAAAACAGATAAGGAAAGTTTCCTAGGGTCATCTTCCGGTACTGCCATCCACATGGCCCCTTCTCCCCTTGCATCTCCCCAAGAGATGAGAATTTTCCAGGCATCTGAGGCACCAGGCAACAGTTATAAATCATTTAAAAGGTTATACAAAAGACAAGGTAAGAAATAGGATACTTAGGCTACATAGAGAGGAAAAGAATTAAATGTATCAAATCCACCACCCCCTTTCTTCCATTGGAGAATGGCAGATACATAGATCTGACACTGACTGTGCTGCCTCATTAAGGAGAGGAAAGGAAGAGAGAGGCTTTCCAGGGAAGGATGAGTGAAGAATAGTGGGAGGGCATTATAAGCATACATACATACATACATACATACATACATACATACATACATACATGCATACATACTCCCAGCAGGATCACCCAGGATCATTGTACTTGTCTAGTGTAGCTCTTCTTCCAAAAGAGCCACTGGCAATCTGGCCTTCTATCTCTTCTCCGTGTGACCAGCATGAGTCCAGGCCTTGGGGCCTATTCCTCCATCTCACCAATCCTGTTGCTTCATCAACATGTCCTCAACCCAGTGAGAGGTCTATCCAGTCTTTCTCTTGTGGCAGCCAGGATACAATCTCTAGGCCAATAGTAGCCATCCTCTTTTCCCTGGGGTGGCAATCTCATAATCTCTCTTTCTTTCTGAAGGAGTGCAGCATCTTTCCCTTGTAGCAGCTTTGTTCTTTCTGCTCCTTCTCGGTCCTTTTTTTCCTCAGCTTCCTCTAAGTTCAGCTTTACCCCCATCCTTTAAGCTGTCCTTGAGTTCCCTGAAGCTGTCCTCTTACTCCTCCTGCTGAGGACTATCTTGCCCAGAACAAAATGTCCCTCGGGGTCTTTTCCTGTTTCCATTCCAGGGGCAAGGCCCTGACCAGATAAGCAACCAGGGAACATTGTTAATAGAGCAGGTTATGCTAGCTAAAGGATGCAGGCACCTACATCAGGTAGTAGTAATAAAGAGAGATGAAGGAGGTGGATGATCCTTTAGTGTCATTGGCAAATGCATTCATTTGTACTGTTTAGGAGAAAGCAATGGAAAATAAACTACTGGGTTTTTTTAAAAAACACAAGAATATGATCTAGATAGAATATAAAAAAAAAAATATTGAGAATATTGTACTATATTATGAGACACTTAGATCAGATGGCACTCAATATGTCACCAATAAGAACTGAGGAACTTTTAGAATGCAATGATGTTTATGAAGTTGCTAGATTCTGGGGTATCTAACTGCTGATGTTACCACACTGGAAGAGAAAATCCAAAGCTGCAAAGATTGAATTATAGTGGGAATAGCTAACGTAAAAGCATAAATAGAGGAATGCTCAACACAGTGAAGATGAAACAGCTTCACATTGACATTTTAAGCATCAGTGAATTGAGGTCCAGTGGGAATTCAAATTTTCAGTCAGAAGATCAGCTGTTCATTATGCAGGGCATTGAGAGGCAACTATGATACTTTTGTAGTTAGGAAGGTTATATACCAAGAACAGAATTTGAATACAATGCAATAGTGATTGAATAATATCAATTTGAGGACAGTTCTTTATCATGACAATTATCCACATTTATAATCCAATCACTGATGCAGAAGAAGAGAATGTTTGTCAAAACATTGAAATAAGCTTTGTTTATGGAATGCCAAAGTTGGAAATATTGAAGAAAATGTAATTGTATTTTATGATTTAAGAAACCAAAATGAATAGGATAACAACTTATAACATTCTGCCAATTCAATTATTTCTTCATTGCTAACATGATCTTTAAACAACCAAAACAATGCCTCTGAACATGGAAATTATGTACAGCACAGATGAAGTATATGGAAATCAAATTGACTATACTATTGCTACAGATGGAATACATGAAGGACTCCACAGATGGAGTACATGGAAATCAAACTGACTATACTATTGCTATGTTGAAATGGATGAGTTCAGTTACAGCATCAAAGACATGCCTCAGGTGTTGACTGTGAAGTAAATCACAAACTATTGATATATAAGTTCTTGTTCTTCCCATGATCCCTAACAAGTATGAGCCCCAACAAGTATATAACCTAAATATCTGGAAAATAATATATTGCTTACAGATGGTTGCTTTCTATTTTTTTAGTGGGTGAGACTATACTATGGCTATGCAGGTTGCAGGGTATGGAAATAAGCTGAATTTGTAAGCTCAGGGGTTACAAAGTATATTCAGGAGTGATCTAGGATATTGAATGAAATTCAGGATATATCAAAGGGACCCAGAAGATGCTGCCTGACTGAAAATGATATGGCTTCACCAACCTACTTATTGATCCCAGGTTCTGAATGCAGAATAAAGGTCTTTATTGTCTTGAACTTCACCTTCTGTGATAGAATGCCAAAGTGACCTTGAGAACACAGAAGAGGCAGCAAGAAAGTTAAGAAAAGAAATGGCAATTCAAATTTATATTGTCACTATTGTGGAGCCTATATTTCTTTGTCTTTTGGGGGGAACCTCCCTCCCTTAAAATAATAGTATTGAAATTACATGTAATATGATTTTCAACATTGTATTTGCATTTTTACAGAGAACTAAGGAATAGTAATTATATATAGCTTGTACTTCACACTCAAACACATATATGCACAGTGGTGGGATGCTGCCAGTTTGCACTGGCTATAGTGAACCAGTAGCGCTGGTGAGCAGTTAGCCCTGCCCACCCATTCCCATTCTTTCCTGTGCTTTAATTCCTTGTTTGTGAGCTCAGCTGATTAGCTTGGCAGAGCGGATTGCTGTGCTTCAGCTATTTTACTCACCAGCACTGAATACAAGGTCAGTTTTGAAGCTTTGAACCGGTGGTTTATGGACACTGCACACGCGTGCAAAGTACTTTCTCATAGAACTGGTAGTAAAAGGGTGTGAATCTCACCACTGTATATGCATACATGTCTCTGTGTGTATAAAACCAGTTGCTACCAATTATATGTCTGTTCCTTATAATCAAAGTTACTAAATTTTAGTATTTGTGCTATGCTATTTGTTTCTAAGACCATCTATTTGATGTTCAAATGTGCATTTCTTGACTGTTTTTATTAAAAGGAACTTCTACTTCATTTTTATTCTTTTTGATTAAAAGTGTGCTTATTGTGCCTAATAGATAAGTTGATTCTGTGGTCATTATAGATGAGATTCCTGGGTCCAGGGAAAGAGTGAACAAGAGACATAGGATAATTCCGCCTAAATTATACAAGATGGAAGTTTTTCAGGATAATTATTTCAAAATTTAGTTACATTGTCCTACTAGGAATAAAGATTTTTTCAAAAATCTAAGGGATTGTTTCATAAATTTGCCAGCTTTGAACGTCTTTATACCTTCTATGATTATTTTTACTGTTCCCGATTCATTCATGAGTTTGAGTTTATGAGCTGTGG
Organism: Hydrophis major; assembly: GCA_033807585.1. Lineage (NCBI taxonomy): Eukaryota > Metazoa > Chordata > Lepidosauria > Squamata > Elapidae > Hydrophis > Hydrophis major. Next base: position 100,065,712 of record CM066330.1, on the reverse strand, counting down.
AACATTTCCTTACCTGACAGAACTGCTTCCAATGTCTAAGTCCTGGGCAGTCACTGCTCCTATAATGGTCCCAACTGGAGTATCTTCATATACCTCCATGGTGTAAAACAATTTGCTGAAAACTGGAGGCTCATCCACATCTAGGACATTGATCTTCACAGTTGCTGTATCCTTGAATGGACCCACAGAATGAAAGCGATGGTCAAGATGGACATTTGAAGCCTCGACTTTGAAAGTGTATGCCTTTTTTGTTTCAAAATCCAGTGGCTGCAATGTAGACAGATAGTTCAGATTAATTATACATCTCTCAGATCTTTCTACAGAATGAAAATGTTGCCTCTGTGCATATTTTCATTTAACTGAATTAGAATATTAACTTTTGTGACTGTTTATTATATGAACACAGTTTTGTTGGGGCTAAGTGAAGACTCAGAACACATTTCGCAACATGTAACAAACCCTAGTACAAAATACAGGGTCCAGCTACAGAGATTTTGTAAAAGAAATCAGGAAACATCTTTGTTATTATGTCTTTAAAGATTGCATAGTGGGCTTCTTGGTGTCACTTATTGATACCTTCTCCAAAAAAACTGAAACTGTAAAATCTTTACAAGAATTAAAATGGATTGGGCATTTGACATTTATTGGCTATTTTTGGTGGATTCCTGGCAAACACTGACATCTTGTGGTCAGTATTATAATATTCTCATTTGTTATCTTAAATAAAAGTGTCAGAAAGGATATCAGAAAATCTCTGTTTGATTTTTTTTTCCAATTAAAATATAATATATAATATTTTTATTTCAAAGCAATTTGCAATAAATTCTAAAATTCAAATAGAAGGTTAAAATCATTGATAAAAACGTTTATCACTACATTGTATAAAATATGAAACAAATATGAAAATATGAAAATAATAGCACATACTGTAAAAACAATAACAAAAAGAAAAAATGGTAATACATTTTTAAATCTCTCACAAATAACAAGTCACTAAAAGCTCTGGGAGAAATAAAGTGCTATTGTCTGGCATTGAAAAGGCAATGAAGATTATATGGGTATACTAATTATGAAACGCTTTCTACAGCATTTCATAGAGTTTTCTCTGTATCTTTCTATCAGAATCTCCTTCATTGTGTTGTGTAGACTAAATCTGATAACTAGGTTAGATTCCAAATATTGAAGACCAACTTTCTATGATCCCATTCTTCATGTGGGTTATTATTATTTTTATTGTCAATGGAGGCTTTTTGCCAGGAGCAACGACTGCGGTGTCAATTTCATTTGCAAAGCATGAGCTAAACCAGATACTGATTACTATATCTTCAGCCTGCTCTAGAAGCTCTAGAAGCTCTAGAAGCAAGATGATTCATTTGCCTCAAATAGGCAGCCATAGAGAGTCAAGAAGAATCAACATTTCAATATTATGGTAGATGAAAATATATTCAGGATTTTGCATCATAAACTGACGCACAAACCAGAATTAAAACTGTGAACCTGCATATTCCTAAATTGCTATTATTTAGTAGGGCATAAAGCAGGGTAGCAAAATCCTGATCTGGATCATTGCTATGATGTGAATGTTCATGTAGAACTGGAGTGTCAAACTCAAGGCCCATGGGTCAGATCTAGCCTGTGAGGTGCCTAGATCTTGCCCACAGGGCCACCCTGGAAACAGCAAAGGACTGGTCCACGGTGCCTCTGCCAGAAAAAATGAAACTGAGGAGGGCCATGCACAGCCCTCGTGGGGTCTGTTTTTTGGCCATGAAGGCCTCCTGAAGCCCTCTGCCAGTGAAAATGGAGTTCAGGGGAGCTGTGGGTGGTCCTCCCAGGCTCTGTTTTCAGCTGTAATGGCCTCCTGAAGCTCCCTGCCAGTGAAAACAGAGCTGCCCCCCCCTCCATTTTCACTGGCAGAAGGCTAGCAAAACAACCTAAAAACAAAACAAAAGGAGAACTGTTTCCCCTTTTGCATGTGAGCATGCCAAAAGGGACAGAAAAGAAGAAAGGAAAAGAGGAAAGACAAAGAAAAATGGGAAGAAAGAAGGGAAGAGGGAAGGAAGGGAGGAAGGAAGGAAGGGAGGAAGGAAGGAAGGAAGGAGATTATAATGAGAATGAGGGAGGGTCTGAGGGAAGTCCTGCCTTAACACTTAGCCACCACAAATTCCCCCAACACAAGTGATGTTGACCTGGCCATGCCCACCCTGGCCACGCCCCCAATCCCCCAAGGTCAAAAACAATCCTAATGTGGCCCTCAATGAAATCTAGTTTGACCACCCTTATGTAGAACAAGCAATTTTCTTGTCAGTAAAAGATATATTTATATGCCAAGCTATTTGATGCAAAAGTAAAAATGATCTATATTAAAACTAAAACATCAATTAATACTCTAATATCAATATCTATATCTATCAATATCTATCTATATGTATGTATGTGTGTGTGTGTGTGTGTATGTGTTGGGGGAATTTGTATGGTATTCAGCTGAATACCATACATATAAATACCCGCGAAAACTTATATATATGTGTGTGTGTGTGTAGGTCTAGGTGTGTTTGGGTCTTTTCCCATGTAAAATTAAGAGTATCTTGGCGATGTTTCGGCAAGGTCCCGCTCTCCATCCTCAGGCTGGTGCTTTCGGCTTCATGCCAGTGCAAGCAGTGTGTGATCGGAGCTGCTGTCTCTCTGTAAATACTGGTGGTGGGGGCTGGTGTGCTGGGCTGGTTGGCTGCGCTGCTGCCTCTTGATTGGTCGATGGAGTTGATGTTGGTATAATGGGCTGTGTGATGGCCTTGTGAGTTTTGTTGTGGAGATATCCTGGATCTTGTGCTGTAATCTCCTGGGTCATTTGTTTTGTAGTGATCTTTTTTCCATTAGCCTTTCCTGTTTTAACAGCTTGGGTAATGGGTTGTGTGATGGGCTTGCGAGTTCTTTTGTTGTGGTATCCTGGGTCCTGCGTTGTAATCTCCTGGGTCGTTTGTGTTTTGATCTCTTTTCCATAAGCCTCCTGTGTAGTAACGGCTTGGGTAATGGGTTGTGTGATGACCTTGTGAGACTTATTGCTGTGGTATCCTTGGTCTTGTGCTGTGATATCCTGGGTCATTTGCTGCATTGCAACTTCTTGAGTTCTTGTGGCATAATTTCCTGAGTTTTCTGATGTGATATCCTGAGCGGGTGGCTATGATGTAGCATTCTGGATTTTAGTCTGGCTTTGAGTTTGGGGTCTGGGTCTGTGTTCTTGGCATGTGTCAGCTTGTTTGGTTTTGGGGTTGGGGGGTGCAACAGCTGGCGAGGCAGCCGTGGTCTGTTTTCTGGATGGTGGTTGTCCTTTGTTTATAGGATGGGCTTGGGCCTGGGTCTGATGAGGGGAATTGACAGTGATGTCCTGTGTTGTTTTGGGTCTGATGTTGGTTTTTGTGGCTGGCTTGTTTGCTGGTGAGGGCTAGCTTCCAGATGTCTGGTAGGCGGGAGGTATCATCCCATCTATTCATGTTATGGGGGTGTTTCTGTATCTTGATGGCTTCCCTGATTATTCTCTTGCTGGAGTGTTCAGTGTTGGATATTAATTTGGTTCCTTCAAAATTAATTTCATGTCCTATGGCTTTTAGGTGCTGGAAGAGGGAGGAAATATTTTCTTCTTTTTTGACTGCGTTTTTGTGTTCTGCGATGCATGCAGTTATTCTCCTGTTGGTTTGTCCAATGAATGTGGCTGGGCAATTGTTGCATGGTATTTCATAAACTCCTTGGTTTTCTAGCTGGATCTTGTCTTTGGAGTTTCTTAGGATGTTGGTTATTTTTTGGTCAGTGCCGAAGGCTGTCCTGATACTGTGTTTGTGGAGAATTTTGCTGATTTTGTCTGTGGTGCCTTTGATGTGGGGGAGGAGTGCAATACTGTTGCCTTGTTCTGTGTCTTGGTTTTTGGAGGGTATCTCTTTTCGGATTAGATTGGTAATAGTGTTTCTTTGGAAACCAAAAGAACGGAATTAGCCCTAATCAGAAACGAACTCCACAAGAAAAGATTCCTACTAGACCAAACCAACAGAGACCTACTCACACTCCATTTCAAACTCAGCAACAAAATCCACGCAGTACTCTGGGACAAATCCAAACAACTAGCCTTCTGGAGAGCTGAAACAGAAACCTCCTACAAGACAGACACACACACACACCAGGAAACTCCACAGACAAGAGAAATGCCAGTATTTAATAAGAATATTTCATTCATTCAGATCTCATCTGCAATCATCAGGCTTCTCTATTGTGTTCGTCTATGAGTCAGGCTTTCACAGCCGTTTCTGTTTTAAATTTTGTGCAAGCCTACTGCTGTGTTAGAATGTTTTTTTCTTGGGAGAGGGTGGAGCTGGCGTTGCAGCAGTGCAGCATGCGATCTTTAAGCTCTAAGATCGCTGCTTATATCTCCATTTCAGGACAGTCCCAGTGGACCTAAACCATCCCGTAGAGATGGTGACAGAAGAGGGCACATCCTGTTGATCCCAGGGACATCACAAAGTCCCCAGTAGATCCAGGAGAAGTCCTTTTTTCCCACGGTGGAGTGGCAGTCATTAAAGCTGCTGAAGCTGGGACAGCTCCGGAACTGAAGAAAGCTGGAAAGAAAGTGTCAGTTTGGTGAGATAATTTTCTGTTTATTTTTTTCTGGAGAGAACACCCTAAAAGACTAAAAATTAAATTTAAAAGTGAGCGGCGAGACTAAGCACAAATTAATCCTGAAGGTTTTTTCTTTCTTTTTATTGAAACTTTGGATTTTGTTAAAACTTTTCAACTTTTCAACTGGACTGGTCTTTCCTTTTCAATTTTTATTTTTTCCTTTCAAAATCACTCTTTGGAAAAGTTTTTTTTCTTGTTTTTTTCTTTTTAATAATTTTAAATTCTTTTTATTTTTTCTATTACTGGTTTTAATATTAGACAGGAAGGGAAAGGAAAGGGAAATAAGTAGCTCAGCCACCTGGAGGCTTGGATATAATGTTTTCCTTTCTTTCTCTCTTGTTGATACATTTGGTGTTACATTCAAGGACTCTGCTTTTCATTGAAAAGATAGTGGAAAGAGCATGTAGATTGTTTGTAGGTGCTCTTCTGTGGAACTACTGATAGCTGGAGTCTGGATTTGAAATTGAAGAAAGAAGATTGAAGTGACCTTGAAAAAAGAACTGGAAATTTTGTTTTTTGATTTAATAAAGAGCCTCGAACATATAGTGGCAGTGCTTTGCTTATTGCATTTTCTCTTTTCTTTTTTTTTCTATCCCCCCCCCCCAGTTGGATTTTTATATTTGGATTTGAGTCCTTTGATGCAAGAATAAGACTATTTTTTCCCCTCTCCCTCCTCCCTTTGTTTTACCTTTTTAGCAAGGGGAATATACAGATTTCTGTCTTTTTAATTTTTTTCCTAATTTTTTTTTTTTTTATCCTTCTTCCATTTTATTTTATTTTTCCTTTTTTCCTACATAATTGGAACCAATTGGATTAAGGTATTCAAATGCCTAAATATTTTTTTTCCCTTCTCTTTTTTATTTTTATCTTTTGCTTTTATTTATTTATTTATTTTTACTGGAGTGGCAATTGGCTGCTCTTGCTTTTTCTTTTCAATTTTTCTATTAAGTACTCTAGGATGAGCAGAAAGATACCAGCCTCAGCTTCTTCAATCCTGACTTCTTCTTCCTCACCATCTGGAGGACAATGATCAATACAGGTGATGTTATAACAAGAGAAGGAGAAAGAAGTGACACTGCAGATGATTATGCAAGGAATTCAAAAGATGCAAGTAAAAACAGATAATATTGAAAAGAGGACGGAGAATATTGAGCAAAGAGTGGAAAAGACAGATGAGAAAATTGAAAATATTCAACAGATACATTGGAATACTATGAGGCACAACCTGAAAAACAAATGGCTCTGATGTTTATAGATGCACAAAAAGCCTTTGATAATGTGAATTGGCATTTTATGCTGTTACAATTGGACCAAATAGGCTTTGGTAAAAAATTTACTCAAGCCATAGAAACGAAATATCATAAACAAACTGCAAAGGTTATGATAAATGGAGAGTTAACAGACTTTATAGATATAAGAAAAGGGACCAGACAAGGCTGTCCAATGTCGCCTCTGTTGTTTGTGTTAACACTGGAAGTGCTGAATAGGAACATCAGAGAAGAAAAAGAAATAAAAGGAATGAAAATTAAAAAAAGAAGAGTATAAATTACAAGCTTTTGCAGATGACCTGGTATTTATATTAGAGGATCCATTGGAGTCTGCACCTAAACTGATAGAAAAGATAGAAGAGTATGGGAAAGTAGCAGGTTTGAAAATAAATAAAGATAAAACAAAGATTTTAGCAAAGAACATGTTAGTAAGACGAAAGAAAGAATTGGAAGAAGTTTTGGGATCCAGGTCACAAACAAGGTTAAGTATTTATGGATACATATAACACCAATATGTGGCACACTTAAGGAGGATAATTATCTCAAACTTAAACAACAGATTGCGACAGATTTGATAAAATGGGAAAATTTACAATTATCACTGATTGGGAGAATATCTACAATCAAGATGAATGTATTGCCTAGAATCTTATACTTATTACAGACAATTCCAATCAGATTAGGGAAAGAATTTTTTGAAGATTTAAACAAAATAGTGCTAAAATAGTGCTAAAATATACTGGGCAGGGGAAGAAAGTGAGAATAAAACTTAAATTCCTACAAGATGCAAGAATAAGAGGAGGCTTTGCTTTGCCCAATTGGGAATTATACTACCAAGTGATGAGTCTGATGTGGGTAAAGGAGTGGATAACACTAAGGAATACTAGACTTTTGAATTTAGAAGGACATGACCTGCTATTGGGGTGGCATGCCTTCCTCTGGTATAAGGGGTATTTTAGAAGACATTATATTTGAGAAGTATTGTTTCTAAACTGGGAGAAGATAAAAAAGCAATATTATTTAAAAATTTTGGTATGGTTATCTACTATTGAAGCTTTTTCCTGTCCAATAATATATAAAAAGGAACAAACAGTTAGATATGGTGAGATATTGAATGAAAAGGGTGAACTTAAATCTATGCAAGGGTTGGAAGAACAAGGTGTAAAAATGAATTGGTTTGCATATTTGCAAATACAATCTAGATTTGATAAAGATGTTAAAACAGAAGATATCTATGATAAGTTGACTGATTTAGATAAAATTTTGACAAGTACTGATGAAAAAGTAATAAAAAACTTTATGGACATTTGCGAGAGTTTAATTAGAGAAAGAACAAGTAAAAGAAACAATGATTGCTTGGGGGAAAATTTTTGGATATGGGATTGATTTAGATAAATGGAAAAAATTGTGGTCTCAAAATTATAAAATGACAATGCCAACTGCATATAAAGAAAATTTGTATAAGATGTTTTACAAGTGGCACTTACCCCCGACGAGAATTGCGAGGATGTTCAAGAATAAATTGGATAAATGTTGGAAATGTCATCAGATACCTGGTTCATACATGTGGTAGACATGCTCGGATGCAAAAAGATATTGGACTATAATCCACACATGGTTGGAAAAAATGACAAAACAACACATAGACTTAAAACCTGAGATATTTTTATTGGGAATTATACCAGAATTATATTGTAAAGAATTGAAATCTTTGATTGTAAATGTTTTAACAGCAGCTAGAATTGTATTTGCTAAGAATTGGAAAAAATACCTATGCAGGAGGAAATTATTAAGAAAATTAGGGACTGTGCCGAAATGAGTAAACTGACATGTGAAATTAGAGAACAAGAGGATAAACAATTTTATATAATATGGGATTTATTTTATCAATGGTTAGATAAAAAGACATGGTAAAGAAATAGATTAGTAAGCCTTAAAATAAAAGTTAATAGATTGCTAAAGAATACAATATAAAATATATAACCATCGGATGGATGTATATGGTTAAATCATAATGAAAATTAGAATATCTCATATAAAATGATGGAAAAATAGTTAAATGAATGTTTAATAATTGATATTATATAAGCACAAGCTAGACTGATAAGGTGAGAATTTATATAACACGTGACTAATGGTAAAAAAAAAGGATAGCACAAAAGATTGTAACCAACTGACACACTGTATATATATAATTGAAAGAGAGTTTTATGTTTTTATGTTTTGTTTGTATGTTTGCTGTAAAAAATAAAAACTTTATTTTTAAAAAAAGAATGGTTTTTTCTTCATCCTGATTGGTTGGGAGTCTTGGTCTGTGTTTATTGCCTTGGAGTTTGCTGTGTTCTGCTTGATTGGCGTTTCTAATATCTTCTGTCTGTTTTGTAGCTTTTTTTTTTTTTTTGTCTTGATTGGCTGGCAACATTGTGTTTCCTGTATTGGAGACTTTTAGTGTGGTTTGGCTTCGAGTAAATGGATGGCTATCGTTTATTAGGAAGCTAGGTTTCGTCTGGGTGCCTGGTTGGAGTGTGTTTGAGCTGGAGGTATCGGGGGAGGGTCTGTTTGTGCCCAGGTGTTTGCTTAGCTTGTGGTGTGGATATTTCTTTGTTTGTGAGTGCAGGCTTTCAGATAATTGACAATCTGGTGGAGTCATCTCTTCTATTCATGTTTTCAGGTCTTTTTTCAATCTCTATGGCTTCTCTGATAATTCTGTAGCTGGGGTTTTCTATAGTGGCTAGGGTTTTGCTGCCAGTGAAGTCGATGCTATGACCTGTAGCTTTCATGTGTTGGACTAGTGAGGAAGTGTGTTTCAGCTTTTTGACTGCATTTTTGTGTTCATCCAGGTGGGTACTTATTCTTCTATTGGTCTGTCCGATGTATGTGGCAGGGAATGATATGCAGGGGACTTCATATATGCCTTGGTTTTCCAGGTCAGTTTTATGTATGTTTTCTTAAGTTTTCACAGGTACTTACATGTATGGTATTCAGCTTTGTTCAGGTATTTTCCCACAACATTATAGTTGTGCTTTTAAAGTTGTAGCAACATTTTGGCAGAATCTCATCTGCCATCATCAGGCTTCTGTATTGTGTTCGTAAACAGTGTGGAAGAAAAAGGTACACAAGCAGCAGGGATGACCGCAGCCTGGAGAGGATTGTCAGGAGAAGGCCATTCAAAAGTGTTGGGGAGTTTCACAAGAAGTGGACTGAGGCTGGAGTCAGTGCATCAAGAGCCACCACACACAGACGGATCCTGGACATGGACTTCAAATGTCATATTCTCTTGTCAAGCTGCTTCTGAACAACAAACAACATCAGAGGCGTCTTACCTGGGCTAAAGAAAAAAAAAAGAACTGGTCTGTTGCTCAGTGGTCCAAAGTCCTCTTTTCCGATGAGAGCAACTTTTGCATCTCATTTGGAAACCAAGGACCCAGAATCTGGAGGAAGAATGGAGAGGCACACACTGCAAGATGCTTGAAGTCCAATGTGAAGTTTCCACAGTCTCTGTTGATTTGGGGAGCTATGTCATCTGCTGGTGTTGGTCCACTGTGCTTCATTAAGTCCAGGGTCCATGCAGCCGTCTACCAGGAGATTTTGGAGCACTTCATGCTTCCTTCCACAGACGAGCTTTATGGGGATGCTGACTTCATTTTCCAGCAGGACTTGGCACCTGCCCACACTGCCAAAAGCACCAAAACATGGTTCAATGACCATGGGATTACTGTGCCTGATTGGCCAGCAAACTCACCTGACCTGAACTCCATAGAGAATCTATGGGGCATTGCCAAGAGAAAGATGAGAGACATGAGAACAAATTTATACTGTAATTAATTCGGCCACTTCCCAATTTATTTCCTTTCCATTTAAACTATGGAATCTGAATTGTTCCACTTTGGAGCAAAAAAAAACCCAACAGCAACCCTAAAATCGCAGATCAGCTTTCATGATACATAATACTTCTTTATTTCTTTTAATAATAGTGAAGAACACAACATAAGCAAAATGATTGACAGGACAGCTGCTATAAAGAAAGCAGAAACACAAAAATAAAGGGACATTTTATGCTCATTCATAGTCTTTGCACAGTAACAGAAAACAAAACAATGCTGTCTACCGTCTGTGAAGACTAGCACAGCTAAAAAAGATTCGATATTTATCCACTATCTGACTATCTGACTATATTTATCCACTGTCTGACTGTTGCATGAACAGAATTAGGGAAGAATCCCTACACTTAATTAGGAATGCTGTTCAGCCTCAGACTAAGAAAACAGGCTCTTGTAAGCTCTCTTTAATTAAAGAATGGGGTTAGTGACCCACCAGTCAAAGGCTATAAATTTTGGTATTTGGGATTCCCACTCAATTTGCTTTCAGGAAGGAAAACATAAATACAACAACTGGAATATTTACATTATATGAACCACCACAGGCTAGCAAACATACAGTCAACTCCTTATATTATTTCAGTTCTGTTCCATCTCTAAGGTTTTGTCTGAGAAATAATAACTTTAAAATACATATTCACTAACCTGAAATGGGAAACATTAAAATCAAATGCTCATAATTGCTTTATACCTGTGTGCCCATAAGAAAGTAAGATTAACTCTGCTGAATTAGAACTAGGCCCATTTTCGGTCAACATTTTTTTTCTTACAGTGGCAAATTGAATGTTTCTTGGTGCTCACAAGCAGGAGAGAATTAAATACTCTTCACCACTGTGTTCCTTTCAATTTAGTTAGTAATTAAAAGTATGCTACTTTCAATCCAGGGGAGTCTTCAACTATATAGCTCTTGTTCAATGTTTCCTCAGTGAATTTATCTTCTTTTGAAAGCATCCATGTTAATGGCTATCACCACATCTTGTTGAAATGATGCAGAAATACTAGAAATAAATGGACTACTTTTTTTCAATTGCTTTTCAAATTATTCTTACTGTGGGATCTGCTTTCATAGCTGCCACACAGTGATATAATGGTTTAACTATCTGAACTACTTTCCTTTCCCCCAAACTCCAGCTGAGTTGTTGGCTGAGGAGTCTGATTCATAATCAGACTCATAATCTCTTGATCAATTGGGGTCAGATGAAATCCCCTCTAATGGTGTGCTTATCAGAAGCAAAGCACTGCACAACACAGCAAAGCACAGCAACAAAACAACAAAACAACAAAACAAAACAAAGCAAAATAACACCTCTTACTTACTCAAACCTTTCTAAAATGCACATGATCAGTTCCATATATTTAATAACTCATTTCCAAAATTCTTGTGTTTTTTTCTTACTTATCAGTTTTCTACCACTGCTCTTCTAATGATAGCTGGTGCAGAGTGAGCAATTGAAAGTATTAGCAGCATGCCAAACTCACAGAGCCCCCAAAGGAAATCAGGACAATCCTTTATGAATTTCTAGGAAAAGCTATTTCTCAGTTGTGGGGCAATCATCTAACTCTGCTACATTTTCTTGCTGCACAAATTTGATAAATATAGATAGACTACAGGCAAAATGGGATATGAAATGAAAGCAAGTCAGGTTCTCTTTCAACCAGAATTCTATATGTTGAATACCTTATCCCATGTTGCATTGGTACAGAAATACTATACATACACCGACAACTTTGTTTTCAATTGTTTTTCAAATTATAAACATTATTTTGCTGTCCAATTTCCACATGTCTGAAATAATGTCATAGAGAAGAACTAACATAGAATACTCCTGTGATGACCTAGGGTAGGATACAAAATAAACACAGTCACAAAAAATAGGTGAAGCCCCTTTTATTCCTTCACTTTGCTTCCAAACTCCAAATATCTTTGACTTGGAGACAAAAAACTCCCATACAAGCAGTTACAAGAAGGAGGAAATGGTGTTTAAATTATAAAGAGTAAAAAACAACACAAACCAAGCAAAATAAGGTCTTGAAGACATCCACAAATATCAGAACACACATTGGGAAGGACGCCAAACTCAGAGAGGAACAATGAACTGGAGATATTTCCATGCTTTTTTTCCAACACTCGTACACATGTCTGTCCTCTTATCTAGTTGTCACAACTACAGCCCATGAAGAGGATCAAGGCCCTCTCCTTCCCAGTAGACCACACCTCTCCCTTATCCTCTGCTCCCTGCATGCCCTAGGATGGAGAGGGGATGGGCCTGGGTCTTCCTCTGACTGCCCAGCTGGCCTCTGCCCTTCCCCAGCCTCCTCCACAACCTCCAGAGCCACACTTCCACTCCCTGTCGACTGTTCCCTTCTCCCTCAGAGAGTCTCCACCAGGGGAATGACAATTCCCTAATATAATAGGGAAGTTTATAAAATGTGCTTCTTTTTCAAGTCATCTGAAAGATTATAATGGGAGGTGATAATTTATCTCTACTAAGGACAGTGCCAAGTTTTTAAAACTAAATAATGTTTAAATTCTTGACTTCAGCGTTTCTCAGCATTCCTATTAGTTAGTCTGAGCAAAATGCTACATCTTTCCTAGTATATCACAGAATGGATAGCAATGACTCTGCTTGTGAACTAGTGTGTACAGTGTACCACTGTGTATACATGAGCCTGTCTTAGGATAAATCCCACTATTGAAACATTCCACTGTTCTTTCCTGCAACTGATTCAGTGAACACTCTAGGGTTTTTCTATTTATGGTTTGGTTACTTGAATGAATCCATCGTCAATAACATTCCTGCCTGTTTTTTTTAAGTTGATGTTTTCCAATTGAGTTTTTCCATTGGCAATTATTTCTTCAATATATAATGGCCTTTGTACAAGCAGGAGTAACTTGAGATACAGCATTTGATGCTGCTCAGCACAATCAGATTTTAAAATTGTCATGGTTGAGAAACACTGAGCTACAGTAACAGAAATTAGAAAACCATTGTTCTTCCTTACAAAAACGATCAAGGTAGACCATGTTAAGTTTGTTTCTAAAGTCTTCCCCCTGCCCCCAAAAATTTTATTTTGCATATAATCTTCAAGGTTATCTCTGTGATTCTCTTCAGATTCTCTATCAGTCTGTGAGGCTTATTCCTTCTGATATTAGGATGGGAGAATCTGAGGCTCTGAAAACTATTCACTCCCTTTCTGAGCAGCTAGCATTCCTGCTACATTCAACTGGTTTATTTATTCATTTTCCAATAGGAGAAATAACACAAGGCATCCACCAATGTTTCCCCATTCATATTCCTAACTGGCAGGCGTCAGCTGACAGAAGCATCAAGTAGTTTGAATCACTCCAAATTAGAATCCACTAAATAAATAATAAAATTGCTCTCCTGAAGAGCATAAGACTTTTCAGCTATAATGCTAACAATGCATTGAACTTGCTTAGTTTTATTTGGCTGCTATTTTTATACAAACCACTATGTGGCATCAGAAGACATAAGATTATCAGCAAGATGCTAGACATTCTTGGAAAATAGCAGGGTTGTAGTCTGTTTTCATGTCAAAGAGTTAGCAACTGCAATTTTGAGATATAAGATGAACTACACATATCTACTCTGCCCTTTCCCCATAAATTCTGTGTTACAAAAGTAATTGAAAATAATTAGAAATAGAATCTAATATATATTCTTCCAGCCAACAAATTTGTTATCATTTCCCCCTTAGACAATACAAAAGGTTTTGACATGCATTCAAGCACACATTAATAATAAGTACTGAAATATATCTTATTTAACTTTTATTGCAGTCATTAACTAGCACAAGGGAATTGGTATTCAGATATTCAAAATATCCTAAACTAAATTCATAATGCCAAGATAATTAAGGAAAGTATATACAGACTCTCCCCCGCAAAAAAAAAAAAAAAAAAAAAAAAAGATTAAAAGACAATCTGAAACCAAATATATTAAAAAGCTTATTTAACCTGTACATATACAACAAGAAGAAATTAAAATTAGCAGTCTGGATAATATAATATTAGAATAGCAGTATAAAATAAAAGTACTACAGAAATCCATATACATGAACACAAACGCACACACTTACATACACATACATATAAAGTGTGGTTATGTGTTTGTGTGGATGTGTGATATATAGGAAAGGAAAAGGAAAAGAAAAAGAAAAATGATTTTCAACTTTTTATGTTGCAGATATGATTTAAAAAACAAATCAAACTCTTACTCTAAGGCTAACAGAAGTCTACATTATTTCTATTATCCCATATACTTCTAATAATCAAATCCCCAAATCAACACTTAACTTTTTTCAGTTCACCAAAGCTGATGGTGGTGATACAGTGGTTAGAATGCAGTATTGCAGGATAATCCTGCCAAGTGTCAGATTCTCACTGATTCTCACTGCCTCAACCTTACAAGGTCAGTAAAAGGAGGACTTAGATTGTTGTGGACAATATGCTGACTCTGTAAACTTCTTAGAGATAACTGTAAAGCACTTTGAAGCAGTATATAAGTTTAAGTGCTATTATTATTGCTGTTCTCTAAAAAAAAATCTGAAAAGTGATTTCCAAGTAAAAACAAAATTATTCAAGGTGTTTTCTTTAAACAAAGCTGTCAATTTCACCATATCTGCCAATTCCATCAACTTCACCATCCATTTTTCCATTGTAGATATTTAAACATCCATTTATCTTTGTGCATATAAAAATCTTGCTGCTGTTATCACATATATAAACCAAGTTCCATAAGGTGTTTCCATTTATTTATCTATTAAATCCAAAAGAAAAGTCTTTTGTTTTGAATGTACATTCACTTTTAAAATTTCCTGGATCAAAATACATACCTGCTCTCAGTATTTTCTAGCTTTCTTGTATGTCCACCAGAAATGAAAAAAAATGTATCTTTTGTTAAATTTCCAACAAATATTTGAAATTCCCTTTTTTACGTTTATCCAGAGTCATATGACAATATGTGTTAGGAATCTGTCCACCAATTAGTTGGGTTGGCAATATATAAACCAACAATGTATGTTTGTAGCTTTAAGACAAAATCACTGTATTGATTTATAATATATTCTGTTTGGTTGATTATATTGCAAATTACCATAAGAGGGAGCTAGAGATCATAGCTTGCTCTCTCTGACATTCTGTATCTCTGACATTCTGCATCTCTGACATTCTGTTGCTAACTAAGATTCTCCGCTGTATTTATGCTGTGCTTATACTTTGATATTTTTGTTTACTGGAAATGACAAAGGCAACAGGTAAGAAGACTTTGTAATTGGATATTCTTTGGACTGTAAAACGTATATGACCTGGACCGTTTATTGGACTGTGCTATTTCTTAAAGTAAACTTTAACTCAATTTAGTGTGTCTGTGTGTGGCTGAATAATTATTCATAACTACTCTCATAAACATTTCCATGTGGATATCCTTGTTATTCAAGGGTTATTCTGTACATATCATAACATTATGCATCATTTTATAAAAAATAATTTAAGGTACTGACAGTACTGATTATCTGAATTCAATTGCTACTAGATTTTGTGAATCGGGCTCAGTGAGACACAATTCAGATAGATTTTGCTGATGACAAATATTACATCGCCAATTGCTAATGATTGGGTGAACATATAAACAACATTGAGATCAAAAGAGAAATTCCAAGTGGATTTTATGGAAAACTAGAAGCAGACTAAGGACTCGCTCATGCACATGGAATCATAATGGCTGACTAATGTGCAAACATAAACAGGAGTGGATGAAGCATATTTGATGAAATATTCTCAGTAGAAAATGTAATGGTTACATTGTTTCCAATCTTTTCTTCCCCAGTGGAGAGATGGATGTTGCAGCTATGTGGGGCAGCACAGGAAAGCTTTTTAATATCAGTGCCTTTCTTCATCTAAAACTCTCACATTTACTTTTACATAAACTACCTCCAAACAAGCCCCAAGGTGCATTGCTTTTCACAGATTTACAGAGAACTGAAAGTTTATTTAAGTTGTTGTACAACTAAGCCAACTATATAGCAATAATTCAGATTAGCTTTAGATTTTGGTTATGCATGGGTTCAGCTGACTGAACTTATGCTACAACAAATTGCAATTAGGAAATCTGCTTGTGAAGGTTCCAAACATATACAATCTAGTGTCCATAATAATGTTTTTTTTTTTAATTTTTTTTAATTTTTTTTTAATTTTGTTGTTCTGATAAGCTTGAGTTTGCAGCTTCAAAATGTTTTGATTGTATAAGGAAAAGGTTTGTGACACATTGTTATAGTAGGATCACACCACCCATGCTTCAGCATAATCAGCAAGTCTTTAAAAATATAAATATTCTTTATGAAATGAAAGAAGCAAAGAAACAGAGCAAAAATCCCCAAACAAAACATTTGCTGACTAAATTTAGATTGTATAACAAGCCTGAATTATGGTCTTCCATTTCATTTGAACTGGGTCAATCTCTACTTAAAGAAGAAGCCAGGACTTTAAACCATGATTTGAAGTATCATTTAATATCCTAACATTTTCAGAAGAGTATAAACATACTTACCAATCTTGAATGAAATTACCAAATACCATGAATCAGTTTTATTCTCATGATAAATTTTTTAAAAAGTTTGCACTTGGACAAAAGTCATAATTACCTAAATATGAACATGTGAATCATACATTGGGGTTGTTTCTGATCCAGTCAATTATGCCAGTAAGTCTGGTATCTTATCAGTTTATCTGAGTATATTAACTTGAGATAGACAGTTATCCTATATGTTTACTAAATACCTTTTTCAGTTTGATGATTCCTTCTTGTGTGTTCTCATCTGTGCTAATGTCAAATAAGTTCCCCCCATCTCCTGGAACAATGGTATATTCAATTTCAGCATTTTTCCCAAAGTCAGGATCCACTGCTCTGATTCTTCCAACAGCTGAACCAACAAGAGATGACTCTGGTACTTTTAGGTGGAAGATACCTAAGATGAAGTGACAATTAATTGAATCAACCCTTGACTAGTTATAAAGAATTTATCAGAGAACAAATATCTCCTACATTATCATTATTAACACAGCAGACCACATGGACTATATAACCCTTATATTAATACAGATAGAAATCTTTCTCTTTGTATGAGAGCTAGTAAATCTTAATTTCTTAAAACATTACCATGGACCACATGCAGCCATCACACATTCTGAGAAGTCAAATTTTCTTTAATTAGCAATGAGTGGAGATAGAACTTAGAATAACTTTATTGTCACTTTGAATATACACTAATCGGCATACATTAAAATGAAATTTTGCTGCATACAGCTCTCCAAGGGTCACCACTTCCAATGTACACTACATAAACATGACAAAATAAATAAACAAACAAATAAATAAATACTATACAAAAGTATGCATATACGCATATATTATATGACACACAGAAACAGCACAGTCTAGTTGGGAAGTATATATGTACAGTATATGGTGAGAAGAGTGAATCTCATGAGTTTACCAGATGGATGGTGTAGGAAATGTTACAGAATCTGGTAGTCCTGCAAGAAATACTTTGAAACCTTCTCCCAGAGGGGAGCAACAGAAATAGACTGTAAAGTGGTGTATGGGGTCTCTAACAATGCTTTGAGCTCTGAGCACATAGTGCTTATAAGCAGGATCCTGAATAACAGGAAGCGAGCTTCCTATAATCTTCTCAGCTGTCCTTACTACTCTCTGTATGGACTTTCTATTTGAGGCACTGCTGCCATGAAAACAAAAAAATGATGCAGTTTGTTAAAACTCTCTAAATTGTGTCTCCGTAAAAAGTGGCTAGGACAGAAGGAGAAAGATGTAGGAACTGCATATGCTGGTTTTCATACTTCACTAAGGAGGATATGTGGAGAGAGCAGTTCAGATTGTTAGTTATCTGCACCCCAGATACTTAATACTGTTGACTACCTCTACAGCTGCATCCTTGATACCAAGTGGAGTATGACTATACTGGCTCTTTCTAAAATCTACAATGATCTCCTTTGTTTTATTAACATTTAAAACCAAGTTACTTTTATTGCACCAGTCTACCAGAGCCTTCACCTCTTCCCTAAAAGCATCTTCATTGTCATCCCAAATAAGAGCCACCACTGCCGTGTCATCCACATACTTCACGATATGTTTCATAGCAGATTTGGCAGAGTAGTCATGGGTCATCAAGGTTAACAGTAGTGGACTCTAGGCATGGGTAGTCATGGGTCATCAAGGTTAACAGTAGTGGACTTTAGGCACAGCCCTGTTGGGGAACCTGCACTCAAGGAGATGAAGTTGGAAACTTTTCTTCCAACTTGTACAATCAATAAGAAAATGCAGGGCCTATCAATAAGAAAATCCAGTATTCAAGTATATAAAGGAGTATTCAAATCTAATAAGCCCAAGTTTTTTCACCAAATACTGAGGAATGATTGTGTTGAACACCAACTAAAATCAACAAACAGCATTCGCACATGAGTAGTCTTCTTCTCCAGGTGCATCAAGCTAAGATGAAGCACACAGGAAAGTGCATCATCTGTAGAGCGGTTCATCCAATAGGCAAACTGTAATGAGTCAAATTAAGGGAGAAGGCATGAGACCATATAATTCTTTACCAATCTCTCAAAACACTTCATCATAATGGAAGGGACTGCAACTGGTTGGCAGTCAATAAGGCATGTGATTATATTTGGGGCACTGGTACAATGATTGCAGTCTTAAAACATGATGAAACCATGGCCTGATGCAATGAGAGGTTGAATTTGTTTGTGAGAAGAATGACCAGTTGGTTCAGCACTCTCCTTAAGTATGTTAAGGGCTCACTCTCTCACATGCATATATAGTAAATGTACTTTCCTCTCAACCTTGAGTTGAGAGAAAAAAATGTCAGTTTTTTTTTTAAATACATGAACAATGTGTTGCACATACTGTAACATGGGATAGTTTCTAAGCAGCACTGGCAACATCCTTGCTGTCCTTTTCTCTCCCAGTCAGGAGCCTATGGGGAAATGAGCTGCCAATAGCAACACTGGATGTGTGTGGATGACAAATTACTTTATTCAAAATCAAAGCTTGGATGAGTAGAGCTCCTATTGGTGAATGGCATTTTAATGGAAGGAGAAAAAAAATGTCCATGTTACATTTCCAAATGAATCAGCACCAGGCCAAGAGCAAAAATATGTATAGTTATTTTAATCCAGATTGGAAAACAGCTCTTTCTCTTTTTCCAGTGGCTGCTGAGAATTCTGGCTATCTACTGCTGATATTCTTGTAGAATTGTATGAAGATGATTTCCAAACTCTTGGGAAAAAGTGCTGCAATGAAGCATGACATAGTTTGTTATGGTTTCAGCAAAAGTGGTCTGAGAGTAGTCTTCTATCACAAAAACAAATAACTGGTGGGCTGAAGATGACACCAAAAATGTTGGGAACATGTATAATCTTGGAGTTTCAAGTTAGGCATTCATAGATTCAGTTCTGATGATACCACAGCAATGGTTGTTTTGACATAACATCTCTGTTAGAGTTAAAACAGATGGCCTGAAAAATCCTTTTAATTGCTTGAAGTATTCCCCTTGTCAGTAGGAAGGACTTTTAACAGTTCAGGTTTTTTTGACAAAATGTTTCCATTGCTACAATATGCTCCTGTTCCTAGGAAGAATAATATCTAATGTTTTGATAATTGATTATTTGATAATTATTTCCATCAAAAATAAAAGTCTGGGCTTTTTTTGCTGATGGTTGATATGGTGTTATCCCCCACCCCTTAATAAATAGGGCATCAGAAGAAGAGCGATTCCTGTGAAATTAATTTCTCCATGGATTATTAACCAGGTTGCAAGCTGGAGTATCATTTAGACATATGGATTTTGTTTTATTTACAGCTTAAAAAAGAGATTATACAAATTGACTTTATCAGTTTAGTTGAGATGAAATATCCATTGTTGCTGAATCCTTAAGACTGTCCTTAAGAGGAAACAGATAACATTAAATCTTGTATGTGTGTGGGTCCCAGCACATGCACAAAACTTGACCAATGAAGAAGTTATCCATATTTTCATGTCAGAGTATTTCTATAGTACTTTATGCCTCTAAAGCTTAATATTGTGCTATGATACTATCCTTCTATTGTTTCTTTTGAAAGTGTACAGAAAAAAATGAATACAGAGGAGAACAAAGATTAAGTAGTTGAAGTAGAGCAGGCATTTTTTAGCATTCAGAACTATATGTTCTAACTGTAACCCTAAAAGATGGAAGTGGATGGATCAGAAAAATGGGGGATTCATAAGAATAAGTGGAGTTTTACATAGGTAAGTTTTATGAGGACTTGGAAATGGCTATTCTGTTTGTATGGATGTGTAAACTTAAAGGGAGGTTATATCTCTTCTCTTTTCCCAGAAATACATCAAGGAATCATAATGCTGGGCAGAACAGCATGATACTAAAATTCAGAGGCTGAAAAGAAAGAGGAACTAGGAGTCATATATGTTCCACTTCTAAGCAAAAGCTTTGTTTAGTTCAGCTATGATTTAAACTGACTGTGATATGGCACATGTCAATTCCTAAGTGTGCTGTCAGGTTCAAAGAAAATCTCTACTACTTGTGCTTAACATTGGACCACCTAAGAATTGCTAGACAAGAGTTCCTAAAATTGCAATTCCATGCATGTTGAACCTGTAAAATAATTCTGTTATGATATAGAAGGATTTACTTCTAAATAAACATGACCGAGATTACCTGTACTTAGTAAAAAGTACCAAAGGTTTAGGACAGACAAGATTTTTAAGTCTGGCTATGAATTTCAATCCCCAACACATATTTGTTTTGTTTGTTGTGTTGTGTTGTTATATTAGTTGTTTAGGTGTAGAAGGATTCTGGGCATATGTGGAAAAAGAAATCAGGTTCCAGGCACATAAAGCTGATGGATTTTTTTTTGAGAATATATAATATTAGTTGATGAAATATCATTTCTTTTCAACTATTGTACATCAGTACCACTGTGTTTTCAATACTTTGTAAAATATGGAATAAAGCTGTGCAAACCCTTCAAAGGTATTCCAGTCTACTAAAAAAAAAAAAAAAAAAGCTAAGAGACTTGTATGCAGAGAAGTGGCCACGTAAGCCTTAAAAAGACATAGTTGCTTCAGTGATTCCAAAACAGGATTATTTATTTATTAGACTTTTATTCTGCCTTTATCACTTTATAAGTAAGTCAAGACAGTGAACATATATAATAGTCCTTCCCCTTCCATTTTTCTCCCAACAGTCATAAAACACAACTACATAGCTACCAATGGCAATCCTTGTGGTTGTGGTATCCAACCACTGTCATTAGGTAAGGTACATTCTTACTGATTTCCCAAAACCAAAATCAGTGGGGATGTTGTCAGGAAGTTGCAAATCCCCAGCTGCAGGCAAATAAGTGATTCCTGCCAACAGGGAAGGGAACATATTCTTTGGGGTCTACAGTTAAAGCTCATTTTCTTATTGTTGCTGAATTGCATAAATGAAATCAAGCTTTATATATACTAAAACTGAAAATTTCTTTTTTATGATCTTTGACCAGCGTCACAAATAAGAAAAAAGAAAACAAATTTCTATAGCAAATCTATTATCTCTCAGAATATCATAAAACAATAGAACAACAAATCTAAAGGGTAAGTTTTATGGAGCGGCTTAGTATTGATATTTGACAAACCCAAAAGTTAACCATTAAAAACAGTGAACAAAAAATTTACCTGTATCATATGAGTCCAAAATTTGGAAATAACTGGTGAGAGCAATGTATATTTCAAGTTATCACGCATAGGTAGTCCTTGCTTATCAAACATTTATTCTACAACCATTCAAGTTTATGATGGTATTGGAAAAACAGCTTTACAATCTATTTGCAAACACTCAAAACCTTCACATTATCCTTATAATGCCTTATACATTACAATATATATGTGTATGTGTGAAGCCAAACAGCAAGATTACAGCTCACCAGCTCAAAATCCCCCAGCAACTAAGACTAACCTGAGCACAACCAAGCCCCCACCTGAACAGAACACGCCTCCAGCCAATCAGAACACAGCCAAACCCCCAACCAATCAGAACACAGCCAAACCCCAACCAATGAGAACACACCCCCACCCAATCAGAACACAGCCAAGCCCCCACCCAATCAAGTCACACCTCCACTAGCAGTTAAAAGGAAGAAGCAGCTGCAAGCTCACATTACTCTGAGAAGCACAGAGCTGAAGACCAAGCCTGAAGATGATGAATGAGACTTCATCGAAACGTTGCCTAGATACTTCCAATCTTACGTGGGAGAAAACCTGAATAACCAAAGATCCATATATATATGTGTATGTGTGTATGTGTGTGTGTGTGTGTGTATGTGTGTGTGTATATATATATATATATATATATATATATATTTTTCTTAAGTTTTCGCGGGTACTTACATGTCTGGCATTCAGCTTTGTTCGGGTATTTTCCCACGTCATAGTAGTGGTGCTTTTAAAGTTGTAGCAACGTTTCAGCAGAATCTCATCTGCTATCATCAGGCTTCTGTATAGTGTTCATCTGTGAGTCAGACTTTTACAGTGGTTTCAGATTTAAATTTGGGGCAGCCTATTGCTGTGCCAGAATGATTTTTTCTTCATCCTGATTGGTTATACAGAAGGCTGATGATGGCAGATGAGGTTCTGCTGAAACGTTGCTACAACTTTAAAAGAACAACTACAATGATGTGTTAAAATACCCGAACAAAGCTGAATGCCATACATGTAAGTACCCGCGAAAACTTAAGAAAACAAATATCAAACCTCTACGGGGAGGAAATAAACAGCCAGATCAAAACCTACGAGAAACTGGAAATTAAAAGAGCAGGAATACTATGTGACCTCCAATTCCTACGCAGCTGCAGAGACAATACTACACCAACCTGCTTCAAATTAGCATTTCATCAAAGCACAGCAGCCACTAAACGTATCCTGAAAAGAACTAAAATGGCTCTACTAAGGAATGAGCTCCACAGTAAGAGATTCCAATTAGATCAGTTAAACAAAGATTTGCTAGCACTATACCTGGAATTGAGCAGCAAAATCCACCCTCTACTTTGGGACAAGATAAAACAACTTACAACTTGGAGAGCTGAATCTGAAACCACTTACAAACATGATAAACTCTTGAAAAAATTAAAGAAATTAGAATGTGACAAGAAAACCCCCAACAACTCACAACAACACCTGAAACAATTAGTATACAACGTTTCCAACAGAGAACTCACCAAAACAGAAACAGATGTCCTAACCAAAGGATTCAATTATGCTATAGCACCCAAAAAAATCCCCACAGAATCCATCATATGTGCAGTAGAATCCAGCCTAACCAAATTAAATACAGATGAAGCTTATAGAATAAGACACCAAGTTACCAACATCCTATGCACAAGCAAACCACCCAAAAACAACTTGCAGAAAGAAGAAATTAAAGTGCTACAAACCCTGAAAAGAGATAGCAGCATAATCATACTCCCAGCAGACAAAGGGAATGCTACAGTAGTAATGGACAGAAAAGACTATGAAACTAAATTGACAGACCTACTCCAAGACTCCACATACAAACCCATAAACACAGTCCCAACCACATATCTGGAAAAATTAACCAAGAAGAAAATTATAACCAGCCACATAAGCAAAGAGATCCAACACACGATCATACCCAGAGAGAAATCTTCCAGATGCCCCAAACTATACGGCCTCCCAAAAATACACAAAGAAGGCATACCTCTCAGACCCATAGTCAGCTCCAGAGGAGCACCACTACAAAACCTAGCTAAACACTTAGCAAAACAGCAACAGCCCCATGCTGAAATAGCAGCTTCTGATGTACAAAACTCATACCACTTCTTGGAAATGATCAAAGATCTACACGAGGAGCAAGAAGATCTGCTTGTAAGTTTTGACGTGGTTTCACTATTCACTCAAGTCCCGATAAAAGAGACCCTTGAAATCATCAAAAATAAATACCAACCAGCTAAATACCTCATGGAACTAACAGAACACTGCTTAACCAACACATATTTCATATACAAAGGACAAAGATACAAACAAATTGAAGGAGCCCCCATGGGATCACCACTGTCACCTGTCATTGCAAATCTGTTCATGGAAGAATTCGAATCCAGAGCCCTGGCCAATGCCATCCACAAACCCAAACTATGGTTAAGATACATTGATGACACATTTGTGATTTGGCTCCATGGAAAAGAAAACCTAAACAATTTCCTAACACACCTAAACAGCAGGCACCCCAAAATCAAGTTTACCATGGAAATGGAAACAAACAAACAACTTCCATTCCACTAATCTACAAAATAAAACAGATGGCACACTAGGACACACCGTATACCAGAAGAAAACACACACTAACCGCTACCTCAATGCCCAATCCCACCACCACCCAGCACAGATAAACTCCATGGCTAAAACACTAATTACTAGAACCAAACGCCTGGCAGACAAGACACACATCAAGACTGAACTATGCACCCTGACTAAAGTACTGACAGCCAATGGCTTCCACAAAAGCAAAATCACCAGCTTGATCCACCAAAACACACTGAGACATAATAGAGACCCAGAAGAGAAACAGACCTATGGAACAGCTGTCCTGTCCTACATAAGAGGTATTACAGACAAAATTAGTAAGATACTACACAGACACCACATCAAGACTGCCTTCAAAACAGACAGAAAAATAGCAGCCATCCTTGAGAAACCCCAAAGATAAAATTGACCTGGAAAACCAAGGCATATACAAAGTCCCCTGTGGATCATGCCCGGCCACATACATTGGACAGACCAATAGAAGAATAAGTACTCGCCTGGATGAACAGAAAAATGCAGTCAAAAAGCTGGAACACACTTCCTCACTAGTCCAACAAATGGAAGCCACAGGTCATAGCATCAACTTCAATGGCACCAAAACCCTAGCCACTATAGAAAACCCCAGCCACAGAATCATCAGAGAAGCCATAGAGATTGAAAAAAGACCAGAAAGCAAGAATAGAAGAGATGATTCCACCAGATTGTCAATCATTTGGAAGCCTGCACTCACAAACAAAAAAAATCTCCACACCACAAACCAGGCAAACACCTGGGCACAAACAGATCCCTCCTGATACCTCCAGCTCAAACACACCCCAACCAGGCACCAAGATGAAACCTAGCTTCCTAACTAATGATAGCCGTCCATTTACCTAGAGCCAATCTGGACTAAAGGCCTCCAATAAAGTAACACAATGTTGCCAGCCAATCAAAATACAAAAAGAGCCAAAAAACAGACAGAAGATATTAGAAACACCAATCAAGCAGAACACAGCAAACTCCAAGACCAATAAACAGACCAAGACTCCCAACCAATCAGGATGAAGAAAAAACCATTCTGGCACAGCAATAGGCTGCCCCAAATTTAAATCTGAAACCACTGTAAAAGTCTGACTCATAGATGAATACTATAGTCTGATGATGGCAGATGAGATTCTGCTGAAATGTTGCTACAACTTTAAAAGCACAACTACAATGACGTGGGAAAATACCCGAACAAAGATGAATACCATACATGTAAGTACCTGTGAAAACTTAAGTAAACATACATAAAATTGACCTGGAAAACCAAGGCAGATATGAAGTCCCCTGCGTATCATTCCCTGCCACATACATTGGACAGACCAATAGAAGAATAAGTACCCACCTGGATGAACACAAAAATGCAGTCAAAAAGCTGGAACACACTTCCTCACTAGTCCAACACATGAAAGCCACAGGTCATAGCATCGACTTCACTGGCAGCAAAACCCTAGCCACTATAGAAAACCCCAGCTACAGAATTATCAGAGAAGCCATAGAGATTGAAAAAAGACCTGAAAGCATGAATAGAAGAGATGACTCCACCAGACTGTCAATTATCTGAAAGCCTGCACTCACAAACAAAAAAATTTCCACACCACAAGCCAGGCAAACACCTGGGCAGAAACAGACCCCCCCCCCCGATACCTTGATGTGTAGAAAAGTAACTAGTTTACTCTCCAATCTCTCTGCTTCTTGGGGGATGGGGGTGGTGGAGAGGGGAATATCCTATAAAGCAGTGATTGCTTGCAGAAACTGCTCCCCCATCCAGCACACAGTTGAGAGGTTGGAGAGAAAGTTTTCAAGAGAGTAAGCTCTTTTTTTCCTTTACACATTGAAAGCAAATGCAATCAGGAAACAGTCAAGCAAAGGAAAAATTGCCTACAAAATCACTTGCATTCAATGTGTACAAGACAGTAAGCAGAAATTTAAACACAACAAAGGGTGAGGGAGTACTTAGGAGGCAAACAAAAGTCAAAGATATGAAACTGACTAGTTCTGTTTCTTTCCACAGGAAAGCATAGTCATGGTAATGTGGTTTCCCACTTAGCAACCACAGTTTAATGGCAGAGATACCAATCCCAAAGAGCAGTTAATTGAGGACTATTTGAAAAGAACAACATTGGAAGATGTGGGCAAGAGTTTCCAGTTTCTTAAGGTAATAAGATCATGCCTTATACATTACAATTGAACAGAAAATACTGCAGACAGAATCATTCCAGACACATTATGGTCGTGATAATTCAGAAGTTTTAGATACAGCTAATGCTCTGGAGCAAGCTGCAAAATCATTATGTTTTAACTGAATGTGCTGTCATTTTACAGTCCACACTTCCCTTGCCATAATTCAAACAGTTAAAAACCTGACTAGCAATAAGCTGATTTAAAGTATTATATTAATAATCCTATATGGCCATGACTTCAGCAGGAGAAGGAGGTGATTTATGTGCAATTTTGAACTAGGATTATACCAGGGTATAAATTGTCATATGCATAAGGATCACAATTATACTTCCCTTCCAACATTCTGCAAATGTATGCAGCCTTTAATAGAGAAAGTACAATGCAGGTGATGTTGAAAATGGAGCCAAAACCCTTTCAGGACCCCTGGCAAATGAATCATACAGATATATTATGCTTTGTAGGCGATCGGAAGAAGGCTCAGAGTCAGTGAATAGTTTCAGCTTTTTATTAGTCTCCGAGATCGACCCGGTTCCTTAAGGATCGGTGGTGGCTTATATGGAACTGGCCACACCGGCCGTGGCCAATGACACCACTTTGAATTTCCTGCAATCGGTTTCCACCAATTGCGGGGATTTGTAGCGGGCCAATCAGTGTGGCTCGCTCGGCCAATCAGATTGCTGTGCGCCCTGCCAATCAGGGCGCGGTGTTTACAAGAATGCTAATGTACAATACAGAACACCCCTCCCCTCTTGGTATGGTCCTACGTGATGTAGTCCCGTAAGTAGGCGGGGCTCCGCACTTGTCTACTGGACCTGCGCAGATTAGTTGATGTCTGGCCTTTGAGCATTTCGGTCGGGTTCTGTGCTGCTCTCTGCCTCGTTGATGGAACTGCCTGGAAGGGTGATCTGGGCCTTTCGTTGTAGCTTCTTCCCGGTCTACCCGGGCTCATCGAGCTGCTGGTTTTGCCGCTCTTGCCCAGTCCTTCCGGGCTGGTTGAGCTGGCTTGGCTATTTCTTCCAGGCGAGGCTTCAAGCTGGTTGTCTATTTCTGCTTCGGTTGGTGAGTATTCTTGGTTCCTTTCTTGTTGGGGTTGGTTCCCAGGGCTTTCCCTCCCCTCTTGGTTGGTACTTGGGTGGTCCTTCTCCCTTTCTGGGTTCATGTTTCTGTCTGCTTGCGTGTCGGTTGTGTTTCCCCTGGTTGTTCTCGATCTTAATTGATCAAGGTGTTGTTTCCATCCATCGACTGTTTGTAGCCGGCACGAGTGGAGACCTGTTACCTAGGTTATCATTGCCGGTATCCAAAGGGGGTCCCCTCTAAGGTTTTTCGCGTACACTGCGTCTCCTGGTGTGAACGTTCGGTGCCTGCCTGATGAGTCGGTGGGTTTTTCGGGGTTGTATGTGGGGTGCAGCCTGTCTAGGGGTGATCTCAGTTTCCTCCCCATTAACAGCTCTGCGGGGCTTTTGTTGGTCATTGTTGGTTGGCGTTATGTGTTGGATGAACAGTAGTTTATTTATTTTTTCTTACATGTCCCCGGTTTCTATTTTCTGGATTTTTTTTTTTTTTTGGTGAATTGGACCATTCGTTCTGCCCTACCATTCACCACCGGATGTGCTGGCGCTGTCAGGGCATGTCGTATTCCCCGTTCTGCTAGGAATTTTTCAAATTCCAGTGCGGTGTACTGTGGACCATTATCTGATACAATTACATCTGGGAGACCATGGGTTGAGAATAGTTTGTTGAGTTCTTTGATGATGGCCTCGGTGGTGGTAGTTTTCATGTCGCTTACCTCCAGCCAATTGGAGTAAGTGTCTACTGTTATGAGGAATGTGTGCCCTTTCGTAGGCCCGGCGAAGTCTATGTGTATCCTGGACCATGATCCTCTGGGGGTTTCCCATACCAGGATTGGGGCGGCAGGTGGGCTTGGCCTGGATTCTTGGCATTGCTTACAGCTTGCCACCCAGGCTTCAATTTGTTTGTCCATCCCTGGCCACCAGGCATAGCTCCTGGCCAGGGCTTTTGACCTAACGATGCCCGGGTGCCCCTCGTGTAACAACTCCAGGACCCTTTTTTGTAATTTCTCTGGAATAACAACCCTGTCCCTCCATAGTACACAACCCTTTTGCGTGAAAAGTTCCATTTGCCTGTTCCAAAAAATCCTGAATGCTTTGTCGTCGTCTTTTTCTGGCCACCCTTTCTCCACCATTGTAAAACCCATGCCAGACATTTGTCTTTATTGGTTTCATTGGCAATGTCTGACGTGGTCAGGGGGAGGTTGGGTAAGGTCTCTATGCTCAGGGTGGATGTTGTGGGTGCCGGGTCAGCATCCAGGATGGATAGCAGGGTGCAGCTTAAGGCGTCTGCGTGTGCGATTGTCTTACCGGGTTGATGGGTCAGCTGGTAAGTGTAGGCAGCGAGGAATTCAGACCACCTTGTCGTCCTCGGGGATAGAATGTTCGGGGTGGCCTTGTTTCCTGCCAGGATGCCCAATAGCAGTTTGTGGTCTGTGATGATGGTGAATGCGCTGCCGTGGAGATACTCATGGAACCTTTTTACGGCGGCGATGATTGCCAGAGCTTCCTTGTCTAGTTGGCTATAGTTCCTTTCTGGCTTTGATAGGGTTCTTGAGTAAAAGGCGATGGGTGCTTTGTTTCTGTTCAGGAGTGTGTGGCTGAGGATAGCCCTGATGCCAAATGGTGATGTGTCGCACATTACTGTTAATGGGAGGGTTTTGTTGTATTGGATGAGGATGGCATCCGATGTGAGCAGGTCCTTGGTTTGGTTGAATGCGGCTTCCTCTCGCCTCCCCCAGGTCCAGGAGGGTGTTTTGTCCAACAGCCTATGCAATGGTTCTGCCACAGTCGCCTTTTGGGGCAGGAAAACATTATAGAACTTAATCAGCCCTAGAAATTCCTGTAGTTCTGTTTTATTCCTCGGCCTGGGGGCTTCCTTGATGGCTCTTTCTTGATGGTAGGCTTGTGCCAGGTTGAGTTTCATGAAAACCTTGCCTCCCCCCAGTGAGTGCAGAAGGTGCTGTACTACTGGGATGGGGTAAGCGCTTTGTTGTAAGGCGCAGATGAGGGTGGTCTTATAGTCCCTGCAGATTCTCACCTACCCATCGGGCTTGACTGGGGTGACTATGGGGGTCTCCCACCGGGCGTGATCGGTTGGCTCTTGGATTCCCTGTTTGATGAGCTTGTTTATCTGCTCATTGATCTTGGGTCTGAGTGCGAAAGGTACTCACTGTGGTTTTAGGCGTTTCGGGGGAACGCTGGGGTCTAGACTGAAGGAAATAGGAGGACCTCGGTACTTGCCTAGGGTGCCATCGAACACTTCCTGGAAGTCCCTTGCGAGTTGCTCCTCCCAGTCTACCTCTGCGACATGGTCGATGCCTGTTACTTTGATCCCGAGTGGTGTGAACCACTGTAGTCCCAAGAGGCTGGGTTGGTCTCTGTCCATGATTGTTAGGGGAAGTCTCACTGTGCACCCCTTGAATGTGATCTCAAAGTATCCTGTTCCGACTACGGGGATGCGATTCCCTTGGTAGTCCTTTAGGATTAACTTCTGGCTTTCCAGCCCCCTCTTGTGGATGGCGGGCACCAGGCGCTTGATTTCCCACCATGCAACCATGGAGAGGTAGGACCTGGAGTCCACCTCCATCTTGCATGGCTTGCCCTCGATGCCCACTTCCACGTATACCCATCTAGATGAGTGGCTGATGATGACCATCTGGTGGGTCTCCTCTCTTTGTCGGTTCTTGCCATTTTGTCAGCCCCCCTCTGTCCCGGTTCCAACGGCTCTCAGTTTGGCGGTCCTTTGCTCTGTGGGGGGTGCCGTCTCATCTCCGGCCACTGCTGTCTCGTCGTCAGGGGCTGTAGGCTCTCTTGAGTCGGGAGGCTCAGGCGATGTGGCCTCTCTTATTACATTGTCGGCAGATCACGTCGAAAAATCGGCACTCTGACCGAGGATGGTCACCCCCGCACCCAGCACATTGCAGTCCCGACTTACGACTCCACCGCTCACATCGGTCCCGTTCTGTTTTGAGTTGGTGGATGTCCTCCTCCTCATCCGTGATGTCGGAGGGGGAGTTGAGGTCGCCATGGTGGGTGGTGGTTGCTTGTCGGCTTGCCTCTGGCTGTGTCTCAGCTGCCGGGGTTGTCTTGGAGGTTGTGGTTCGGTCCCTGATGTCTGGTCTCCGCATTCAGGCCACTGACTTCTGGGTTGCCTCAGCTGCGGTAGCCTCGGCAAGGGAGATGTCGCCTCTCGCCATCAGCCAGCTTTGTAGGACAGGATCCCTGAGCCCGAGGATGATGCGATCTCGTAACGCCTCATCCATGTCCGTGAAGGTGCACATGCCTCCCAGATGTCGTAGGTCAGCCACGAAATCGCTGATGCTCTCACCCTCTTTCTGGTCACATCGGTAGAAGTCGTGTTGTCTGATGAGGGTGGGCACGGCGGGAGTATAGTGGCTTCACAACAGAGGCTCGAGGTCAGCCCAGTCCATCGCCTTCACATCTTCATGTTTCGCGAGGGCTTTTGCCATCTTAAACATTGCGGGCCCGCAGTGTGTCAGGAATACGGCCCTTTTTTTCTGCCCATTTGTGTCCTTGAGGTTGCTACTCTCCAGGAACATCAGGAACCGATCAATATAGGATTCCCAGTCCTCAGAAGCCTAGTTAAAGGGTGCGAGTGGCGCGATGCTTGCCATCTTGTTGGTCTCGTTTGTCTCGGTGCCTCATGCTTGGTGGGTATCAGTTCCGCGATCCCACCTTCATCACCAGTGTTGTGTAGGCGATTGGAAGAAGGCTCGGAGTCAGTAACTAGTTTCAGCTCTTTATTAGTCTCCGAGATTGACCAGATTCCTTAAGGATCGGTGGCGGCTTATATGGAACTGGCCGCGCTGACCGCAGCCAATGACACCACTTCGAATCTCCCACGATCGGTTTCCACTAATCGCGGGGATTCATAGCAGGCCAATCAGTGTGGCTCGCTCGGCCAATCAGATTGCTGTGCACCCTGGCCAATCAGGGCGCGGTGTTTACAAGAATGCTAATGTACAATACAGAACAGATTACTTTTCTATTCTTCATTAATGAGTACACATATGCCTCCATCTTCAAAGGAAGATAACCAACTGGGGAATTTCTGCTTTTTTCCTCTCCATTTTATTTTTGAAAACTACAGAGCATTACAGTCAATTAAGAAAGAGGTTTCTGTCTTAAAAACAAAAAGGCATTGTTATGTTTTGAGCATGGGCGAGAAAGAATGGAGACAAGCCTCTGAACGGTGAACTTCAGCTCTTTATTTACATTGTGACTTCTTCAATTCAACAGCAGTAAAACCCTCCTTATATAGGCAAACCCTGTAACGTTTAACCAATAACAAGCTGGGAACGCTAGCTCTTATAACCAATAAGAACTTTCTGTTAAGGGCCAATCGGATTCCCTGGAATGGGCCAATCCAGTCCGGCCGCTTAACAGCCAATCAGAAGTACAGGGCCAGAACCCTGCACTTACTCCAAGCTCACACTTTATTAATCTTATTGCATACACAACACCCCTTCCCCCTGGCTTCTTATTTCAGGGCGCAGTTACATAGTCCCTTAGGTAGGACGGTTGTCTTTTTAGTCTCTTTGATTTTCGTTGTATCGGCTGGTTGCAATCATGCTGAGGTAGATTGTTGTTTGGCAGTGGGGCTGTTTCTGGTTCAGAGTTCACTTCTACGTCGTTGCCCACATTTTCTGCAATTCCCTGAGGTGCAATTCTTTCTCCCTCTGGCTCCGCTCCCTGAGTTTCTATTAAACCGTCGTTTCCTTCGAACTGGTTTCCTAGGAATTCATCTTCTTCCGTACCTCCTCCCTCTCAGTTTGGTCAAAGGGGATTTGCGGACTGGCCGCTGAAAGCCACGATTGTAATTGGTTGATATGCCATTTCCAAAGTTTATTGTCAAGGCATTGCACAAGGTAGGATCTGGGGCCAGTTACACGTACCACTGTCGCTTCCACACACAACGGGTCGCCCAATAGGTTTTTTGCATAAACCAGGTCTCCTACCTGGAAGGTGCGACAGCGGCCGCTGGATCCTAGTGGTTTCTCTGGTTCATAAGCCGGGTGCAACTGGTCGAGGTGGGAGCGGAGCTTTCGTCCCATTAGCAGTTCAGCGGGAGTTTTGTTGGTGACGCTATGTGGGGCGATGTGTTGTAAGAAGAGGATTTGATTGACCTTGTCATCAATGTTGTCGTAGTCTACCTTTTGCAAGGTTTTCTTCACAAATTGGACCATGCGTTCTGCTCGGCCATTGTTCGAAGGGTGCACAGGTGAGGTGAGTGCATGGCGGATGCCGTGGTCAGCGAGGTACTGCTCGAACGCTAGTGCAGTAAATTGTGGGCCGTTATCAGATACCAGGACATCTGGTAATCCATGGGTTGCAAAGAGTCTGTTTAAAATTTTGATAACCGCCTCGGAGGTCGTAGTCGTCATGCGATGAATTTCGAGCCAATTTGAGTAGGTGTCGACGGTAAGCAGGAAAGTGTGGCCTTTGGTTGGCCCTGCGAAGTCCAGGTGAATTCGGGACCAGGGTTCACGTGATGTCTCCCATTCAGTAGGCATGGCTTTTGGTGGGCTGTTGCTGACTTCTTGGCATTTGGGACAAGCTTTAACCCACTGTTCGATTTGCTTGTCAATGCCTGGCCACCATGCATAGCTTCGCTCAAGGGCTTTCATTTGCACGATGCCGGGGTGGCCATCGTGCAAAGTTCTCAGTAGCGCTTTTCGGAGCCATTCTGGAATAACGACTCTATCGCCCCAGATGACACAGCCTTTCTGGGAGAAGAGCTCGGTCTGTCAAGACTTGAATGGTGTGAAGTCATCTGATAACTGGTCCAATGGCCATCCACATTCTACCCAGCCTAGGACTCATGCTAGGGTGTGGTCGCGTTTGGTTTCTCTTGCGATATCTCGGGTGATCAGTGGTGGCAAGTTGAGTGCCTCGATTTGCAACTTGGTTGCCATTGGTGCCGGATCGTCAAGAGTCTCTGGAAGCGGTGCTTGGCTCAATGCGTCGGCATGGGGAATGGCTTTCCCTGGGCGGTATTGCAGCCGATAGTTATAAGCAGCTAAGAATTCTGACCATCGGGTCATCCTAGGGGATAATATGTAGGGAGTTGGCTTATCTCCGACTATTATCCCTAACAAAGGTTTGTGGTCAGTCACAATAGTAAAAACCCTACCATACAGCTGAGACAATTGTGAGGGCTTCTTTATCAATTTGTCCATAGTTCTGCTCCGTTTTTGAAAGAGTCTTTGAGAAATATGCAACAGGGGCTTCGTTCCCATAAGGCAGTACATGGCTCAAAATGGCGCCCACCCCGAAAGGCGATGCATCACAGGTTATAACTAATGGCAAAGTCTCGTTATACTGCATGAGTACAGAGTCAGAAGTGAGCAGTTTTTTAACATTTTGGAATGCCTGCTCTTCACGGTAACCCCATAACCAATTTGCTTTTTTATCTAACAATCGGTGTAACGGTTCAGCGACAGTTGCTTTGTGCAGTAAAAATACATTATAAAAATTGATGAGGCCTAGGAACGCCTGGAGATCGGCCTTGTTTCGTGGCCTGGGAGCATTTGATCGCTTTTAATTTACTTTCGGAAGGGTGAATGCCCTGGATATCAATCAGGTACCCTAAAAACTCAACACTGTCAGTACACAATTTACATTTGTTTTTTTTAACCTTAAGAGCAGCCTCTTGGAATTCTTTTAGGACTAATTTTAACTGGTCCTGTAAGATTTTTTTTTGTAGGGGCTGCAATTAATACATCGTCAAAATAGGGGACCACGCCCTTAATTCCTTGCAATAACCTTTCCATAAGGCTCTGAAAAATCCCCGGGGCTACACTCATTCTGAATTGCAGCCGGGTACATTTAAAGGCACCTCGGTGCATCACAATAGTTTGGGCCTGTGCCGTTTTTTCATCTACTGGTAATTGCTGATATGCCTGAGCTAAATCCAATTCAGCGAAAACTTTCCCGCCCCCCAGGGAATGGAGGAGGTGCTGCACCACCGGAACTGGATACGCGTTCTGCTGCAGGGCATGGTTCAAAGTGGCCCGGTAGTCCCCACAAATTCGGATTGACCCATCTGGCTTAATGGGTGTTACAATAGGGGTTTCCCACGGGGAGTGATCAATGGGCTCCAACACCCCCTGAACTATCAGTTTGTCGAGTTGTTCGTTGATTTTCGATTTTAGGGCAAACGGAAGTCGATGGGGCTTTAGGCGAATGGGAGCTATTTTTCGATCTAAGCTGAATGAGATCGGGGTCCCCTTGTACTCGCCTAAGCTGTCCGCGAAGACATCCCTGAACTCAGAGATAAGGTCTTCCTCCCAGTCACAGCCACCGACTCAGTTTACGCCGGCCACTTCAATGCCGAGTGGTGTGAACCATTGGAGGCCCAGTAGGCTAGGCCTATCTCTATCGATGACTGTTAAAGGTAAGTACGCTGTTTGCTTCTTGAAGGAGACTCGGACTCTGCAGGACCCGATGACGGGAATTCGATTCCCTTGGTAGTCCTTGAGAATGAGGCGTTGGAAATGGAGATCTTGGCGTTGAATTGTGGGGATGAGTTGCTTGAGTGTCTTCAAAGACACCATCGAGAGGCACAATCCCGAGTCGACCTCCATGTGGCAAGGCTGGTTCTTGATGGCTACCGTGACTCAGATTTTCTTAGTGTCCAAGGCTAAGGTGTGACCGATAGTGATAGTATGGTGAGCCTCTTCTCTCTGCAAAACTCGATTTCTGTAGGAGTGGTTTACTGGCTCTCACCTTACAGGACGGTTTCCTGTCGATTGGTGATAGTTAGCCCCTTTTGAGGCCTGGCTGGGTCCTGGCAACCTGCAGCAGACCCGTCTGATGTGGCCTCATTTCCCGCACTCATGGCAGAGTGGGTCGCAGAATTTGCATTCGGATCTGGCATGGTTGGCTCCACAGCCAGCGCAAGGGCATAAAGGCTTCGGCTGAGGGTCCCGGTCGGACTGCAGTCGATGGACCCCTTCTTCGTCGCTGTCTGATGACGAAGAGAGGTCCTCATGGTGCGTTGTCGCAAGCTGCCCTTCTGAACTAGGTGAGATTTCGCTGGCCGGCGGTGGTACCGGAGTGCGGTTTCGGCGTAGTTGTGCAGCCGACTTCCTGGTTGCTTCTGCTGCCGTAGCATCAGTGATGGCGTCGGCAAGGTTGATGTTGCCTTTCGCCATCAGCTTGCTTTGGACGCCTGGTGCATCTAGTCCCAGAACTATGCGATCTTTTAATGCTTCTTCTAGATCAGTGAATCTGCAGAGGCCTCCCAAATTTCGGAGGTCTGCTATGAAGTCGGCCATGCTTTCTCCCTTTCGCTGGCTTCTTTGATAAAACTCGTGGTGTCTCACGAGCGTAGGCACGGTCGGGGCATAGTGGTCTCGCAGGATAGTTTTGAGGTCGTCCCAATCCATGGCCTTCACTTCTCAGGGTTTGGCTAGTGCTTTAGCCATCTTAAATACAGTTGGACCGCAATGCGTTAGGAACACCGCCCGTTTCTTCCCGGCTGTGGTGTCCTTTAAGTTGTTCATCTCTAGGAACATTTGGAAACGATCCATGTATGACTCCCAGTCTTCTTGTGTTGGATTGAACGGAGCAGCTGGTACGATGCCACCGGACATGGTTCCATTGTTGGCATCGTCTGTCACGTGCTCGGTGTTCTTTGAAGTTTCGTTGGTTCAGATTTCTCCAAATCCCACCCTCGTCGCCAGTGTTATGTTTTGAGCATGGGCGAGAAAGAATGGAGACAAGCCTCTGAACGGTGAACTTCAGCTCTTTATTTACATTGTTACTTCTTCAATTCAACAGCAGTAAAACCCGCCTTATATAGGCAAACCCTGTAACATTTAACCAATAACGAGCTAGGAACGCTAGCTCTTATAACCAATAAGAACTCTCTGTTAAGGGCCAATCGGATTCCCCAGAACGGGCCAATCCGGTCCGGCCGCTTAACAGCCAATCAGAAGTGCAGGGCCAGAACCCTGCACTTACTCCAAGCTCACACTTTATTAATCTTATTGCATACACAACAGGCATGATTGGTTCACTCTCATGACTCACGTCAAAGAAGTTGCACACTGCTTATTTCAAACTGTTTGGACTGCAAGAATCCATCTGCAACAATCTGACATTCTAGGGTTTTCCAGAAATTCAACAATAGTGAAAATGAGGTCATTCAAATTAATCTGAAATTCTGATGGAATCTTCAACTCCTGCCAAACTCATATTCTAATGACTTACTGTGTAATTATACTGCCATCATCTACCAGTAATAATACCTTAGTAGCATATGGAACATCTTAATGGCTTTTACCTTGGCAGCATACTGTTAGGGGAAAATAATAAAAACAAACAACTGAGGGATAAAATGTTAGATTCACTTTGCCATTTCCTTTGACTAATTACAGGGAAGAAGGACTGGATAAGAAGAAAGAGTTAAGTAGCATGCAGCTTGCCTGACAGCCTTGTGCGGTTATTTCTCTTTTTCTGTTCAGAGTTATTGGCCTGTATCTAAATGAAGCCATGCACAAAGTAAATGCACTGAAATCAGCAGCGTCCCATTGATTTCAGCGAATCACCAAATTATCTTTCCATATTGTACTTGTCCAAATGAGGGAATACTTCATTTTATAAAAGAGTCATATATTGTATTTTTTTAAAAAAAATGGTAAAAAGGTAACACATATATTAGGAGGAAAATGAACCAAAAAACGCACATTTGTGTGCATAACAGAAAATGAATTAAAATATGCAGACTGAGAAAAATATCCACACTTTTCACAGTGAGTTTAATAAAATGTGCAAATGGATTCAGAAAGAAGATAAGGTTAAAAATGAGAGCTGAAACTTGAACTTGATGGATTCATTCATCCATACTGTTGACTTACCAAGCTGAACACTACACGTCAGCCATATACTATTATGTATCAAGGATTTTATAGCCTATCTTGTTTTTGCAGGCCTGTGTACGATCTACCAGTGACTTGTGTTCAGTTCTGATATGGACAAATAATAGTTTCAAAACACAATAAAATAATCATCAGGAAGGAAGGAAGGAAGGAAGGAAGGAAGGAAGGAAGGAAGGAAGGAAGGAAGGAAGGAAGGAAGGAAGGAAGTTGATTTCCTAAATCAATAGTTTGTTCCAAGAGTGGAAATACTGAATTTTGGGTGGTAAAAAAAAAAGTGAGATGGAGAAAAGAAAAGAGAGAGAAAATAGTGTTTTGTCAGGTGGGGTTCCAGGCATTAAATATGAGGAACATATGTTTCTGATAAGGGAAAATATTGGGCTTGAAAAAGAAGAGAGAAAAAAAGATAAATGGAAAGGAACAATGGAACTCTGGTGGATAAGAACAACAAAGTCAAGAAAGGGGATCTGAGATCTAGCCTGAAAGAGAAAGCTGGAAGAGAACAATGGCCAATAGAAACTCAACTTAGATGGTTCATAGAAAGAGGTAGCTGGTGATGGCAAGATGATGGTGGGTGCAGGAGTCAGAAAATAATTTTTCCGGACACTGGATTCTCCCCCCCACCAAGCTCCAAAATAATCCATCATAATATGTTTAACATGGCAACATGTAATTTGTCCAAGTCTGCTGTAAACATTTTGAGACTTGACAGCATAAAATACATTCCTGGGCTAGACTTTCACATTTTATTGAGTTTTGTGCTATGTTGGTTAGTTGTATGAAATATGAGAGAGATATATAGAAGCATGGGAAGAAAAATGATGGGGAAAAACCCCCACATTTTTACTTGATATTATTGCTAATGGGACAATAATGGAAATAGAATAATCCTGTAAATTTTAGATTCAAAAGAATGGTCACATAGGTAGGAGTCAGCGCGAGACTCCTGCAAAGGGCAAGCTGATTCCAAATGCCACACAATCTTGATTTATTTAAAGGCAACACACTGTAATTTACACATGATCAAATTGCCTTTGCTCAGCTGAAGTTACCCAAATGGCAACAGTGACCATCGGAAAATGTCATATTGTATTAGGTTCACTGCTTTATCTCTTACTTCTTCTGTGAAACATTTAATGTTTACAATATAATTGAATTCACAGATATTATGTGAGCCCTGTGCACAACACTGCCCCCCACCCAACTGTCAACTGACTCGACACATCAGAGCCAATTCACACAACCAAGTATTCATGAAATTACACTGGTATGTAATTTGATTTCACTGTTTGCATTTGGGTTTAGGCTTATGGTTTGCTAGCATTATGTACTAAATTCTTAATTGGAGTTATGTTTTTCTAATGTGTTATGAATTGTTGAAGCTGCCTGGTGATGGTCTGCTGAGCTTCTATAAATAAATATAAATATAAGTTCATCATTCAGAGTTGCATAACAGATTATGGCTCATTCCAAATTTAAAAAAGCTAGGAAGGGTATTAAATAAAGAAGGTATCATTATATGACATCAAATTATTACTAATTGTACTTTTCCTTTGAACTAGTTATGGGCTATGATGAGTTCTGAGCAATCATACCATCAGCATCCTTGCTTGCATGTGGTTTCTCAATTTAAATATCTTTTGCCCTACTTGCTTGAAATGTTCCAACAGATAGGATAAACATCTTTTCTTAAATTCTTAATATAACCTCTTAAATTCAAGGTATTGAAGATGAGATTAGATCATGAAGTTGCCTTGTCCATGGAGATCATTAAGGAAACTTTGTTCCCTAGACAGCTATTTGGGATTAAATATTTTACTGATATTTCTTGCTGGCTGTCTTTTTTTCTACTAGGTCTGTGCAGAGTTTCTGATTCAAAATGGAGATGGCAATCTGGAGTACACATGGATACATATATCACTGCTCTGGCACATCCCTCAAACATGCATTTTCCTGGGGCTGCATAGCAACTGTCACATGAGTATATGAAAGTGTGCAGCTTCTTTCTTACTCATGAGTGTGATGTGTTTCTCACATTTGGAATAATTTGATTCCCTTTGAATGTAGATTTCACCACAACCTCACTCTTTGCTATTCTTTTCAGCAACATCTTCAGGAAGGCAATGTGCAAAGGGTTCCCTAAAGAACGAAATGACTGTTTTATGATTTTATGATAGTGAAAGCATAAAAGATTATAGGCCTGTAAGGCTGAACACATGTGGCTCTCGTAATTCTTCATTTCATCATCTGAATTTTTGCCTATTGGTTGTTGCTAAATGCAGATCAGAACTTATTAGTCACTGATAAAGCTTTTACACAGACATAGTTCTTTTGTGTTATTCTACATAATGTAGAATGTTTGGAATATGTTTATGTTTGCACAAAATAGTGGATGGGGTTTTGTGCATGTGTGAAATAAGTATCATTATCCATAAATTGATTATCCATACATGGTTAGTTGAAATGGAAGAGCACACACATGTGCACACAGATACACACACACACACACACACACACACAGAGAGAGAGAGAGAGAGAGAGAGAGAGAGAGAGAGAGAGAGAGAGAGAGAGAGAGAGAGAGAGAGAGAGAGAGGATTATCTATATGTTCCAGTCCACAGTGACTGGTTTTATTCTATGAGTAGATTAATGAATAAAGTAAGCCTCATTCAATCCAACCACTTGAGACATGGAAGAAAAAGCTTTAAAATCTTTTCCCTCCTCAAGCTGAGACTGAAGCTGAGTTTAACCCTTTCCAATTCAGTTTTCTTTTATGCAAACAATTAAACTGGCTGGCTTACTATTTTTTTAAGTGAATTAAAATCATGGCAATTTTTCAATTATCTGACTAGAGATTACTGATGTGTGACAATTAAAATGAAAACTATCATAGGTGCAGTTAACTTTGTTAGCAATTGCTTTACCTTTGTGAACATTATATCAGTAAGATACTATTTAGTATTAAAATGTAATAGTGAGTATATTCAAAGTGAAGTATTCCTATGGGAGACCACTGCTACGTATTATATATCTAATTGTTTTTCCAGTCTTTCCTCCCAATAAGAAGCAATAAAGGAGCAAGGACTGAAACTGCTATAAAATATGAATTATCCACTCCATTTAATTGGCTTGATATTATAATGCAAAATTTGTCAGAGATAATTATTTGGCTTCTATTGCTTAAACAAGTAAATAACACCACTTCACATAGAAGAAAATACTTTAATATGACTACCTCTTGTAACTATCAAAAGAAATGCATTATTCCTTTTGGTCTGTGGTTTATACTATACCTTAATTGTAACCCTACCACCTGAAGATATAGTCCTCAAGTTGCAACTATTCATTCAATAACTGTTCAAAGTTAAAGCAGCACTGAGCGAATAGCAGTTATGCCCAGCCTTGTCTGTTGTAGTGCCCCTGCAAACACATGATCAACATTTGACCTCTTGGCAGTCTCCCGCACCTACAACATCAGCCACCCCTGATGGCTTTTGCTTTTTTCTTCTTGCTGTGTTTGATAATGTATGCCTCTTTGCAAGGAAGCTGCTGGCTGCACCAATCCTCTGTCCCAAGGCTGCACACACCTGTTGTACAAATTGCAAATGATATCTTGTGAGGTTTTGGAAGCCTTAGAATCAGGGCAGCAAGTGTAGGGTGGCAGGGTGGCAAGGCCAGCAGAGCGGCAGAACCAGAGAACTCTGGGTGACAAGGAGGAAGTGGGTGGAGTGCAAAAGAAAAATAATAATGGGGAAACTGTCAAAAAAAAAGGTCATAAGTCAATGGGCTAAGTATCCCCCCACTTGTACACCCTTTCCTAGGCCCTC
Organism: Hydrophis major; assembly: GCA_033807585.1. Taxonomy (NCBI): domain Eukaryota; kingdom Metazoa; phylum Chordata; class Lepidosauria; order Squamata; family Elapidae; genus Hydrophis; species Hydrophis major. Next base: position 100,024,505 of record CM066330.1, on the reverse strand, counting down.
TGTACTTGTACCAAGCCAGCCACTTACATATCTTTGCACACCCTCCCAGACTCTCCTTGTCCCTCCCTCACACCCTTGTGCACCTGTGCAATGGTAACTTTGATCTTTTGAAGGTTAGACACAGTTAAATAAATGGTGATTATGACCAGTTTTTATGCAGTTTATTGCATTTTCTGATTTTACACCAAGTTTAAGTATCTTGATGACCCCCCAATGAGTTGGGAAAATAATTCCCAGAATTATGTTGAAAAAGTCTCTTAGGTTATCCCATTGGATTCCTTTGTTCTTGGCCTACAACCATTTGTTCTGTGTCCATTCAAAGTTATGATCAGGGGTGGGATTCAGTTTTTTAACAACCAGTTCTGTGGCGTGGCAGTTGGTGGGTGTGGCTTGGTGATCATGTGACTGGGTGGGCATGGCCAACTTGACATCACTCATGTCAAGGGGCGCTTCTCCTTGCCTGGCCTCTCATGACAATGGGGATGGTCATATGATGGTCATAAGTGTGAAAATGGTCATAAGTCACTTTTTTCAGTGCCATTGTAACTTTGAATGGTCACTAAATGAACTGTTATAAGTCAAGGATTACCTGTACAAAAATACAAAAAGCTTCTTTGCTTGCAAAAAGCTTCCCTAAATACCAATCATTAGATTAAAAATACCTTCAAGCCAGAGTTACAACTCAGGCAGGGTGCCAGAGCACCTTGAGGAATTAAAATAGTTAAAATGCAATGATACTGTATATACTTGAGTATAAGCCGAGTTTTTCAGCACATTTTTTGTGCTGAAAAAAAACCCCTCGGCTTATACTCGAGTCAGATTCCCCTCTGAAAAAAAAATGGTGTGGAGCTCCAAAGCTGGGCAGCCGCTTCCCTGCTTCCGTGTTTCCTTTGCAACTTTTAAGCATGGGGGTAATCGGAAGCAGAAAAGTTCTTGCTTGAGGATATACTGTTTTTTTCTTTTTTTAACTGTTTTTTTTGGGGGGGAAGACCCACCACCATGTGAGAATGCTCAGACATGAAATCTATCCAACCGAAAATAAGTGTGTGTGTGTGTGGGGGGGGGGGATTTTAACAGAGGGAAGATGTAGGGAGAAGGCAAAAGCTACAGAAGATCCTTCAGGGGAAACTGAGGGGGAGACTCACCCTTGGTCCAGATGAGCCCCCTTCCCCTTTTTCTAGGCTGAGAAAACAACGTGAGCCGAGGTTGCTTCGGCTCCACTCAGCTTCATTTCCTCAGCTCCAGCTGCTTTCAGTCCACTCGGGAGGAGGTGGAGGAGGAGGTGGTGGCAGCTCGCATTGTTTTCTGAGCTCTAGGCTGAGAAAACAACGCGAGCCGAGGTCGCTCTACTCAGCTTCATTTCCTCAGCTCCAGCTGCTTTCAGTCCACTCGGGAGGAGGGGGAGGAGGGGGAGGAGGAGTTGGTGGCAGCTCGCGTTGTTTTCTGAGCTCTAGGCTGAGAAAACAATGCGAGCTGAGGTCGCTCCACTCAGCTTCATTTCCTCAGCTCCAGCTGATTTCAGTCCACTCGGGAGGAGGGGGAGGGGGAGGCAGCTCACGTTGTTTTCTGAGCTCTAGGCTGAGAAAGCAACGCGAGCCGAGGTTGCTCCACTCAGCTTCATTTCCTCAGCTCCAGCTGCTTTCAGTCCACTCGGGAGGAAGGGGAGGAGGAGGTGGTGGTGGCAGCTCGCGTTGTTTTCTGATAGTGAGATCATTTCCCAAATTAATTGATTCACTAACCCAAAAGAAGAAGATGTTGATGACAGTGGGAGGCAGGAGTCACTCTCTCCCTTGCAAGAAAAAAGCAAGAGCCATTCTTATGATCTCTCCCTCTCTCTCTTTCTCCCCGTAATACAGTAAAGCCCTTTCCAGCACGCGCGCGCGATCCGCCCCCGTCGCTTTGCACCTTGCAAATGCAAAAACCCTGGGGTTTTGCATTTGCAAGGTGCAAAGGGGCGGGGGCGGATCGCGCGCGTGTGCTGGAAAGGGCTTGACTTTATTGGGGGGGGGAGAGAGAGAGAGAGAGATATCATAAGAACGGCTCTTGGTTTTTTCTTGCAAGGGAGAGAGTGACTCCTGCCTACCACTGTCATCATCATCATCTTTTGGGTTAGTGAATCAATCAAACCTTTCATAATAGTGAGATCGTTTCCCAAATTTCCCTTAAATCAGGGAAGAAATCAGAAACAAACCTTTGGACTGAGAATAAGCCTGTTCCTATGATGTCATTTTTGTTCACTGCAGTGTGAAAAGTGTGAAAAAACACACTTCTTTTTCTTCATCTTCTTGTTCCCTATTTACTGGTCTCTTTCAAAGAGGAAATTGTGAACATCAAACTTATTCTCAACTGTCCTAGTGAAAGTTTTTATTGGTATCTATTTTTATTTTTGAAATTTACCAGTAGCTGCTGCATTTCCCACCCTCGGCTTATACTCGAGTCAATAAGTTTTCCCAGGTTTTTTGTGGTTAAATTAGGTGCCTCGGCTTATATTCGGGTTGACTTATACTCAAGTATATACGGTAACTATCAAGCAGCCAACTCTTGCTCATAAAAAGTGAAACCCTTTTGCAGAGAGGTCATTTAAGCTCTCCAGAAAGAGCACAAGGAAAAGCAATCCTTAGATCCATTTGCACCAATTAAAAATACCAGCTGGTCTCACTCATCTCACAAGATATCCTAAGGAAATCATCCAGTTTTAAGGAAAGGTCACATGCCCTCAGAAAGGAAGTAAAAAAATCAGTGCCAAGCTTACGTTCTGCCTCTTGGAAGTACATCCCAAAAGGACAGTGCCAGATATCACTAAAGCAGTGAAGGAAGACCCCCTTCTCAGATAGAAAAAGAAACCATGAGGCAGGAAAAAGATTCAAACACAATACAAATAATTAAATCACAACAGTAGCTGTTGCTTGTTAAACCAATTACCAGAACAAATAGACACAGGAACTAGCAGATTTCTCAAACCAGTTTCTTTTCAGGAACAGAGATTAATTTATTTCCTTCGAAAAATGATAATTAGGGAAAAATCTTCCTGTCGTGTCCGCAAAATGACGCCAGGAGTCAGTGATTTCATTCAATGCTCTTTATTAGAAGGATTGGAACCGAACCTGCGAAAGGAAAAAAGTCCGCGGCTTTTATTCCTTTCGCCGCGGCGGCCGCGGCCAATGGCAGCGCTTCGAATCTCCCGCGCTCTGAATGAGCCAATCGCAGGAGATTCTTAACGAGCCAATCGGCGCGGCTTGCCTGACCAATTAGAAAGCCCCGCGCTTTGGCCAATCAAAGCGCGGGGATTTTGAGTATGTAAATGAGGACAGAACACCCCTCCCCTCTTGGTTCAGTCCTTACATTGCGTAGTCACGTAGGTAGGCGGGGCTCCGTCTGGTCCTACTTGACCTGCGCAACTCAGTCGTAAGCGGGATCCCGGCCTGTTCGGTCGGGTTTTTGGTTGCTCCTGCTTCTGTGCGAACCGGCTGGTTGATCGGGCCGGTTCTTTCTCCGTGGCTCCCACCTGGGCCTTCCGGGTTGGTTGAGCTACGGGTTTCACCGCTCCCGCTCGGTCTTTCCGGGTCGGTCGAGCTGGCTTGGCTGTTCTTTTCCGGCGAGGGGTCGCGATGGCTGCATCTCGGTAAGTACTGCTGGTTTATTTTTTCTTGTAATCGGTCACTCGGGTATTCCCTCCCCCCTTGGCTTGCGTTTTGGGAGGTGGGTTCGTTTGTTGTCCTCGACCTAAGTTGGTCGATGTGTCGTTTCCACGCTCGTCCGTCTGTCATTTGTAGCCGGTACGAGCGTGGACCTGTTGTTTGGGTGATGACGGTTAGGATCCATAGGGGGTCCCCCGTCAGGTTTTTCGCATATACGAGGTCCCCGGGTGCGAACGTTCGGTATTTCGTGCTTGAGTCTGGGGGCCGCTCCGGGTTATACGTAGGGTGTAACCTGTCGAGTGGGGACCTCAGCTTTCTACCCATTAGCAGTTCGGCTGGGCTTTTGTTGGTAGTGGTATTCGGGGTAATGTGTTGTGTAAAGAGAAGTCTGTTGATTTTCTCTTGGATCTCCCCGTGGTCCATTTTCCGGATGGTTTTTTTGGTAAATTGGACCATCCGTTCCGCCCTACCATTCGCCGCCGGATGCGCCGGTGCTGTTAGTGCGTGGCGGATGCCCCTTTCCGCCAGGAATTTCTCGAACTCTAGGGAGGTAAACTGGGGCCCGTTGTCGGAGACGACGACGTCTGGGAGGCCGTGTGTTGCAAAGAGTTTGCACAGTTCTTTGGTTACGGCCTCCGTGGTTGTTGTTTTCATGTTGCTTACCTCCAGCCAGTTGGAGTAAGCGTCAACTGTTATGAGGAAGGTGTGTCCATTTGTGGGCCCGGCGAAGTCTATATGGATTCTGGACCAGGGTCCCCTTGGGGTTTCCCACTCTAAGACGGGTGCTGTGGGTGGGCTAGGCCTAGTCTCCTGGCATCGCTGGCACCTGGCTACCCAGGCCTCTATTTGCTTGTCCATCCCTGGCCACCAAGCGTAACTTCTGGCCAGGGCTTTAGTTCTGACGATGCCAGGGTGCCCCTCGTGCAACATTTCCAAAACCTTCCCCTGTAGTTTGTCCGGGATGACCACCCTGTCACCCCATAAGATGCACCCTTTTAACAACGAGAGTTCGGTTTGGCGGTTCCGAAAAGTCTTGACGGACTCGTCGTTGTCTGTTTCCGGCCACCCTTTTTCTACCCAATGCAAAACCCGCGCCAGACGCCTGTCTTTATTAGTTTCCCGGGCAATGTCTGACGCGGTTATGGGTAGGTTGGGTAGGGTCTCGATGCTGAGGGTGGTCGTTGTTGGTGCTGGGTCAGAGTCGGATTCCGGTAGCAGCGAACGGCTCAATGCGTCCGCATGTGAGATCGTCTTACCCGGTCTGTGTATGAGTTCGTAGTTGTAGGCCGCCAGGAACTCAGACCACCTTGTCATTCGGGGAGACAGAATGTTCGGGGTGGCCCGGTTTCCTGCAAGGATGCCCAGCAACGGTTTGTGGTCCGTTATAATGGTGAAAGTCCGGCCGTAGAGATATTCGTGGAACCGTTTTATGGCGGCAACTATAGCCAGGGCCTCTTTGTCGAGTTGGCTATAGTTCCGCTCCGGTTTGGTGAGGGTCCTCGAAAAGAACGCGATGGGTGCTTCTTTTCTGTCAGGAAGGGTATGGCTGAGGACGGCGCCGATGCCGAAAGGTGATGCGTCGCAAGTGACGGCCAGAGGCAGGGTTTCGTTGAATTGTATGAGGACGGCGTCGGAGGTGAGGAGGTCTTTAGTTTTTTGGAAGGCGGCTTGCTCCCGTTTCCCCCAAGTCCAGGTCACCGCCTTGTCCAGGAGCCTATGCAAAGGCTCCGCCGCCGTTGCCTTTTGGGGTAGGAAAACATTGTAAAAGTTCAGTAACCCCAAGAATGCTTGTAGTTCAGTCTTTGATTTAGGGGTGGGGGCTTCTTTGATGGCCTTGATTTTTTTACTTGTGGGGTGAATGCCGTGCCAGTCTAGGAGGTAGCCCAAGAATTCCACTCATTCCGTGCACAGTTGGCATTTCTCCCTTTTTACTTTAAGTCCCGTTTCTTTAAATTTAGTTAGGACCTCTCTTAGTCGGCTTTCTAGTTCGGCTTGGTTGGATGCCGACACTAGAACGTCATCGAAATAAGGTACCACCCCCTTGATACCTTGCAACAACCTCTCCATCAGGCTCTGAAATATACCTGGTGCCACGCTGACTCCGAATTGGAGTCGGTTGCACCTGAAAGCTCTCCGGTGGGTGACGATGGTCTGGGCTTCCGCCGTTTGCTCGTCGACCGGCAACTGCTGGTATGCCTGGGCGAGATCGAGCTTGGCGAAGACTCTGCCCCCTCCCAGTGAGTGCAGTAGGTGTTGCACTATTGGGACGGGGTAGGCGCTTTGTTGCAGCGCGCCATTTAGGGTGGCCTTATAGTCTCCACAGATCCTCACTGACCCGTCCGGCTTGATTGGGGTGACTATGGGGGTCTCCCACCGGGCATGGTCTATGGGCTGCAATACCCCTTGTTTGACGAGCTTATCAATTTGCTCGTCTATTTTGGGTTTTAGGGCGAATGGCACCCGCCTAGGTTTCAGTCGTTTGGGGGGGACGTTAGAGTCTAGGTCGAATGAGATAAGGGGCCCCCGGTACTTGCCCAGGCTTCCGTCGAAGACTTCCCGGAACTCCTGGGCTAGCCGCTGTTCCCAACCGTCGTCGGCGACGTGGTTGACTCCCGTGAGAGTGATGTCGAGCGGGGCGAACCGTTGTAGTCCCAGCAGGCTTGGGCGGTCGCGGTCGACGATCGTGAGGGGGAGTTGTTCGGTGCGCCCCTTATAAGTTACGTTAAAGTTTTTGGTGCCGACTACCGGGATGCGGTTTCCCTGGTAGTCCTTTACAATAAGTCTTTGGCTGTCTACGTTCCTCCTTTGGAGGGTAGGCACCAACTGCTTTATCTCGTGCCATGCAATCATAGAGAGGTAAGATCCGGAGTCTACCTCCATTTTGCACGGCTGGCCCTCGATGTGAACCTCGACATGTATTTTTCGGGCGTCGTTGGTGATGGCGTGGCCGATGGTGACCGTCTGGTGGGTCTCCTCTCTCCGCCAGTTGTCGCCGCCTCGCGAGGATCGTCCGGTCTGGTCCCATCAGCTGTCCGAGTGGCGATCTCTGGGCCGGGGCGGTGAGCTTTCCCTTCTCCGGTCGTTCTGGTCCCATCGAGTTGGGCTGCGGTTTTTCTTCTGGTGGCAAACCCGGGCGATGTGCCCCTTTTTATCGCAATGCTGGCAGATGGAATCGAAAAACCGGCATTCCGACCTGGGGTGGTCGCCGCCGCCGCAACCGGCACAGTTGGTCCTCGACTTACGCCCTCTCCGGTTCTGTTGGTCGCGCCCCGTCTGAAGTCGATGTATGTCTTCTTCGTCTTCGGACGTGCTGGATGCAGAGTGGAAATCGCCGTGGTGTGTAGTTGTTTCGGTTTTTTGATCGGTCGACCTCGTCAGGTTGTTGTTTCCGCCGCGGTCTTTCGTGTCAGGTTTGCGCATGCAATCGGCGGAAGTACAGGTTGCTTCTGCGGCTGCGGCTGCGGTGAGAGCGTCTACTAAACCGATGTTGCCCTTAGCCATCAGCCGGCTCTGGAGCGCGGGGTCCCACAGACCGAGCACGAATTGGTCTCTCAGGATGTTGTTTAGGTTATCGCAGAGCCCCCCTAGGCGCCGCAGCTCAGCGACGAAGTCGCTCAATTTCTCACCCGCTCTCTGGTCTCGCCGGTAGAATTCGTTGCGCCGGATCAGGATAGGGACCTCGGGAGCGTAATGTCGTCGAAGGATAGGTTCAAGGACGTCTCAGTCCATGGCGGTTGCGTCGTCGGGCTTGGCCAGTGCTTTGGCCATCTGGAAAAGTTCGGTTCCGCAATGGGTGAGGAGGACGGCGCGTTTTAGCGGGCCCGAGGCGTCCTTCATGCCGGTGCACTCGAGGTACATGCGGAAATGGTCGGAGAACGATTCCCAGTCTTCGGTGGCGGGGTTGAAGGGAGCGGGCGGTGCGATTTTCGCCATCTCGGTGCTTTGTCTGGCTTCCGTCGGACACGGGGTTCGGTTCAGGGTCTGGATCCCATCCTCGTCGCCAGTGTCGTGTCCGCAAAATGACGCCAGGAGTCAGTGATTTCATTCAATGCTCTTTATTAGAAGGATTGGAACCAAACCGGTGAAAGGAAAAAAGTCCGCTGCTTTTATTCCTTTCGCCGCGGCGGCCGCGGCCAATGGCAGCACTTCGAATCTCCCACGCTCTGAATGAGCCAATCGCGGGAGATTCTTAACGAGCCAATCGGCGCGGCTTGCCTGACCAATTAGAAAGCCCCGCGCTTTGGCCAATCAAAGCGCGGGGATTTCGAGTATGTAAATGAGGACAGAACACTTCCCATCAATAAACACAGGATTAAATGTCACCAAGGACAGAATTGAATTTAACTCAAAACCAGTTTTAGATCAAAACCCAGAAAGGGTATGTAAACTCATGTTTGAATGTCAATCTTTCTAGCTAGCCAAAAAGAAGTATTTCCAGTATTTTCAGAATTATATATCAGAGATACCTATTTTATGCCATGTGACAAATATCTGATTTTTCTGGGATTTGGTAACTCTGTCCATGGCCATACACAAATATGTCTTTCCCAAATGTATTGGGATGGCTCTGAACATTTACAAAAAACATAGTCAATATCAATAAGTAATTCTGACAACTATAATCCAAATACAATCTTGTCAAAACCAAGCTGAGAAAGCATGCATTTGTGTCTTCTCTCATCATGTCATTCAGATAGTTGAATTAGTGAAACCATGTGGCAGATGATGAAAAATTATGAATGATTGAAAATTTTATTCCAGTTGAAGTCAAACCCTTCAACCCCTTCTTGTGCTGATTGCTGCAGTGCATGACTATCTTTGAAGCTGCAGTTGCTGCAAAATGCAGCAGCTTACTTGTTGGCAAATGAGGACCTCAGTGCCACGTAGTATTACTGTTCTGTCCTAATTTACATACTCGAAATCCCCGCGCTTTGATTGGCCAAAGCGCGGGGCTTTCTAATTGGTCAGGCGAGCCGCGCCGATTGGCTTGCTAGGAGTCTCCCGCGATTGGCTCGCTCAAGCGCGGGAGACTCAAAGTGCTGCCATTGGCCGCGGCCGCCGCGGCGAAAGGAATAAAAGCCGCGGGTTTTTTTCCTTTCGCCGGTTCGGTTCCAATCCTTCTAATAAAGAGCTTTGAACGAAGTCACTTTCTCCTGGCGTCATTTTGCGGACACGACACTGGCGACGAGGATGGGATCCAGACCCTGAACCGAACCCCGTGTCCGACGGAAGCCAGACAAAGCACCGAGATGGCTAAAATCGCACCGCCCGCCCCCTTCAACCCCGCTACCGAGGACTGGGAATCGTTCTCCGACCATTTCCGCATGTACCTCGAGTGCACCGGCATGAAGGACGCCTCGGGCCCGCTAAAATGCGCCGTCTTCCTCACCCATTGCGGAACCGAAGTTTTCCAGATGGCCAAAGCATTGGCCAAGCCCGCCGACGCAACCGCCATGGACTGGGACGTCCTCGAACCTATCCTTCGGCGCCATTATGCTCCCGAAGTCCCCATCCTGATCCGGTGCAACGAATTCTACCGGCGGGACCAGAAACCGGGTGAGAAATTGAGCGATTTCGTCGCCGAGCTGCGGCGCCAAGGGGGGCTCTGCGAGTTTGACAACCTGAACAACCTCCTGAGAGACCGATTCGTGCTCGGTCTGTGGGACCCCGCGCTCCAGAGCCGGCTGATGGCTAAGGGCAACATCAACTTAGCAGACGCTCTCACCGCAGCCGCAGCCGCAGAAGCAACCCGTACTTCTGCAGATAGCATGCGCAAACCTGACACGAAGGACCGCAGTGGAAACAACAACCCGGCAAGGTCGACTGAACGAAAAACCGAAACAACCACACACCACGGCGATTTCCACTCTGCATCCAACACGTCCGAAGACGAAGAAGACATACATCGACTTCAGACGGGGCGCGTCCAACGGAACCGGAGAGGTCGTAGGTCGAGGACCAACTGTGCCGGTTGCGGCGGCGACCATCCCAGGGCGGAATGCCGGTTTTTTGATTCCATCTGCTGGCATTGCGATAAAAAGGGACACATCGCCCGGGTTTGCCGCCAGAAGAAAAACCGCACTCCACCCCGATGGGACCAAAACGACCGGAGAAGGGAAAGCTCACCGCCCCGACCCAGAGATCACCACTCGGACAGCCGATGGGACCGGACTGGACGATCCTCGAGAGGCAGCGACAACCGGCGGAGAGAGGAGACCCACCAGACGGTAACCATCGGCCACGCCATCTCCGACGGTGCCAGAAAAGTCCACGTCGAGGTTCACATCGAGGGCCAGCCGTGCAAAATGGAGGTAGACTCCGGGTCCTACCTTTCCATGATTGCATGGCACGAGATTAAACGGTTGGTGCCTACCCTCCAAAGGAGGAACATAGACAGCCAAAGACTTATTGTAAAGGACTACCAGGGAAACCGCGTCCCGGTAGTGGGCACCAAAAACTTTAACGTGACATATAAGGGCCGCACCGAACAACTCCCCCTCACGATCGTCGATCGCGACCGCCCAAGCCTGCTGGGACTACAATGGTTCGCCCCGCTCGACATCACTCTCACGGGAGTCAACCACGTCACCGACGACGGTTGGGAACAGCGACTAGCCCAGGAGTTCCGAGAAGTCTTCGACGGAAGCCTGGGCAAGTACCAGGGGCCCCTTATCTCGTTCGACCTAGACCCTAGCGTCCCCCCCAAACGACTAAAACCTAGGCGGGTGCCATTCGCCCTAAAACCTAAGATAGACGAGCAAATTGACAAGCTCGTCAAACAAGGGGTATTGCAGCCCATAGACCATGCCCGGTGGGAGACCCCCATAGTCACCCCGGTCAAGCCAGACGGGTCGTTGAGGATCTGTGAGGACTATAAGGCCACCCTAAATGGCGCGCTGCAACAAAGCGCCTACCCCGTCCCTATAGTGCAACACCTACTGCACTCACTGGGAGGGGGCAGAGTCTTCGCCAAGCTCGATCTCGCCCAGGCATACCAACAGTTGCCGGTCGACGAGCAAACGGCGGAAGCCCAGACCATCGTTACCCACCGGGGGGCTTTCAAGTGCAACCGACTCCAATTCGGAGTCAGCGTGGCACCAGGCATCTTTCAGAGCCTGATGGAGAGGTTGTTGCAGGGCATCAAGGGGGTGGTGCCCTATTTTGATGACGTTCTAGTGTCGGCGCCCAACGAAGCCGAACTAGAAAGCCGGCTAAGAGAGGTCCTAACTAAATTTAAAGTAACAGGACTTAAAGTAAAAAGGGAGAAATGCCAACTGTGCACGGAACGAGTGGAATTCTTGGGCTACCTCCTAGACCGGCACGGCATTCACCCCACAAGTAAAAAAGTCAAGGCTATCAAAGAGGCCCCCACCCCTAAATCAAAAACTGAACTACAAGCATTCTTGGGGTTACTGAACTTTTATAATGTTTTCCTACCCCAAAAGGCGACGGCGGCGGAGCCTTTGCATAGGCTCCTGGATAAGGCGGCAACCTGGACTTGGGGGAAACGGGAGCAAGCCGCCTTCCAAAAAACTAAAGACCTCCTCACCTCCGACGCCATCCTCATACAATTCAACGAAACCCTGCCCCTGGCCGTCACTTGCGACGCATCACCTTTCGGCGTCGGCGCTGTCCTCAGCCATACCCTTCCTGACAGAAAAGAAGCACCCATCGCATTCTTTTCGAGGACCCTAACCAAACCAGAGCTGAACTATAGCCAACTGGACAAAGAGGCTCTGGCTATAGTTGCCGCCATAAAATGGTTCCACGAATATCTCTACGGCCGACCTTTCACTATTATAACGGACCATAAGCCGTTGCTGGGCATCCTTGCAGGAAACCGGGCCACCCCGAACATTCTGTCTCCCCGGATGACAAGGTGGTCCGAGTTCCTGGCGGCCTACAACTACGAACTCATACACAGACCGGGTAAGACGATTTCGCACGCGGACGCCTTGAGCCGCTCGCCGCTACCGGACTCCGACCCTGACCCGGCACCAACGACGACCACCCTCAGCATCGAGACCCTACCCAACCTACCCATAACCGCGTCAGACATTGCCTGGGAAACTAATAAAGACAGGCCTCTGGCGCGGGTTTTGCATTGGGTAGAAAAAGGGTGGCCGGAAAAAGACAACGATGAGTCCGTCAAGACATTTCAGAACCGCCAAACCGAACTCTCGTTGCTTAAAGGGTGCATCTTATGGGGTGACAGGGTGGTTATTCCGGACAGACTACAGGGGAAGGTTTTGGAAATGTTACACGAGGGGCACCCTGGCATCGTAAGAACTAAAGCCCTGGCCAGAAGTTACGCTTGGTGGCCAGGGATGGACAAGCAGATAGAGGCCTGGGTAGCTAAGTGCCAGCGATGCCAGGAGACTAGGCCCAGCCCACCCGCAGCGCCCATCCTGGAGTGGGAAACACCAAGGGGGCCCTGGTCCAGAATCCATTTAGACTTTGCCGGACCCACGAATGGACATACCTTCCTCATAACGGTTGACGCTTACTCCAACTGGTTGGAGGTAAGCGACATGAAGACAACAACCATGGAGGCCGTGATAAAAGAACTTTGCAAACTCTTTGCAACACACGGCCTCCCAGACGTCGTCGTCTCTGACAACGGGCCCCAGTTTACCTCCCTAGACTTCGAGAAGTTCCTGGCGGAACGGGGCATCCGCCACGCACTAACAGCACCGGCGCATCCGGCGGCGAACAGTAGGGCGGAATGGATGGTCCAATTTACCAAAAAGACCATCCGGAAAATGGACCACGGGGAGATCCAAGAGAAAATCAACAAACTCCTCTTTATACAACACATAACCCCGAACACCACTACCAACAAAAGCCCAGCCGAACTGCTAATGGGTAGAAAGCTGAGGTCCCCGCTCGACAGGTTACACCCTACATATAACCCGGAGCGGCCCCCAGACTCAAGCACGAAATACCGAACGTTCGCACCCGGGGACCTCGTATACGCAAAAAACCTGACGGGGGACCCCCTATGGATCCCAGCCGTCATCACCCAAGTTACAGGCCCACGCTCGTACCGGCTACAAACAACAGACGGACGAGCGTGGAAACGACACATCGACCAACTAAGGTCTCGGACAGCAAACGAACCCACCTCCCAAAACGCAAGCCAAGGGGGGAGGGAATACCCGGTTAACCAATCGCAAGAAAAAATAAACCAGCAGTACTTACCGAGATGCAGCCATCGTGACCCCTCGCCGGCAAAGAACAGCCAAGCCAGCTCGACCGACCCGGAAAGACCGAGCGGGAGCGGCGAAACCTGTAGCTCAACCAACCCGGAAGGCCCAGGTGGGAGCCACGGAGAAAGAACCGGCCCGATCAACCAGCCGGTTCGCACAGAAGCAAGAGCAACCAAAAACCCGACTGCACCAGCCGGGATCCCTCTTACAACTGAGTTGCGCAGGTCAAGTAGGACTAGACGGAGCCCCGCCTACCTACGTGACTACGCAACGTAAGGACTGAACCAAGAGGGGAGGGGTGTTCTGTCCTAATTTACATACTCGAAATCCCCGCGCTTTGATTGGCCAAAGCGCGGGGCTTTCTAATTGGTCAGGCGAGCCGCGCCGATTGGCTCGCTAGGAGTCTCCCGCGATTGGCTCGCTCAAGCGCGGGAGACTCAAAGCGCTGCCATTGGCCACGGCCGCCGCGGCGAAAGGAATAAAAGCCGCGGGCTTTTTTCCTTTCACCGGTTCGGTTCCAATCCTTCTCATAAAGAGCTTTGAACGAAGTCACTCTCTCCTGGCGTCATTTTGCGGACACGACAATTACAAAAATGAAAACTCAATTATTTATTAATATGCTTTCGTGTACAATTCAAAAGGCTGGACAAATACATAAGGCCCTTTATAGTTTCGAATCTAAGTACCTGAATCCTTGTCAGCTTCATATTCATTGATTTTAATGTTTCCTTTTTCTAGATAACCAATGTGTGTTTCTCTTCCTATAAATTTTCCCCCTTCATAAAACCAATATGTATAATATGATAATTTAAATGTTTATAAATAAGCATTGCTTTCATGAAAACAAATAGCAATCATTTAGAAAGTTGGCCTTATAAGAAAAATGTTGAATAAGACATGGAGATTCTTTACAAAAATATTTTCCTTCTAATGACATTTTTTTAAAGTTGTATGTTGTTATAATGATGTGAGCAACTAACAATTTATAATAATTATAATAGTTTATAATTATTTATAATACTTTATAATAATAGTTTATATTATAATCATTAGATATTTGTCTTTCTCCCAGATTTCTTTCATCAAGCTAGAAGCTGCTGAATGAGATAATATTATTAATCAGTGTATCCACTTAGGGCGCTAGGCTAGAAAGCAGAACACTGTGAGGAAGGGTGGCTTTTGGAGGTTTGCAGGGGTTTGGTAGAACCTCTAGCTAAGATTCTGCATAAATTCCACTCCTGACTGGCCCCGCCCACCACGCCCCTCCCAGGAATCCTCACATAGCCCATTTTATATGCAAGTAAGTGCAGGGCATGCACGGAGGCTCAGGGAGGACAAAAAACAGGCCTCTCAGAAATTCCGGAAGGCTAGAAACAGGCCAATTTCCAGAGAGCCTCTGGAGCCTGGGGAAGGCAAAAATGCCTCCCCACAGTGGTGCAGGAGGCTGACTAGGCCACAGCCACCATGGCCACGCCCACCCAGTAACCAGGCAGAGAACCCCTTGCTAAAATTTTTGAAGCCCACCCCGACTGTGAGTTCAAATCCCATCTTAGTCATGAAAGCCAGAGGGTGACTTTGGACTAGTCTCTTTTTCTCTATCTCAGCCTAATGCACCTCACAGGGTTGTTGTGGGGAAAATAGAAGGGGGAATATGTATTGCATATGTTCTGCCACCTTAAATTAGTTGTAAAAATGATAAAGTTTGAATGTAAATAAATAAATAGGAAGGATTTGGGGGATTGATATAGCCCTAAATTATACCAAACAAAATATTAAACAAATTGGACATTAAGCAAATACCAAATTTTATGATAAAGGAAAGCAATAAATGCATGCCTCCATGCTTTTACATATTAAAAACTTGGTCATTAGCACTAAATCTCAAAGTCACATATATTTGTTGGCATGGATGAAATTTGTCCTCACTTAGAGAACTAGTGCATCTAAAACTATGGTTTGTACAATATCAGCAATCTGACTTTAAAAGAAAAACTGTAATCTTACTTTCCACTAAAGCACAGTACACTTTAGTGAACGATTGAATTAGAAAATTGCTATAGGTTATGTTAATTTGTAATTGAATGATGTGATCTTTCTGTCCTAGCTTGTGCTACTTGTATTTTTCTCTTCTGAACAAGGGCAAAGGCTGTTTCAGCTTTTGTGACTGCTTTAATGTAATGGAGAGAAAAAATCTTAAACTTTAGCACTGAACACAACAGAAGGGCAGACTTTGTTGACAGCAAAAGTGTCACTTATAAGGAATGGCTTTATACTGACAAATGCAGAGCTGTTCGCAGGAAGAATAAACAGGCCTTATCACTCATTGGTTTAAAAGAAAAAGAAAGAACTCTGAGTTGCGTTTTTGCAAGAATTCTTTCTCTTTTGCTCTTGGAAATATTGGCATGTATTAAGCTGCAAACCAAGTGATATTAGGACCTAGGCTTAACAATAGTGGGAGCAGAAAAAAAAACCCACTGCAATTGTGAGAACTACATGAAATCAAGCATCAGGCAAAATATAGACCTCTTTGTGAATTCTCTGGATAAGTCAGATGTTGTACATATCTTCTAATGTGATTCTTAAGAGAAACAATAGAACTGCTTAGGCTATGAAGGAAATACCAGAAATGTAATCCATTCTGATTCTATTAGCATCCAAAGGGGGAAAAAGTTTAATGTCAGTTATAAGCCTGTTAAAACTAATTAATCTAATTATATGATCTAATTCACTCATTGCATTAGGGCAACAATGCTATTGATTTTATTATTTAATTACATTTATTATAGCCACCCACTTTCACAGACTTTGTGCAAATCAAATTTTGCACGCCTGTGTGCATAAACCTCATTTTTATAATCTAGCTACTCCTTTTTATAGGCAAGGAACTCTATTAGAGGAGGCTACATTTATATAGATAGCAGTCTCAAATTTATACCCTGTCAGAAAATTCAGCAAACAAATATGCTTTTGTTCCTTTAATAACTTTGGGCTTCTTAGCTAAATGCTAAAAAAAAAATATTCACAAAACATAGCTGAACAAGGAAGTATAAAACTTGAAAAATCAGGTTCTCAAAAATAAAATCATTAGAACAATAAAACATCCTCCTGAGCTGTAGCATTAGGAACCCATTGGTTCTAAAAGCAATTTATCTCATCAGTTTCATCATAGAGAAAACAAAATGCATCACTAATGTTAAAAGTATCCAGGGAAAAACTCATATAAAATATCTTCTTGAGGGCATGAGTGTGGGATGGGCTGTGTTATAGAATATAAGGGGAATTATAATTCTGTCTTTTTAACATCCTTAATGCATAAAGTATTTTAATTATCCCCAAAAGGTTCTCAGAGTAGATTAAGGACTAGAAACAAGGCAGTCAGGTATTTCAGTCCTATAGCCTGAAAGATATGATAGCACAAGGGTAGACAGAAGAAAGACCATCAAAGCAAGCTTAGACGCTAATTATGTAAGCTATAATTCTGACTAGTTCTTATGAAATACTTCAGTAGCATAATGAAAGCTGCTGGCTAAATGAAAAATGGAGAGAACCCAAATTAGCATGTTCCTCCTCAGAGACAATGGGTGGAATGGTTGCTAATACTGTAACAAAGAGCTGGAGAAAAGATACAAGCAATGTCTATTAGTAGGAAGTTGGACTATACATACTCACAAACACCCATAATATATCTTAACAGGTAGAGGGTGGGGAATCTTAATTCCCCCCCCCCCCATTCTCTTGTACATTTATCCCAATTTATTAAATTTTCCATTTCTTTCCCTAATGTTCTGAGAAATTATAAATTGTCTGTCTATAGTTCAAATGATGACAAATAATATACATTAAGTTCCCTACTTTAAGGATGGCCCATAGTTAAGACAGAGTCTGTTGTAGCAAAATTTGAGTTAAATACACAATGATTCAAGTTAAATACAGTATACAGTATTATAAATTACACATTTGTACAATTTCTGTACAAATTCAGCTTAAGGACATAACTTATTCTTAAACTAGGGACTACTTGCTATGATAAATAATATTCTGATTATCTGACAGGACAAATTCTGACAGACACTATGTTGTATCAAAAGGCAAAAACTGTAGTATCTGTTTTCTGTTAACAACTTTCATAGCAAGGTCTCTAGATGGTACAAAAAAACCCCAATCCACTTGGTTTCTTGTCCCATTTAGCATAAAATCTTTTTCAATTCTGAGTTTTGATCATAGAAAACTTACTCTTGGGAAATCTTGGTGGGTTGTCATTGACATCAGTCAGAGTGATATTCACTGTTGTGGTTCCAGCCAGTCCCCCAAGCTGACCACCCATGTCTTTTGCTTGAATGAGAACTTGATATTGTTCCTTAACTTCTCTGTCCATGTTTGGCAAGGCTGTTCTTATAACACCTTTAGGAAGAAAAAATGCTGTTTTTGTTAACTATTTATTCATGAAGCAAAATTCAGAACAGTTTAAAATGTGTCCCTTAGCATATATATCATTTGGTATTCATTGCTGCCAAGAAATAGGGAATTCTATACTATGATATTATAAGACAATAAAATGATGCTCCAGAATTTTTGCATCACATCATTTCCATCTGCCAGTTTAAAAATTGTTTCCTGTGAATTGTATTAGATTTGGACAAAGTTGTTGACATTCCAATATTATCTTCTTTTGGAACTGAGAAATGAGCAAGGCAGATATTTCAACTATAGGTATCAAGGGAAATCCTACATTAGGTAGAATGAAGCAGCAGGTTTAAGGAGAAGACTGGAGCAGAGAATATATTGTGGTCAGGTTTCCATCTGCAGTCTTCCTGATCATCCACCTTTGTTGTGTTTCAGGGACTCCAGAATACCATGCCACATGGGTACTTCCAGTTCCATAGGTTCCTGAATGTGATTCAAGGTGCTGGCTATCTCCTATAAAGCTCTACAGGGTCTAGAGCCAGGATATTTGCGGGTCTAGCTTTTCTTCCATTGTTTCTAGTCACCCCACCTGATGCAGTAGATGGAGCATACTCTGTATCTTCTTCATCAAACATAACATCTTGTTGGACCCTGGAATTATACCTTCTCAAAATCCCTCCCTCATCCCCCTCAAACTCTGGATATGATCCTGTTACCTTCCAAAAGGCTCAAAAAAACTGATTGCTCCTCTGTGTGTGTGTGTGTGTATGTGCTGTTGGTGATTTGTTTTCTTTTTGTGACTGGACTTTGTGTTTTAACCTTGGGCACCATGCCTTTTGTTTTTGTTTTATTTTCTGTACATCACCCACAGTCACTTTTGTGAGATGAGTAGTCATATGAATTATTTAACAAAAATAAATAAATCAAATAAATTGTCTTTTTTGGAAGTCCTGAGCATTTGAGGTGACTGTGGTATTGGCTAGTACAGAAGCATATCAAAAGGAAACAGGGTGGAAGTAATATGTTTTCCTTTAACCTCAGGCGATAGGTCCTGTTAAGATGTCCCAATGGGAACTTCCATGACTGATGTATTTGGAACCAGGCTGAATTCAAATAAACCCTGAGGCTGAAAGTATAATGGGCATTTGCTGATACACTGAAGAGAGGAACTGGATTTATCTGGTAAAGGACTCTATTTGAGAGAAGAACAATATAATTATATTTATGCAGGTATTGAACAAATAATTTGAGTCTTCCTAATAATTCAGTGTAAGAGCAACTGACTGTCATTCCATCATGTCCAAATGTTTATTGTGACATGTCTTCTATTTAGAAATAAAAAGTGAAAATAATTGGCATGCTTATGAGTGCTCATAAGTAACTTCTTTCTTTCTCTTGATTTCTGCTCCAATTCTCAGTAAAATAGAAAGTATTTTGAAAAGCAGGTATGTTTGTGTTGTGAGATTGGATGTTGGTTCTTACCTGACACGCTGTTTCTCTTGAGCTGGGAGGATTGTCCAGAGGATGGGTGGAGCTTCAGTCTCTGCTTGTTATAGGCTGAGCTTAATTTCTGAGAAACGCCCCCCTTCCATCACGTGGCTTGCCATCTCGTTCCCCAGTTTATGCGAAGGAGAGAGGAAAAAAACAGGCATTCGTGCTGTCCTTTTGCTAGACTTAAGGTGCATTGGCCGAAACGAGACCCCTCCAGATGGTGAAAGGAAAAGGGAGGGGCTGGACAATCCTCCCAGCTCAAGAGAAACGGCGTGTCAGGTAAGAACTAACGCCCATTCTCCTTAGAGCTGCTCGGATTGTCCAGAGGATGGGACATACCAAAGCTGGGGCTTGTCCTATGGGAGGGACACCGTCTGGACTGTCGAGTCCTCGGGATCCTTGAGCACCCTCTGGAGGACCCTTCTACTGAAAGACGCCTCCGCAGCAGCATACCTATCGATTCTGTAATGCCTAATAAAAGGCAACGGAGAGGTCCACGTTGCTGCTCGGCAAATGTCGAATATAGGGGCCTGTGTAGCCCAGGCAGCTGATGTCGCCGCACTCCTGGTAGAGTGAGCCGTGATACCCCTGGGCACTGTGAGTACCTGGGCCTGGTATGCCCTAGAAATGGCTGCCCTTATCCAGCGGCCTATTGTAGTTGAGGGAACCCTGAGCTCCTGTGACTTTGGTTGAAAGGAAATGAACAGGGCCTCAGATTTGCGGAAGGTCTGAGTACATTTAATATATATCCGCAAAGCCTGCCTAACGTCTAAGGTGTGCCATAGCTGCTCCTTTTCATGGGTTGGCCTGGGGCAAAAATTGGGGAGGATAAGCTCCTGAGCCCTGTGGAAAACCAAATTAATTTTTGGTAGAAAGGACGGGTCAAGTCGGAGGACCACCCGGTCAGAATGGAAGACGCACAGGTCCTTCCTGACTGACAGAGCAGTGATCTCTGAAATCCTTCGGGCCGAAGTAATCGCCACCAAGAACACTACTTTGTAGGATAGGAACTGGAGAGAGACTTCTCTAAGGGGTTCAAAGGGTGGCTTAGTGAGGGAGGTCAAAACTTTGTTGAGATCCCATGTTGGGTACCGGTGAAGGGATGGAGGTCGTAAGTTTGAGGCCCCTTTCAGAAAAGCCCAGATGCAGGGATGGTGGGAGAGGGAATTAACCCCCTCGCAGGAAATTACGGTGGGTAGGGCTACTACCTGGCGCCTTAGTGTGTTGGGGGACAGACCTTTACCGAGACCCTCCTGGAGAAAGTCGAGGACTTAGGCTACTGATGGGTTTGTTGGGTCAATTTGGAGATTGGCACACCATTTGTGGAAACTGTTCCAAGTGGCATCGTAAATCCTTCTGGTGGAGGGGCGCCTAGCTGCTAAGATGGTATTGATAACCTCAGTGGAGAAATTCTCCCTTTTTAGATGTTCCCGCTCAACCTCCATACAGCTAGCTGTAGCCATTGGGGATCTGGATGAAGAAGGGGGCCTTGAGACAGAGAAATCCTGTCTGCTGGGATCCTCCAGGGCGGGGCTACTGATAGGCTGCGGAGGTCCGCAAACCAGGAGCGACGGGGCCAATAAGGAGCTATCAGAAGCAGTTCTGCCCTCTCATGAATGACCTTCTGTAGTACTCTTGGCACCAGTGCCAGAGGGGGGAAGGCATAAAGAAGGCCCGAGGGCCACGGGCATCGGAGGGCGTTGTGGTTCTCCGCCCCGAGGGACGGAAATCTGGAGATGAACCATGGAAGTTGGGTATTGCGGGGGGAGGCAAACAGGTCTACCACAGGCAGGCCAAAAATTGCTGTCGCCTGCCTGAACAGGTCTGGGTGGAGGCGCCATTCCGCCTGGTCTATGGTGGCCCTGCTCAACCAATCTGCCTGGGTGTTGTCGATGCCTGAAATGTGGTCCGCTTTGAGTGAGAGGAGGTGAGACTCTGCCCACCGACAAAGGCGCTCGGTCTCCCTCATTAGACTTGAGGACTGAGTGCCCCCCGCCTGGACACCAGATCCAGGAATATGGGGGGGGGTAGGGATGACCTCAGCCTCCACTACCGGATGTCTAAACATGGAGTCCTCCGGCCCTTCTGGAACCACGGGAATGGGATTAGAGGAGCTCTGGGCTGTTAGGCCCGAGATGTTCCTGGCCTTGTAGAGGAGGGATTTGAATAGCTGGGGCTTGAAGAGCCCTACAAAGGCGGGTTGGTCCGGAGTGAGACCCTCGTCCTCGGACATTTCCACCTCTGATGGGTCTGAGTCCGGAAGAGGTTCGTCATATGGTAAGGACCCCAGGTCATATTGTTCCTCCTCCTCCCTGTCTAAATCTAGGTCCCCTTCCACTTCCTCCTCTTCCTCCCTGACTGAAGGGCAAACCTCCCCTTGGGGGGGCATGAGAGGGAATGATCTTACAGATTCAGTGGCCTGTGGAGGCAACTCCGGTCTGTTCAACTGCTGCATCCCTTCTGCAATTCCTTGTCGAATAGCCATCTCCATCCAGGCTCTGAGCTGCTCCGGAACCACCTGAATGAGAGGTTCCTCTTGGCGCAGGCCGGCGGCCGTGGGCGTGAAAGTAGCCTCTGGAGTTCGCCTGGCTGGTGTGACCGGGGCTTGATGCCCTTGAGAGGGTGAGCTGTGCCTGGATAGGGAGGAAAAGGCTGCAGGAGGGGGGGGGAAGAGCGGAGGTGGAAGGAGTGGCTGGTGCTGGAGGCACTAAGCCTGCCTGTCTAGTACGTTTGTCTATCTCTCTTTCTAGTGCCTTGTGACGTCTTAAGGCGTCCCTTTGAGAGGCTTTGGTGGGCTCCTTAGCCTGACTGCGCAGGTGGTGGGTCTTTGCCTTGGCCTTCAAGGAAGGACCCTTTGAAGGATTGCTTTCTGCCATTCGAGGTAGTTAAGAAAAAACAGGGATTCAATCTGAGGTGGTTGGTGCGCCTAGGAGTCGACCTACAACGAAGGCCGGGAGCCCTGGGAGTTCTTTTACACACACACACACACACACACTGTCCCCCGTTTATTATTGACTTGAATTAATAAGTCTCCTTTGCTCCATATGATTATTCCCCCCTTCTCTCTATTTTCTTTCTCTTTTTTTTTTTTTGGTAAGTCAAGACCTAATCGAGCCTTTGAGGTCCTCTGCTGTAACGACCTTTCAAGGTCTCTCTATTATTGTGTATATATATATATATATATATATATATATATATATAATTATTATTATTATTATTATCCTATATTGGAGGATTACAGGGCCTTAAGGGCAAAGCCGGGCCTAAACCAGACTGCTGACCCAGGCAAAACTGGGTGGGAGTGGTGAAAATAACCGCAGCCACTACAGCTGGTTGCGGGGAGAGCCAACAAGGGGAGGTGGAAAAGAAAAAACCTCCAACTGCAAAAGCACAATTTTAAAACCTCAGCAGTCCTGCCGGTCCTGCTGCTTTAAATGGACACGCTGCAGAGATCGGCAAGATAGGAAAACCAAAATGGCGTCCGGCCATGAGGCGACTTTCAAAATGGTGGTCGCCACTACTGGAGCTTGTGGGACCCTTGTGCAGTGGCCAGGAGGGTCCCCAGGGACAATCCAAGGGTCCCAGGGGAAAGACTACAAAGGAAATAGTCAAAACGCTTTAAGCGCTATAAAAAATGGAGTTCGGGGGGGAATAGAACGAAAACGGAGCCTTTTTTTTTAAACAGATCTAAAGCGGCAAAAGGCAATGGGAAAAGGAGGGGGAGGCAGCTTAAATTTTGCTGGCTTGCCCCCTGGCAACCCCTGGGGGGGAGGAGCCCTCCCAGGAAACTATGCCAAACCAAGGGACCAGCTGCGCAGGGCTAAGGAGAGAGGAAGAAATAAAGGGTTGTATACGACCCGAATAGAGGTACTAAAAAAACGAATGAGAGGAATCCTGAAACGGCCAAGAGCACACACACACACAGCCTACTCTGCTCAAGGGCTGAGCATAAACTAGGGAACGAGATGGCAAGCCATGTGATGGAAGGGGGGCGTTTCTCAGAAATTAAGCTCAGCCTACAACAAGCAGAGACTGAAGCTCCACCCATCCTCTGGACAATCTGAGCAGCTCTAAGGAGAAAAACCTTTAGCCAAAACAAATAACTGTAAGTAGTTAACTTTCAAGACAAGAAATGTTAAAGATTCATTAACAATTTTTGTACTGCCATACTAGAGGGAGACACTCTATCATGTGTCCATTCACAAACATTTTAGACCCAATAATATTTTGAGATTGTAAACTGAAATTACTAGCTCACTGGAAGGGGAATAAATATATATGTTATAGACATACCATATATGTTAATGATATCAATGACATAGTTAAAAAATAGATACACAGTCCTATAGCACTGCAATATAAGCTAAATATCTAATGTGGGAACAGAACATTTGTTTCTAATGCATAGATTTCTTTTCATTTAGTTTTGCAATGTTGAAAAACAACAAAGATCAAAGGCAGAAAGGAACTAATGGTCAGAAAAATGAGAAAATGAGTGCAAGCATAACTGACAGATATATCCAACTCTAATTTTCAAGCTGTTTCTTCCTATCACCTAAGTGTAAATTAATAATTACAGCAATAAATAAACTCAAGGCCTCCAAAGAAAATAGAATTGGGCTGAGAGAGAAAAAAAATGATTTTCTTGATTATCTTTTGCCAAAGTTTAGCCATTCAAAAATAACTGTAAATCACTGAATTTGCCTCAAGGGTAGTGGTTTTTTTCCTTTACATTAATATGTTTCCTTTTTCTAAATAGCTTTAGTCTAGATCCTCATCATTTAGATGTCTTGAGTGTTTGCAATTTTAGTTATGTCCTTAAGTGTTTAGTTGTCAGCCTCAAGATACCTTCCTCGATACCTTCCTCTCCTACCTTTTCTGCTATTGTTTCATTATTTCTCTCGGCTGTCATGGCAACGGTGGGAGGGGGGATTTTATATGGGAAGAAAGCTGGAGGTGTTTGCATTCCTTGCTGGGCTAGCAAGGGGAGGGGGGATTCTCGTCTTTAACTTTCCGTTTCTTGGCTATCTTTTTCCTCTTTGCGCAACTGCGAACTTTTATCAAAATATGTCAAGGTCATTTGACAAGACGCCTCATCACCATCTGGAGATGACCACATGAGCTGTTTCAAAAGTTTTAATTGGAAGAATCATTTGAACTTTGGGGGGTGGGAGCAAACCTATTTCTTTGTATGTGCATTCACCCGCCAATTTCTCAGTTTCGGAATTGCTTTGTAGCTACCACTTTATTTCCCAGTAAAAGGATAACTTTGCTCTACACCATGGAGTCTGAGTATTTCTTTCTTGGGATCTAGAAGGAGTGCAGCCTGACATTATTCCGAAACTCCCACATCAACCCACCCGGAGAAAACAGCAACTTTTCTTCCGAGGGGGTTTCATCCCATGTCATCTCCAACCGGCGATGAAGAGGATCAGGGAGCTGCGGGGGGGCAGCCGATGCCGCTACCGGAGGCGTCGGTGGCTGACCTGCTGGCCGAATTGACTCTGGAAGAAACCCCAGCCGAGATGCCCAGATGGTCGTTGGGCGTTGGTTGGAGAGACCCTGAAGACCCCCCTCCTCCCAGGATCACTGTAAGACGAAAAGGTGCGAGGGGACGGCTATGGCAGGAGGGGGAGGAGATGGAAGGCAAGCTGGATCAAGCCAAGAAATTCTCTATGGATGTTCCTGAGGAGCCCGGCACAACTCAAAGGTATGAGGGGGAAGAGGGAGCGAGATCAGCCCGGGGGAGCCAAGCTACCTCTACCCCCCTTGCCCAGATTCCGCCAGCGCAGCCGCCCGCTGCCGCCCGGGGAGCCCCAGCAATAGGAGTGGCTCCTGGAAGATGCCACCTGCCCCCCCTAGATGTAAAGTTTGGAGGAAATCCCAGAGATTTGGGATTTTTCCTGGTACAAGTTGGGAGTTATATGGCAGAATTTGAGCGGGAGTTCACCTCTGAAGCAGCCAAAGTGAGATGCGTTACCAGAACCCTGGAAGGGATGGCAGCAGATTGGGTGGTGACTTTGTACAATGATAACTCCCCCCAACTGCAAACCCTCGATGCTTTCATGACTGCACTGAGGAGAAGGTTTGAGGACCCTCTGGCAGAGAGAAAGGCCAGAATCAGAATGAAGACCCTAGTCCAAGAGGGGAGATCGGTGGCAGACTATACCCAAGAATTCAGGCAGCTGGCATACCACAACCGAGGTTGGTCCCAGGGGGCCCTGGTGGAAGCCTACAAAGATGGCTTAAATGAAGATGTATACCACACGTGCATCTCCAGAAGGGATCCATGTGAGTTACAGTCATGGTACTTGCTGGCGGAAGAGGTGGATAGTGATCTAGCCAGAAACAGACGCAGAGGAGGTCCCGCCTGGAGAAAACCACTCCCCCCATCTCCGAGAGACCTCAGGGCCCCAACCGAGAGGGATGGTGGCAGGAGCCAAGACCACGGCATGTTTCCATTGTGGAAAGGAGGGCCACCGGATGGTGGATTGTCGAGTAAAGGTGAACCCACCGAAAGCGCGGGACCCCGGGAGGAAGCCAAAAAACCCCTCAACCAAACCCCGGCGAGACCGGGCTGAAGACAGGAGAGGTTGTAGAGGTCGCCCTTTCGGCGGGAGAGGAGCTGGGACCTCCAACCCCACTCGACGAGAACGGGACAGATTCAGAAGATGACGTCCCGGTAAGTCCTAATCAAGGGCCCATGACCATCCCAATAAAGTTAAGGCGGCCCACCTCGGGGACTGAGGGAGTGATGATGGCCTTACTGGACTCGGGGTGCACGAGGTGTGTAATTAACATGAAAGTGGTTAAGGGGATGGGCATTGAACTGAGAACTTTAAAAACGCCCATATCCTTTTGCCAACTGGATGGGTCGGTGGCGGGAGGTTGCCCCACACGTTTTGTAACCGAACCCCTAGAGATGACCATGGGAAACCATCATGAGACCCTGTGTTTTATTGTGGCCCCTGGGATGGAACAGCCTCTAATATTGGGACTACCATGGCTTCGGAAGTGGAATCCCCATGTAAACTGGAGGGAGGGGTGGATACGCATCCGCACCAATCGGCCACCGGAAGGGGAGGAGCAACCCTATCTGGAAGGGGAGGAGAAATCCCATCCGAAGTCCCAGGTACCCGCCGAGATAGCTTCTACGGGCGCCGAACATGTGGAAGGAGAGGAGAAAATCCCGAAGGAGTATTGGGACTTAAGAGAGGTGTTTAGTGAAGAGGCTTCCGACGAGCTCCCCCCACATCGGTCGACCGATTGTAGCATTGAATTCCTGCCGGGGGTGACGCTCCCGAAACCGAAGATGTATCCGATGACACCGGGGGAGTTGGAGGAATTGAGGGCGTTTATCGACAAGAACTTGAAACGGGGTTTCATCACGCCTGCCAGACCTCGAGTGGCGGCCCCTGTGATGTTCCGCGAGAAGAAAGATGGCTCCAAACGTCTGGTAGTTGACTATAGAAACCTGAACGTAGTATCTGTAGAGAACATGTACCCCCTCCCTCTGATGAAGGACATGTTAGCCCACCTGGCAAAGGGGAAGATTTTCACAAAGCTGGACTTGAGGGAGCCATACTACCGAATCCGGATAAAGGAGGGAGACGAGTGGAAGACTGCGTTCAACTGCCCGATGGGTTGTTTCCAGTTCAATGTTCTCCCTTTCGGCTTACAGGGGGCGCCTGCTGTTTTCATGCAACTGATCAATCAAGTGCTTCACGAACATTTATACAAAGGGGTTCTGGTATACCTTGATGATATTCTTATCTACATGGAGACAAAAAACGACCACGTGAAGTTGGTACGTTCTGTGTTGCACAAGCTGAGGGCCACCAAACTGTACGCCAAACTATCCAAATGTGAGTTCCATCAAGAAAAAATCGACTACTTGGGATATCGTATCTCCCCCGAAGGCATTGAAATGGACCCAGAAAAGGTGCGAGCCGTTTTGGACTGGGCCCCACAGAAAACTCGTAAATAGCTTCAAAGTTTTCTGGGTTTTGCCAATTTTTACCGCCAATTCATCCCGTCTTTTGCAAAAATAGCTATGCCCATCACCAACCTCCTAAAAACAAAGGGGGAATTGAAACCAAAGCCCAGTCAACCATTGAATTGGACTATGGAGTGCCAAGCTGCATTTGAAAAACTTAAGAGACTTTTTGCTGCAGAACCAATACTGAAACACCCCGACATGGACGCCCCTTTCGTGATCCAAGCTGATGCAAGCGACGTAGCAGTGGGGGCGGTCTTACTCCAATTGAACGAGAAGGGGACACTACAACCATGCGCTTACACTTCTCGTAAATTCACTGAGACTGAAAGGAGATGGGTCATTTGGGAGAAGGAAGCATTTGCAGTCCGTTGGGCTTTATTAGCTTGGAGGCATTTTCTGGAAGGAGCGAAACACCCATTTGAAGTGTGGACTGACCATAAAAATTTAGAAGCTTTAAAAACCCCTCGGAAACTATCCCCTAAACAAGTTAGGTGGGCTCAGTTCTTCAAGCGATTCAACTTCTCCTTGAAATATATCCCAGGGGGAAAATTTTTTATGGCAGATGCTTTGTCTAGAATGCCTCAATACAACAGTATCCGAAAAGAAGTGATAAGGCCAATCGTGTCCACTACACAACTGGCTGCCCCTGTAGTTACCCGTGCACAGAAAAGAAACTAGGAGAGGGATCTACCCACTGATCTGATGGAACAGTTTAAGGAGGCTTTGAAGACAGATGAGTGGTTTCTGGCAAATGCGAATAACTGCACCATTCGAGATGGCCTAGCCTGGATGGGGGCGAAATTGTATGTACCAAAAACCCTGAGAAGCCATGTATTGCAACAAACCCATGATTCCAAAGTGGCCGGTCATTTTGGTTTTGTGAAGACCTTACATTTGGTGAAACGACAATTTTGGTGGCCTTCCTTGAAAAAGGACATTGAGACTTATGTGGCGAGTTGTCCGATTTGCGCCTCAGCAAAAAGACTGCCGGGTAAGCCACCAGGACTGTTACAGAATGTGGCCAGACCAACTGCCCCTTGGAAGGAAATTTCCATGGATTTTATAGTAGATCTACCTGAAAGCAGTGGACACACGGTCATTTGGGTGGTGACTGACTTGTTTTCCAAACAAGCTCATTTCATCCCTTGCTCAAAGATCCCTTCAGCGAAATCCTTAGCCAGACTTTTCATTCTTCATGTTTACAGATTGCATGGTGTACCTGAACATGTAGTTTCTGATCGAGGAGTCCAATTTACCTCGAATTTCTGGAGGGAATTTCTGAAGTTAATAGGCTCCACCCAAAGCTTAAGCTCTGCTCACCATCCCCAAACTAATGGAGCCTGCGAGAGAACTAACGGGGTACTAGAGCAATATCTCCGATGCTACATAAATTTTCAACACGACAACTGAGTGGATCTGTTACCTTTTGCGGAGGTGGCGTATAATAACTCTGTTCATAGTAGTACGGGGTTCACTCCTTTCAAAATAGCAATGGGGCAAGATTTTGTACCCATACCTGAACTGCCTGTTGAAAACCCAACTGTCCAGTCATTGAGTGATTGGATATCTCAGCTTCAACTTAATTGGCCAGTCGTCCGCAAAGCTTTGGATGAGGCGCACCAATCTCATAAGAAATTTGCTGACAGAAAGCGAGCTCCACAGATGTCATATCAAGTGGGCGATAAAGTATTCCTTTCGACCAAGTATTTACAAATTACCCAAAAATCAAAGAAGTTGGGTCCTAAGTATGTAGGACCTTTCCCCATTGAGAGGATTATAAATCCTGTAACTGTTCAACTGACTTTACCAAAGACTCTTCGTCGTATTCATCCTGTTTTCCATGTTAGTTTGTTGAAACCAGAACGTACCTGTGCCTTGAGACCGATCCAATCTGATCCCCCCGTGCCAATATTAATTGAGGGGGAACAGCATTTTGAAATTAAAGAAATTCTGGACTCTAGAAAATGGAGGGGTCGTACCCAATACCTTGTAGCTTGGAAACATTTTCCTCCGTCCCATTCTGAGTGGATGAATGAAAAGGACCTTAGGGCTCCTGAACTGTTAAAGAAATTATATGCCAAATATCCTGATGAACCATAGAGATGTACATAATGTTAACATGTAAATATTTTGTTTTTCTTTCAGGGACTTATGTCCTTTTTCTAGGGGGTCCGAATGTCAGCCTCAAGATACCTTCCTCGATACCTTCCTCTCCTACCTTTTCTGCTATTGTTTCATTATTTCTCTCGGCTGTCATGGCAACGGTGGGAGGGGGGATTTTATATGGGAAGAAAGCTGGAGGTGTTTGCATTCCTTGCTGGGCTAGCAAGGGGAGGGGGGATTCTCGTCTTTAACTTTCCGTTTCTTGGCTATCTTTTTCCTCTTTGCGCAACTGCGAACTTTTATCAAAATATGTCAAGGTCATTTGACAAGACGCCTCATCACCATCTGGAGATGACCACATGAGCTGTTTCAAAAGTTTTAATTGGAAGAATCATTTGAACTTTGGGGGGTGGGAGCAAACCTATTTCTTTGTATGTGCATTCACCCGCCAATTTCTCAGTTTCGGAATTGCTTTGTAGCTACCACTTTATTTCCCAGTAAAAGGATAACTTTGCTCTACACCATGGAGTCTGAGTATTTCTTTCTTGGGATCTAGAAGGAGCGCAGCCTGACAAGTGTTCAGTCATAATTGTATCTTTTAAGTAATACATTTTAAGCTGTGAAATGGTATATTTCATCCATTTTTTCTGCTGACTGTTGAGGTTTACCAGCTTTATTAGGAGAACAGAAATGGCTCCCCAATTCCAATATCAAGAAAACAAAAAGATGTACATTGATCTAGATGAAGACAAGAATGTGCTATTGTACACTGGAAAAGTGTAGGGAATGGAAGACGTTCCAAAAGCCACATATAAAAACATTTTGATAGCCAGGTCAATCCTATTATTAAACTGCTATTTTGGCTAGGAAAACAGAAAAGGCATCAAACCCCAGCTAATGCCTTCCCAATCTTCTATACAAAGAAGTCATTATACATTTCTCACTACAAGGTTTCCTAAAAACCAATTTCTGTGCAGCCATTGGCTGATTGGTGGGTTAGCATGAAGCTTGTGTTGTGACAAAGAATGTGCTAATAACAGAACAGGAAAAAAAACTTAGGATACAGGAAGGCAAAAGTTATTGAGCTTTAAATAAGAATTATTTCAATAGGGTGCAATGGTTTTTGTAAGGAATGAAACTGGTGATGTAGGAATTAGCGGCTGGAGAACATTGTTAAGTCAACCACAATTTAAGTGTCACTAGGCCATACGGAAATGACAAAGTATCCAGAAAGATGGGACAAAAAAGTATATAGTTTATATAGTTTAAACTCTGGAGCACCGAGCTATATAGACTATGTTTTGTGTACTATGGGGGAATATATATGGTATATACAGACACTCCTTTATCTGCAATAAAAAACAAATTTAATTAGATTATATCTGAGGGCCTACTGATCAGTAGATCAAGTCCTAAATAACAAGTTAAGTGTCTGTAGAGCTTACATTTTATAGTTGAACCTAATATGAAGCCTGTTTGTTTTGTTCATCCTATGACGAATAACCTTAACGTCTTTGCAATGCGAAGTATTTAAAACTGAAATTCACCTGCTCCTGCTTTGGTAGTTCCTTTAGCTATAATTAATAAAGAAGAAAAGAACAGCAGATATTCCTAGGAGTATCTTTGTATTGTCATTCACCTGATCAAGAAATGTTGTAAAAGACATAGGAGTTTGGATTTTAAAACTTCTCTATTACCAGTGAGATCTAGTTAAGGCAAAACATTAAAAAGAGGTGATTTTTATCTCCTGGAGCAAGTGGAAGACGGAGGTAGCTCATCCAAATTAAAAAAAAAAAAAGCTACTGATTCACTTTTCTGATATGTTCCTTTGTTAAAACAGAGTATATTTGACAAGGAACATGACCTCTGGAGGGCTTGTGCTATGTTATGCTGCTTCCATCTCCATGCATTGATTAGCCAGGAAGCAAGGGGTTTTTAATACTCCATTTGACATTAAAGTAGGGACTCATTAGGAAAACAAATTCTGTTTTCAGAAAGGAGGCAGACCAGCAGCCCTGTCTGCCTCGCATTCAAGGCACACAATTGGCAGCATTTAATGTGGAACATTTTGGTTAAGTCATTGAATTATTAAATACAGAAGCAGGAATGGCATTTCAAAATATAGGACAAGATGTGCAATTAACTATCCTCCAATCCCATGAGCATTTCTGGCTGTTTATGCATCTACCCACCACATCCAATGACCTCCAAACAACAAGGCTGACATTAACATCCATTTCCCATCCTCCAATCCACCACCTGCCAAAAGCAGGCTGCTGAGGGTGGAAAAGGATAGATTTCCACTGAACATCAATGTTCATTAAAATAGCAGATTAAAGTATAATTATAAGAGCTTATCAGCATAGCACATGCTCTGAAGTCCCTACTACTCACATATTTTATATGTGGTTAACACAAGATTGCTGTAAATTTATGGAGGAAAAATACATAGCTATGCTTTTTTTTCCCATAGGGAGATTGTGTTCTTGGAATAATTGATCAGCCAGGAAGCAAAGGATTTTTAATATTCTATCTGTCAATCAAGTAGACAGTCATTGGGGGAAAAAAAACAAAAATAAAGCAATCCCGGCTAGTCTCAGGGAAGTGAGGCTTGCATGGTAAAACCAGAAGGTGCATCTCTTAAACAAATGTTTCCTCAGTGACAAACATTTATTTATGTAAAAGAAGACCAATGGGTTTAAGAGATGGGTGTCACGAGAAGCCACTTTTTAATGTCAAGAATAGGCAGCAATTTTTAAACTGATCTAAATATATTTAATAGTATTCATGGGATTCCTAGTTCTATATGTTCTATATCATGGGTATCAAACTCACCGCATCATATTACCGTCACTTAACGTTTTATATTTTTCTCCTTTGTGGAGCTGGGGTGCATGATGCATCTGGCCCACAGGCCACCAGTTTGACACCTCTGTAATCTATATAATTTGATGGCAACTAATAGTTACTACTACTGCAATAACATCTGTGAAAAAAAATGCTATGAATAAAATGATTTCCTCCTCTATTGTTGTGCTTTATTATAAATGAGAACTGTAAAGTTGGGTATTTCCAGATAGTGCTGAACTAGAAATCCTAGCAGGGGTCAGAGTGGGCGATAAAGCGAGATGACGGTTAAGTTCTTGACCCATAGTTTCCTTGTGACAGCCCATATTAATCTTTAAAACAGTTGACTAATTTTGGTTAGAAATAGAATGGCATGGATGCAGCTCAGCTGAGAAAGCTTTTGGCTAAATTGCGAAGCTCATGGCAGTTGGAACTGCTCCAGCAAGATCCCAAATGCTACTCCCACTTCACATAATAGAACACTGAGTAAAATGAAAATAGCTATATCACACAATCACAGAATTTTCCTTATGCATCAGGATCTGCACAGTTCTTTAACATCTGTTTAGTCCTTTTGCTCACCAGTTCCTTCTGAAGTGAGAATACAGATATATTATCAAAAGAAAGCAGTTGGCATTTTTCAGTGAGCATTAATGGCATTTCTTTTCTCCCTTTGTAATTAGATAAAGAGTGCTGAGATACAGTAAGTGCCAAATCATCCTGAAACATGGAAGAGAAAAGAACAAAACACTCCAAGGGACTGAATGTCAATTACCTGTTTTGGGATCAATGGAAAAATATGGCTGTCCCTGAAGAATGCTATAAACCACTCTGGCACTGTTTCCATAGGTTGGGTCATCGGCATCGGTTGCTTTGACCTGCAGCACATATGCCCCTGTGAAAAGAACAACACATAAAGCTAAACAGTAAAAAACACTTTAAAAATATCATAGTCTTGGATATATCTTTTGTGATGCAACATATGTTTATTATAACAATGTCCTAAAATTCTGGTTTTTTAACCATAAAATTTCAAAAGTGGCAAAACATACACAAATAGGATTTGGTCTAATTTGCTCAGTGTCATTTTTTTCTTTCCTAAGCAGTGAAGCACTTGGTCATTTGGGAATATTAAGACTCTCATTTTGCCTTGAGCAACTGCAACCCTAAATAGAAAAACAACTCTATGAGACAAAAAGTCTTTCTTAATTCTAAACCAATCTAAAGCCACTTTTTTTTAAAAAAAAAATCACATAAGCATTATTATTAAGAGAGGATTTGAAACTACTTCAAAAGTATTATCAAATGTGGAGATTTACATTTAATCATTTATGGCAGACATGGTGGTCAGACATAGAGTTGAAATGGAAGATCCAAGTTCAAAACACCATTCAGCTGTGAAGAGGGTTTTTTTGTTATTTTGAATGAAATCACTTATTCCCAGCCTATTTCAAAGAACTGTTGTGAGGATGGAAGGAGAAAACCATCAAATGCACATTGGTCACATATAACAAAGGTGAAATATAGTAATTACACAGCCAAAAGAAAAAATTAAATATATAATCTATCATTTTCTTGGTGGGACAGAAACTCTATAAAAGATTTTATTGCTGTTTTGTAGTAGAAAGACCTCAGAGGTTCAGGATGTGCTATTTCAACCAGGCACTGGAAAATTTAGTAAAGCTTTATAACTGTGAAAAAATATGGAACAGCACTATAAAAAGCTGGTAAAAATACTTACACCATGTTGTGAAGATATATTCCTGCAGTCGATTTTAACATGAGTAATGTTACAAGAAAGATCTGATCTAGAGCTAACTTTTTTTTCTTTTCAACTTGCAGTGTTTATACTAGGATTGTCCTATATATCTATATATTAAATAGGAGCTGCTGCCTTTATCAATATTCTAGATGCTAGAAACAAAGAACAATTCTCATCTTCTCTTTTGATTCCTCAAAATGCTATGAATATGTATTTCCTCCTCCTTTTTTTATTCCAGATGTAACAGTCTCCACATGACCAGCTCAGCCATTTCTGATTATAATTTATGAAAAGCTGTATACATGACTCACAGAGGTTAAAGAAAGAATGAAGCATTAATTTACATTTAGTCTTGAAACGTATACTTGAAAGCGCAAAACATCCAACACCATTCTGCAGATTACCATTAGACATCAGGATATTTTGAGACAAGCTACTGACTACAATTTGAATAGACCAAATGGGCAGTTTTTAACATTGTTACTTTTAACAGGAATTCTTGTAAATACTGATTATGCTATGTGATCTCTCAAATGCTGTTATCAAAAGATACGCCCTTTGCTATCATCGGATACTGATGTATTTTCTGAGCACAACTGAAAGAAATCTTGAATCTGGCTACTGTTTTTCCTCTGTACATAAAGTGCTTTTTTTTTTTTTTTTTTTAAATACCCAAATCATTTGCCACCACTCAGAAAAGAGTTGAAAACACTATTGCTCAGTGGAATAACATATTTTGCAGATAAGTTATCCTATATACAATCATTGGCATGTCTTTCTTAAATCTTTTTCAGGGTGAGTATTGTATAGCTGTATATGACCTTTGGGTAATAGGCCAGCAACTGTACAATCATAAAAAGGGGGAAAGGTAGATCATAAAGAGCCAAGACTAGATAGGAAGGACATAAATGATCTTGCATCATATGCAATACATTTTATCTTATTGAAGCAATGAGCATGATTAATCCCAAAATATATAATAATCATCCTCTTGCTACATTAAAAATTACTAATATTAATTTCTGAGAGGCATTTCAAGGCATTTAAAAATTACTTGTGACTTCATTAGATACAACTCTGGTATTGTCAATATGAGCAAGAAGGTCTGAATAAAGCACTTTGTTGCTCTGCTTCTTAATTATTAAATTTGTAATTTAGTGAAAGCTTCCAAGAACAAGTGTTTAATTTCTACCCAGCATCCTATTTATGGGTATTTAACACTAAGCAAATTTCATATAGATCAGTGTTGGACAAAAACTACAGAACTAGATTTTAAGACAAGATTCACTAGGTTGTGACACAAGACTTTGGATTATACTTGGGACACAAATACCTTACAAAAATATTTTTATCAATTTAATATACAAGGCTGTTATAATTCAGATACATATTAAACATGCTGTAGGAGCTTTGATGACACAGTGATTAGAATGTAATATTGCAGGCTATCTCACTCCTCACTGCCAGGAGTTCAATTCTGACCAGATTAAGGTTGACTTGTCCTCCCATTTTTCAGAGGTCAGTAAGATGAGGTGGATCCTCATTTGGAGGTAATATGTTGACTCTTTCAGAGGGCTTAGAGAGGGCTGTAAAAGCAGTATATAAGTCTAAGTGCTATTGATATTCCTAGTTCTTCCCCCTGAATATTGATGCACACAAAGTTAAGAAGGATTTAGGCCTGTGAAATAGTCTCTGCGTTTGAATCCATAACATGGTATTCACTTAATAAAATTTATTAGCATATTGCTAATCTTACTAACATTCTCTTAGCATCTCTCACACTGTTGTAAAGTGACTTTAGATGAACATTGTATGTGCTGCAAAATGTTCTTCTTAACAGATTTGCTTATAACTATATATAAACTAATTCCCTTAAACTTATTGTTATATATTGCTTCCCCATGTGATAAGGAAAAATGAGGCAAGAACAGATACAAGAACTCTCTATCATTATTTCTTTGACTTGAAACATGCACAGGAGTGATTAAGATAAAGGCCATGTTTATCCCACTTCTTCTGATTTAGACAGTCTATATAATGATGGAGTCATAGTGGACATGCCACCTCCTTCCCTTGTACTGACACTGAGTGGAGCTGCATGTTCAACTCCATTTCCTCTCCTCTTCCTGCACTGAGAACAAACAATGGAACTGGGCAATTGTTGGATTGCATCTACCCAATTCAGAAGAAAAAAAAAGTGCCCTTGACAGTGTAAAGGGTAAATCAAGGCTGAATTTCATTTAAAATAATCATACATAGAACCAAAAGTATGGATCAAATATGCAGATGACACCTTTGTCATAAAAAAGGAACAATTTGAGAAGACATATGAAACAATCAACAACATCTTCAAAGGAATACAATTCACAAGGGAAAAAAAACAATAACACGTTATTCTTCTTAGATATCAAACAGCAGAGGAAATGGGATTCCGTTTCCACGTGGCTTCGGTGGCAGCAGGAATTCGCGACCATTCGTGATTCCTGCTGCGCTTGCCGCCGAGGTCTCCCCGATCCAAATGGGTCAGGGGGATATGGCTGCCCTGTAGGGACAGCCGAAGAGAGAGGGGAGCCGGACAGGGGGTTGGGGGTGTCGCAGACCCCTCCTCGTCCAGAAAAAACCTTTTTTCCCAAGATGGTGGAGCGGCGGTCAGCAATGGCCGCCACGAAGAAGCCTGCAACCGGGTAAGATTGTGCTGGAGGAAGCAAGAAAAGTGAAAGTGCTGGCTGAGCCGGGTCAATCAACATCTTTTAAATTCGCTGGAACTGAGCTGTCTGAATTGCTGGAGGATACATTGTATCCCTAAGAAGATTGAAAGTGGCGGAGAAGCTGTTAAAGGGAACTTTTTTTTCTTCACTCTCCCACCCCATGGAAACAGCAGATGAAGATTTGAAATTTGTTTGGGCACTGAAGGTGAACTATTCTGAAAGTTGAAGTTAAGGGACAAAAGAGTTCTTGGACATTGGACTTAAAAATTTAAGAAATTGGAAAACCCTTATTAGAGGTATGGATTTCTGATCAGCTAAAAATTGATGTTGCAAGTGGGAAGGGAGAGGAAAAAAATTGGAGCAGAAATGGAAAAAGGAGGAGATTGCCTAGAATTTCAAAGAAAGATATATGGTAATTGGACCTCTTTGATTAAACAGTAACCCCAGAAAGAGAAATAGAAGAAGGAAGAAAAGTAAACTTTTTTTGAATTATTTTTGATTAAAAATACTTGGGTGGTTGTTTTGGGGAAAGTTTCTCTTTTCAGGATGGCATCGCTTGTGGATAAACTAAAGACTGAATATCAAAAATATAAAAAGGAAGAACAAGATGGAAAAGATACTTTGGGCACC
The DNA here is from genome assembly GCA_033807585.1 of Hydrophis major. Taxonomy (NCBI): domain Eukaryota; kingdom Metazoa; phylum Chordata; class Lepidosauria; order Squamata; family Elapidae; genus Hydrophis; species Hydrophis major. The sequence goes on along the minus strand of CM066330.1, from coordinate 99,987,714 downwards.
TTATTTCAATTTTTAGAAATGGCGTTATGTACTTATGAAAAGTTGATTACACAGCAGAATGACTGGGACAAAGAAGAAGAGGAACAAGAAGCCATCTTTGATGAACAATGGGTTTTTTTCCGGGGAGGAGGAGAAAGATGATAAGAAAAAGGGGATTTTAAGGTTTGAAAAAACAACCAAAAAAGAAAAAAATGAGAGGAAAGGTGGATGCAAGGTTAGAAAGCAAAGGAAAGGGAGTAAGAAAAGGGAGGAGGAGAGACAAAGGGGTAAAAAGGGCAAGGAGAAGAATAAGCAAGAGAGAAAGTGGGGGAGGAGAAGCCTCAATGATGGGAAGCAAGATCTAAAGAAAAAAAGTTTATTTAGAGACAATGGGTGAATCTAATCAAGGATAAAAGGGGGATTCTGGAAGGTACATAAGATTGTGTTTTTATATGTGTATTTAGAGTATAAAATTTATTGTGTAATTTTAGAATCTACTAAACAGAATCCCAAGATAAATTAAGTGTTATATGAAGTACTTTTAAGTTAGGGTAATGAGTTAAAGGCGTCACTCCAATTAGTGTATAGGAGAAGTATAGTAAAAGAAAAAAGATGAATGGATAGTTGGAAATAGAACAGACAAAGAATGTTATTGAAAATGGTAATAAGATATGGAAGGATATATAAAGGTTTTGTTATGTTTTTTTTGGGTTTGTATGTTGATAAAAGGCAATAAAATTTTAATTAACAAGAAATAATTTGGATGAAAAGGAGAAGTTGGGATAAGATATGAAGTTAAATAGATAAAGTAAATATTGATATTATAATTGGGAATCATTATGTTCTATTGGTTTTCTTCTTTAATTATCACTATTTTTTTTTTAGAAAAGAATTTATAAGCTGTTATGCCTTGATGTTTTTGCACTGTTTTTGTAAAATTAATAAAATTGGTTTATAAAAAAAAAAAAGAAAATGATAATAAGATATGGAAGGATATATAAAGTGAATATGATGTTTGAATTTGTGTCTGTGAGAAGAGTTTCAACCCGGGATCAGGCAGCCTTCAGACAAGTTATTTTAGTTTTTTTTTTTTTTTCTTCTATGTTCTGTGTTTTGTATGTTTATGAAAGGCAATAAAATTTTAATAAGCAAAAAATATAATTTGGATAAAAGGAGAAGTCTGGATAAGATATGAAGTTAAATAGATAATGTAAATATTGATATTACAATTTGGAATTATTTTGTATGTTCTATTGGCTCTCTTCTTTAATTATTATTATTTTTTTAGAAAAGATTTTTTAAGTTGTTATGCCTGGATGGTGTATTGTTTTTGTAAAATTAATAAAATTTGTTATTAAAAAAAAAAAAACCAGCAGAGGAAATGGAGGTAAATTAGAAACCCAAGTCTATTGAAAAACCACCCATAATAATCAATTGTTCCATTACCAAGGTATCAACCAACCTTTCACAAGAGAAGCTGTGTAAGAATGTTACTCAGACAAGTACAGACATATTGTAGCGACCCAGAACACCTTGAAAAAAGGAAATAGATGCCTAAACAATATGCTCCAAAATGGTTATGCACACAATTTTATTAAAAAGTGCCTGTCATTCGGTGTACTCCAGCTCAACCAACACAAGCTATGAAAAATATAACACTGCCATACATCAAAACACCTTAGAAACAACCATCATACTATTGCAACTTTATTTGATATGCAAACCAAATAAAGCCCTTCAAAACTTCTTAAATAAAACAAAAGACCCAGCAGTCTAAGCAGAAAACAAAACAAAACCAGGAGTCATCTACAACATGCATTTTAAAGACTGTAACAGCCATTGTGCAAGATAGATAGGCAGAAGATTAGCAGAGAACATCCATCCATTAGCAGTATGATGAAAATTACTTAATTTCACACCACATGAACAAACTTGGGAAACTGTGAGCATCCTAGGCCAAGCTAGAGCCAAAAATAAAAATTCCTGAAAGCTTGGCACTCAGATAAACAAGCCAACAACAGGCAAATACAAATAAACCATTTTTACATACCATTCATAAGTGACAGTACAAAAGTGAAGAAGAAAATAAAAACTCTTTACAAGCAATCAATACTCAAATAAGAAGAGATTGATTCCAGGATTAACATTAGACAAGGCAAGGTGGCTCAGTGGCTTAATTACAATGGAGATGGTCTCTGCTCCAGTGGTTCAAGTACTAGCACTATGTGGTAGGGTGAACTCCCATCACTCGCCTCAGCTTCTGCCTACCTAGCATTTTGAAAGCATATTCTATGTGAGTAGATAAATCGGTATCACTTGATGAGGAGATGAGCTGCTGCTTGTTGCAGGTGGTCAGATTACTGCTGACTCTGAACCTTCCTGGTTGCAACACCTGTTTGTGAGGTGATTTCAGTGGGAGGAGGAAGGTCTTAGAGGATGCTGCAGAAAGAGCCACTCTTTCTGGTATGAAGCTAGCTCATCCTCCTGTAGCACACCTTGGGAAGCATGCAAGCATGTACAACAATGCTCCCTGACAGAATCAGACAGAGAAGCATCCAATCTATATTAAGCATATGCTCCAACTGCTGCATTTATTGCCCATGTTGCTCAGATATATGTAGCAGAAAAGACTGGTCATAGATTATGTCCAACAAACTATTTCTCAACTTCTTAGGTTTACCATAATATTTAGAGAAAGATCTTCAAATCATTATATCTATGGATGTGTCTAATAATTTTTAATTCTCCTGACAAAATAATAAGTTTTCTAGAGGGAACGAATAATCTAGTTCAATGAGAAGTTCAATCCAGAATCCCCTCCCTTCATAGATGATTGTAATTTTGCTACATTTGAAAAACCTATTTGTAGTCCAAATCCTTCATAAGCCTAAAAAAAATTTCTGGGGGGGCGGGGGAGGAATCAGTTATCTAATTTAACAGGACATACATTTTCCTTTCAACTGAGGGTCTTGCTAAGTCAAAAATATTGCAGGAACAACAAAAAGAAGTAACACTCTATCAATTGTTCATTCAGAGAAGCAAACGATTCAAAATAAACTCACCCTTACAAGGATAAGCTTGTAAAAGCAATCCTATGAAGGTCTATTCAGAAGGAAATCTAATTTATTCAGATATGCTTGTAAAGAATGTAGTCTAAATCTTCAGCATTAACCTGCTACATAGCAAGGGGAATTTACAGCAATTGAGTGACAGATGTAAAATAAAATATTCAGAAGAAGACTGTTGGTAAAGGAGAACAACTTTTGAGATTCTTCTTTTCTTCTGAATTGAAGAAACATATAATGCATTGGAATTAATTTTTACTGAAAAAATTTTTTTTTTTTTTACTTGGGATTAAGATTTCCTTACATATTATTTGGGACATTCACACTTAGCTTCTTTCTGTAACTTTCTTGGTGCTGTTTTGAAAGCAGCTACTTATTTCTGTTGAACCTTTGCTCAGTTTCTATTTGGACATCCTGTTTGATCACCCTTCCCTGTTAGAACAGAAACTTTATGCAAACTCAGTTCAAATATGTATTTAATTTAAGACACAGAATGTTAATCAGTATATGTTTCAACCTTTAAATAAGAGAAAAAAACAAGGAGAAGATTCTTTTGCATTCTCCCCTTACCTGTCTCTAAATGCAGCATCAGATTCAAAACAGTAGAGAATGTTTTTAAGTAAAACACCACACATGAGGAGTGGAAACAGAAATAGATGGTTGTACAACATTTGAACATCAATACAGATAGACATAATGTCATTCAGAAGGCACAACATTCATACACATCAACCTTTCCAAATTGGCACCATCATCATCCAAACATAAGACAGAACAAGTGTACAGGAATATGAAACTTCTTGAGAAAAACTAAATATGACACATGCTCCTGAATTACCACTTCACCTCCCCCTAAGCCAGGTGTACAATAAAGAGATCTCATCATAGCATCCACAAATGCTACCTCCTCCCAATATTGTGTCTGAGAGGATGATTTGGGGAGAATTTGGCTATAAGCCTCAAATCACTACTACTGCAAATATGCAAAGCTTGTTCTTTGCTGAATTTTTAGACCTTAGCTCTTTCTGTGTCAGAGAAATTTCAAGGCTCAATGCTGGTTTTCACACAGGTTTCTGCAAAAGTCAGAATGAACAGTGTTCCTCTCCCCAGTTCCAAAACAGAACCCCATTCTGAATGAGCCACAAAAAGCAAGTATCATTGTCATTTCTAATTGGGAGAATTGACTGCAAGAATATCATGCAAGTGATCAAATGTAGACCATTTTCTAGTTTGGGCTACTGCAGAATATGAGCTTGAAGGGATAGTTTGAAGTAAGAGTTATTGTATGCTAATAAGGAATGGTTAGGAAATATTACCATTTTTTTAGTGAACCAAGGTGACTCATGCTTCCTGGATTAACATACACAGGTGAAACTCAAAAAATTTGAATATCATGCAAAAGTTCATTTATTTCAATAATGCAACTTACAAGGTGAAACGAATATATGAGATAGACACATTACATGCAAAGCAAGATAGTTCAAGCCGTGATTTGTCATAATTGAGATGATTATAGCTTACAGCTCATGAATACCCCAAATCCACAATCTCAGAAAATTAGAATATTACATGCAATCAATAAAACAAGGATTGTACATAGAACAATACCAGACCTCTGAAAAGTACAAGCATGCATGCGTACTCAGTACTTGGTTTGGGACTCTTTTGCAGCAATTACTGCCTCAATGTGGCGTGGCATGGAAACTATCAGCCTGTGGCACTGCTGAGGTGCTATGGAAGACCAGGATGCTTCAATAGTGCCCTTCAGCTCTTCTGCATTGTTCAGTCTCATGTCTCTCATCTTTCTCTTGGCAATGCCACATAGATTCTGTATGGGGTTCAGGTCAGGTGAGTTTGCTGGCCAATCAAGCACAGTAATCCCATGGTCACTGAACCAGGTTTTGGTGCTTTTGGCAGTGTGGGCAGGTGCCAAGTCCTGCTGGGTAATGAAGTCAGCATCCCCATAAAGCTCATCTGCAGAAGGAAGCATGAAGTGCTCCAAAATCTCCTGGTAGATGGCTGCACTGACCCTAGACTTAATGAAGCACAGTGGACCAACACCAGCAGATAACATGGCTCCCCAAATCAACAAAGACTTTGGAAACTTCACAATGGACTTCAAGCATCTTGCAGTGTGTATCTCTTCATTCTTCTTCCAGACTCTGGATCCTTGGTTTCCAAATGAGATGCAAAAGTTGCTCTCATCAGAAAAGAGGACTTTGGACCACTGAGTAACAGACCAGTTCTGATTTTCTTTAGCCCAGGTAAGACGCTTCTGACGTTGTTTGTTGTTCAGGAGAAGCTTGATAAGAGGAATACGACATTTGAAGCCCATGTCCAGCCCATGTCCAGGATCTGTTTGTATGTGGTGGCTCTTGATGCACTGACTCCAGCCTCAGTCCACTCCTTGTGAAAGTCCCCTACACTTTTGAATGGCCTTTTCCTGACAATCCTCTCCAGGCTGCAGTCATCCCTGCTGCTTGTGCACCTTTTTCTTCCACACTTTTCCCTTCCACATAACTTTCTATTAATGTGCTTTGATACAGCACTTTGGGAACATCAAACTTCTTTGGCAATTACCTTTTGAGGTTTTCCCTCCTCATGGAGAGTGTCAATGATGGTTTTCTGCACAACTGTCAGGTCAGCAGTCTTTCCCATGATTGTGATTCCTACTGAACCAGACTGTGAGACCATTTAAAGGCTCAGGAACCCTTTGCAGGTGTTATGGCTTAATTAGCTGATTAGAGTGGGACACTTTGAGCCTAGAATATTGAACCTTTTCACAATATTCTAATTTTCTGAGATTGTGGATTTGGGGTTTTCATGAGCTGTAAGCCATAATCATCTCAATTATGACAAATCATGGTTTGAACTATCTTGCTTTGCATGTAATGAGTCTATTTCATATATTAGGTTCACCTTTTAAGTTGCATTACTGAAATAAATGAACTTTTGCATGATATTCTAATTTTTTGAGTTTCATTTGTAGATTTGAATGCTATTATTCCTTCCCCTTCATACTTTGTAACATTCTGTGCATATCTAATTTGAAATGTTTAATAAAATGCACATTTAAAAAAAATAAATTGGTTGTTTTGACTTTTTATGTTGGTGACTATTAACACCACAATCTTTAAAAATTTAACTGAGATGGTTATAATAAACCAATAGCAACAAAAAAGAAATCTCTCAAAACTTCTGGTTTGCGTGGCTTCGGGGCAGCAGGAATTCGCGACAGCTCGCGATTCCTGCTGTGCTAGCCGTCGAGGTACCCCCGATCCAGATGGGTCAGGGGGATATGGCTGCCCTGTAGGGACAGCTGAAGACAGAGGGGAGTCGGAAAGGGAGGTGGGGGCATCGCAGACCCCCCCTTTCTCCGGGAAAACCCCTTTTTCCCAAGGCGGTGGAGCGGCGGTCAGCAATGGCCGCCACGAAGAAGCCAGCAACCGGGTAAGAACTGTGCTGGAGGAAGTGTGAAGAGTGAAAGTTCTGTCTGAGCCGGGTCAAGTAACACCTTTTAAATTGCCTGGAATTGAGCTGTTTGTTGCTGGAGGATACATTGTATCCCTAAGAAGAGCGAAAAGCGGCGGAGAAGCTGTTAAAGGGATTTTTTTTTTTTTTTTACTCTCCCACCCCACGGAAAAAGCAGAAATATTTGGAAATATTAGACATTGAAAGTGGATTGTTTTGAAAGCTAAGATAAGAGACAAAGGGATTTTTGGACATTGAAAAATGTGAGAAATTGGAAAATCTCTGCTGGAGGTATGGATTTTTGATTATTAAAATTCTCATTGCAAGTGGGAAAGGAGAAAAAAAAAAATTGGAGCAGAAGCTGAAAAAGGAGGAGATTGATTAGAACGTCTTTGTGGATCCCAAAAGAAGATATATGGTAATTGGACCTCTTTGATTAAAAATTAATTCAGAAAGAGAAAGAGAAGAAGGAAGAAAAGTATTAACTTTTGGAACTTTTTTTCTTTTTTTTAATTGCTTTTGATTGTCTTTGATTAAAAATTCTTGTGGTTGTTTTGGAAAAAGTTTCCCTTTTCATAATGGCATCGTCGGTGGATGAACTAGAGATTGAATATCAAAAATATAAAAAAGAAGATACTTTGGGCGCTTTGTTTCAATTTTTAGAAATGGCGTTATGTTCCTTTGAAAAGTTGATTACGCAGCAGAAGGACTGGGACAAGGAAGAAGAGGAAGAAGAAGCCATCTTTGATGAACAATGGGTCCCTTCTGGAGAGGAGGAGAAAAAGGATAAGAAAAAGGGGATTTTAAGAATTATAAAAACAACCAAAAGAGAGAAAAATGAGCAAAAAGATGGAGGCAAGGTTAGAAAGCAAAGGAAAAGGAGCAAGAAAAGCGAAGAGAAAAAGCAAAGGGGTAGAAAGGGCAAGGAGAAGAATAAGCAAGAGAGAAAGGGGGGGAGGAGAAGCCTTAATGGGGGGAAGCAAGACCTAAGGAAAAAAAGTTTATTTAGAGACAATGGGTGAATTTAATTTAGATTAAAAGAGGGATTCTGGAGGGTATATAAGAGTGTTTTTTTATATGTATATTTAGAATATAAAATTTATTAAGTAATTTTAGAATTTTTTTTAAACAGAATCCCAAGAAAGATTGCTATATGTAGTATTTCTAAGTTAGGGTAATGAGTTATAGATGTTACTCCAATTGGTGTACAGGAGAAGTATAGTAAAAGAAAAAAAAGATGAATGGATAATTGGAAATAGAACAGACAAAGAATGTTGTTGAAAATGGTAATAAGATATGGAAGGATATATATGCTTTTTTTTTTTTTTGGATTTTGTATATTGATAAAAGGCAATAAAATTTTAATTAATAAATAATTTGGATGGAAAAGAGAAGTAGGGACAAGATATGAAGTTAATATTATATGAAATATTGATATTATAATCTGGAAATGTTATGCCTTATTGGTCTATTATTATTATTTTTTTCTTAGAAAAGAATTTATAAGCTGCTATGCCTTGATTCTTTGTGCATTGTTTTTATAAAACTGATAAAAATGGTTTTTATATATATATATAAAAAAGAAAATGATAATAAGATTTGGAAGGAGATATGGGTTGAATATGATGTTTGAATTTGTGTCTGTGTAAAGAGTTTTAACCCGGGAACAGACAACCTTCAGAAAAGATCTTTTAGTTTTGTTTATGTTTTGTGTTTGTATGTTTGTGTATTGTGCTTATGGTAAAACTAACAAAATTTGTTTTTTATAAAAAAAAAAAAAGGAAAGAATCAATAAAATCTTGGAGGAATGTTAGATGAGAATAATTTATACAAGCCAGAAAGAAAAGAATATGATGACTATAAAATGGATAAATATGGAAGAGAAATGAAATTGAATAGGAGTAAAGAGAAAAAATGAGAAATTTGCTGAAAGATGTTTGTGTGTCCATATGGAGATGGGATAAATTGGAATTATGCTGTATAAAAATAATGTTTTGTTTGACTTGTAAGGATTTACAATGTTAAGAGGTTTTATGTGTTTATGTATTTAATAGTTAATGATGTGTTGTTTTATCTTTAAAATCAATAAAAAATTGTTTCAAAAAAAAAAAAAAAAAAGAAATCTCTCGATTTGACCTCAACACATGTGATATATAAGAAAGGGTTTTCTCCTGCTATCCAGATTCTAATTTTGTACAGTTTTAAAAGTACAAGTTTTAACTTGAATAGAAATAAATACAGGACCTTTTTTAATGCTCCCAAATATAGAATAGAATAGAATTCTTTATTGGCCAAGTGTGAATGGACACACAAGGAATTTGTCTTGGTGGAAATGCACTCAGCATATATAAAAGAAAAGATACATTCATCAAAAGTCAAGAATCATAAGGTACAACACTTAATGATAGTCAGAGGGTACAAAAAGCAATCAAATCATACTAGGAAACAGTCAATATAAATCGTAAGGATACAAGTGACAAAGTTTCAGTGATACAATCACAAATGGGAAGGGATGGTGATAAGTAGTGATGAGAAGATTAATAGTAATAGTAGTGCAGACTTTGAAAATAGTTGAACAGTATTTGTTCAGCACAGTGATGGCTTTTTGTTTTTATTACCAGAAATGAGGTGACACTTCTGTTATAGAAATTATTACTCCTGTTTTTCTTCATTCAGAGTTTTTCCTCATTCAGAGTATTTCTATCACTGATATTATTTAACTGTACCAGTCAAAAGTCTTTACTGATCTATAAATTACTAGGATTTTGACTGTGTAGGTTTCTAACCATACTGTCTGTTAATTCTTTTCTGTTTTTTTGCCCATGCCATATACACATGATTTAATCCAGTAACTTTCTTATGGAATGTACTCCACATGTATATGGTTCTTCACTGTTAACTTAACAGTAGTTTTAGTAGCTAAATAAATAAGCCATGCACATTTTGTATGGTGAGCGGATATTGTATTTTTATGTCTGGATGTAAGAATTCAAAGTCCTTTCTGGTTATTCCTCATTTATGTTCTAAAGCAACTATAAATACAAAAGCTATTTCTAAACCGAAATCATAGGTATCAATTTTGTAGTGTCTTCCAGAAACGAGGGACATCCATTTTATTCAATTATACCCAACAGGAACATTAGGAACATCTAGTATTTAGCAGAACAGTACTGGAATGAAAGACAAGTCTGCTTGATTTATCTGCAAATCTGGTATTGTGCCTGACTCTGAATGCGCTCTCACAGTGAGCTGTCCATGGTCCTGTTCATTTGTGCTTGGATCAGTTTAGAATGAAAAAAAAAAAAAGTCTGGCAAATTTTATACAACTATTTAAAACCCATTTTCTTGTTTGTGTGCCAAGATACATGTTTTTCAATTTTTCATGCATTTATTTTTTTAAAACTCAAATGCCTCCATTTTAATTTTTCATACATATAATCCTCAGTATATATTTCCTCCTCCTCTTCCTCCTCCTCTTCTTCCTGCTCAGTTTATGTCATTGGTAGAGACTGTCTTTTTTTCCAATCCATTCAGAAATTTTTCATGGCTTAATTGAATAACACAGTTGGAAGGATCTTGGAGGCCTTCTAATCCAACTACCTGCTCATGCAGGAAACCCTACAACATTTCAGACAAATGGTTGTCCAATCTCCTCTTAAAAACCTTCAGTGATGGTGCACCCTCAATTTCTGAAGGCAACTTGTTCCACTGATTAACTGTTCTCCACTTCACATATGATAAACAAGTCCAGAAAATATTGAGCTGCAGAACATTAAATCTAAATATTCAATGGTATTACACTTTGCTTTTTCTCAAGATATGAAAATAGGTACATAATGCATGAAAACCCACATTCCTTTTTTTTTAAATAGCACCTTCTTCTCCATGCTTGCAAGCTCCACATTAAAATAAAGAGGTCTTTATTTCATCAGTTCTATTGTTATCAGCAGATGGTGCTATTTCCTTTGCAAAGCTCAGGACTTCAATTAGAAATGGATTTGCCTTCTTTCTCTTAGCCAAAAATTCTGGGGGGAAAATCTTTAAAAAAAATAACTAACTTATTTATCTTTATTGCTGGTTTGGTAGAGAGGGGGAAACACTATCACTTGCTATCAGGCCTGATGGCCTATATATTAGCTCTAGTCTTGGTTTCAGTGTGCTTCTGAAGATCAGTTGCTGGGGAACAAAAAAAGTGGATCCAAAATACATTACAAAATACATACAAATTCATAAAGCATATTTCTCCACTTGAAACTTAATATTAGGAGATGTCGCAACCCTGAGCATTAAACAAAAGCATCACGGCATTTGATTTCATGTTTTCTACTGTAAATTTAAATTCAAGGCCCATTATTGGGCTAGTTGGAGATTTATGAGTTTAAGAAATATAAAGGCAGGGTGTGCGTTCACTTTGGATAAAGCTTGGAATAGCAAATAAACACTACCCAATTTTGGTGTTCTACTGTTGTCTGTTCAGTGGGTGGCAAGTATATCCTTCGATCTGATGAAAGGTCTGATCATTTTAAATACCCAGATGCTTTAATTCTTTCAGTACACATTCATTTAATGTAAAGAAAAAGAATTACAGTGCTTACTTGAGCATTTCAAAATAAAATATTTCATTTTTTTAAAAAAAAGTCAACACGATTCTACTGATTAATAGAAATCCACTTTCATTCCACCTCCCTGTTTCTCCATTTGAAGCTTTTTAAATGACCCATTTCTCTTTGCAAAATTTATGCTGCAATATCTGAAATATATACAATTTGTAAACATTAAAAAAGTACATTATTTGTACTTTTAATTATTTTTAGGACAACTTGTTCGGAAGACACACAATTGTATTTTGAAGAATGACTGTGAAATTAAACTTTCGTTTATTAAAAAAAGAACATTAATAAACATGCAAATAATATTTTAGTTAAGTAAGTCACTAGTGCTGGTACATTTCTTTATAATAATCATTTTCAGTTAATGAAGTTATTATAGTCAACATTAAAATGACAATATAAGTGTAAGGAGATGCATGAAATATGGCCAAAATAATAATAATAATAACCAGCACAATACCCACAAATCATATATTCTACTCTCTGGTTCTCAAAGCAGAGGATATGCAGCCACAGGATTTGTCCTTACAATGATTTGCGAAAATCTACAAGCGCGTCTTTTTAAATCTTGGCAAAATGTGTTGGACTTTAAGAATTAAAACTTCCAACCTTCATGTCATTGAGCTTTGTGGTTAGAAATTCAGGCCCAGGCCCAAGGTGTTCAGAGGGCATAGCTTGGAAAAGAAGAGCCAAGGCTGAAAGGTTATTCGGTGCTGATTATTTACTTTTGGACAGTGGAACAGCAGACAGTTAAAATTGATCTTTTCACACAGCATAAAATCAAACAAAGCTTTAGATTTGAAAAGATATGATTGCACCAAAATAACACCCCCACCCCCTTTTGACATTAGCAGATAATTTTAATGCTAGGTGGAAATAATATCTCCTTGATAAATACCTTGATACATTGTACTTTTATGACTTTTCACAAGAAGCTGTCCTTCCTTTGGGATATGAACAAGCCAAGAAAATCAGCTTGCTTATATCACATCCTGGATGTGCAAAGAAAACAAGACAGGTCTTTACTGCCAAAGCATGATGCATGATGTTCACATTGCTTAACAATGTAAATTCCAGTCCCAGTTAGGATTGTAATTCAAGAACTACTTGAACTTTCTTTTATGGGCTACTGCTCTAATTAAGTATCAGTAATTTTTTTAAACTAATTATCTTTTTTCATCATCTGACATCAGGACTGAAATGTTGAGACTTTGATTTGTTTATAGACAAGAGATGGGAGGTGTGATATGGCATACAGAAAAAAATCATTTGTTGTATTTTAAAAGAAAGTGTTGGTTACTAAAATTATTTATACTTGTGATGAAGGGAAAAGTCATTTGTTTTTGTTTTTCCATTGCTATAGTCTTATTTTTCTTTATTTTCTTTCTCTTTTTTCTTTCTTTTCTGCACCTTGAATTTTTTTTATTTTTTAGATTGTATTAGTTTTCAATGTTAATATTGTAATCTTTAATAAAATTATACAACACATGCATACATGCCTGCCTGCCTGCCTACATACATACATACATACATGCATACATACATATGCATTCCATTTGTTGGGCAAGTATCTTTGATATACTATTCAGGTATTTTCCATAAACATACTAAATATACTGTATATGTGAAGAGTAACTAGATCTTTGATTCATGCTTAAAGATTGTCAGAGAATAGATACCATGTTCAGAAACAGATGAACATTTCGAAAAGATTATTTGAAAATTGGAATGCTGGGAATTAAATCTGATTTTAAATTACTCTTATTAAAAATAAAAGTGGAAATGCACTCTTTGAGATTGTCCTCTTAGCCATTTTAATTTCTGTATTTTTTTTTTTGAAAAAGTAAATAAACAATAAAGCATCAGAAGAGCCTACAGGTACTTTCCTTCCACATGTGCATAACTTAGCTGGGCACAAAATTGCTGGCTGGCAGTTTTATTGATGCATCTAATTAGAAATGGCTGCAATTTTTTTTTAAAAAATGCTATTAAGAAGGAATTCAAATGGAGATGTCATTCTAATTCCCAAGTCTGAAAGCTAAGGCAGGCAGAATTAAAGGATCAATTTATTGCATTGTATCTCTTACTCGTGTTTTTCTCCAATGAACTATTCATAACAGAGCCAAGCATTATTTCATCTTGGAATTTACATGACAACTAACAGAACCAAATTATTACAAGAAATAGAGAGAAATGGAACATACTGCAGTATTATATACTATCACAGGAGGATCATGCTGACATATCATGGCTTAAGCTAATGTATTGTTTCCATCCTCCTTCACCATTTCATACTCTGCTTTATTATTTCATCATGTTTTGTTTCAGTTGTCCTACACTATCCTTTGAACTGTATTATCCACAGCAGAACACAAACTAGTTGCTCTTTGCATTAACATCACAGCCTGATTTCCAAACATTGCTAATCAAAGGTACAACAACTTACGTTTTTAAATATTCTCAACTCGATTTCAAGGAAAAATAATATAAATATAATTTTCCTCTAAGTTATGGAGTGACTCATGCCTTGATCACCTACCATCTGGATTACTGCAATGCGTGCTACATGGGGCTGCCCTTTCAATTGGTCCATAATGCAGAAGTGCTCACAGTAATGGGGGGCCTAATTTCTGCCCATGCAACATCTCTGTTGCATGAACTCTACTGGCTTCTAGTTTCTTTCCATTCAAGGTGCTGGTCATCACTTTTAAAGCATAGGGCCAGACTAACTGCAGGACTACCTTTCCCTAAAGAGATCTACCCTCCTACCAAGTCAGATGGGGTGGGCATACTTCCAAATATTGCAAGGTAATGGGGGCTAGGAAGAGTGTTTTTATTCCACTTAAATTTTTATAACACATTTATAATAATTAAAATGTTCCCCTCCTTTTTTAATTTCATTCTCTCATTCTCTTTATTTCATTTATTTATTAAGCATTCCATTCCATTACAATGAGTATTTTATCTATCATTTTAATCACACTTGTTTCATATTTTCAAAGTTCATTCCTATTTCTAATATAACAATACTATCTTATGTACCCTTGCAGAATCCCACTTTCAATTAAGTTTTCACCCATTATCTCTGTGTCTTCTAAATAGGCTTAAACTCTTAATCCTTGTACATTTTCTCTGCTTCTTTTTTTATCAAAAAAACCCCAACTTTATTAATTTTTTTTAACACAGTCAGACTTAAACAAACATTACACAAAACATAAATACATAAAACTTCTTTTTGGAAGGTGGCTTACCCCGAGTTAACTCTTTTTATACAGACATCAATCAGAATTTATACTCACTTAATATACTATCTCATATCTTATTTAACATTCTCTATTTACCATATATTTTCTCTCTCCTACTCATTCTTTTAATTCTATTTTATTTATTCCATCTCAATTAAATAATTATATTTGCATCTTTGGTCTGTTTTCTTTCAATCACCTACTTATCCTTTCTATCTAATACAATATTTCTCCTGTAAACCCAGATTGAAGTATGACAACTTTTTATCTTCCCCCTAAATAACACTTAAAATAATACACATTTTCCGTGCTGATTCTGCTCCGTACATTCAAAGTATTACATTTCAAAATAGTAAAACAAACAAATAATATTGAGTTTAATAAGTAATAATAAAACTAAAAACAAATAAAAAAAGAAATATTAAATTTATAATATAGTAAAAACAATGTTTCATAAGAAATTAAATTCTATTATTAATTCTTAAACAATAAAAATACTATTTCATACTATTATGAATTTAAGAAATTAAACTCTATAATTAAATCATGACTTCACTTTAATACATTTTTAAATCATATAATATTCTAATTTTCTAGCTCAACTTCAAATACTAATGTCTACAATACATTTTTATGTACTTTTGCAGAATCATTTTTTAAAAAAGATTATCTCACCCCTTATCTTTGAAAAAAAAAACATTTTTTTGCATCTTGTTTAAAGCCTTTATGACTTCTCTTTCCTTTCCCCCTTTCTTTCTTCTCCATTCTAACTTTTTGACCCCCCCATCTCTTCAATTTCACTCTCTTAATCTTCCCTCTGTTGTATTTCTCTTTTCTGTTGCTTTCTGACATCATATCACTTTTTCATCTCCTTTTTCTTTTTCTTGGTTGCTTTTTTAAGTTCTAAGTTTATCTTTACCTTGCCCCCCTTCCACTTTTCTTCCTCCACTAAGTGTGTCTGTCCACTAAAGATGGCTTCTTCTCCTTCATCCTGTAGTATTTCTTGGTAAGTAGAAATCGTCATTTCCAAAAAGCGAAAGATAGATCCAAACGAGCCCTTATCTTCGTTTTTCAGTTTTTGAAATTCCATTTGTAGTCCTTCAAAAGACAATGCCATTCTTTCTTCCTTTCTCCTTCAACACAACCCCAATGTCTTTAATCCTTTTTTAAAAAAAACAAAATTTCACAAAGATCTCAAAGTCACAAAGCAAACCAAATCAATTTTAAGTTGTTGTTTTTTTTTAATCCAATGTCCAGAAATCCTTCATCCCTTGGCTTTAAATTTCAAATTGAGTTACCTTCCATGCCCAAGTGGATTTTCCAGATCTCTATCTGCTATTTCTGTGGGGAGGGAGAGTTAAGAAAAAAGAAAAATTCCCCCTTAACAGCTTGAACTGCAGCTTTCCAGTCTTCTTTGGGAAACAATGTATCCTCAGGCAATTCAAACAGTTCAGTTTCCAGGGTAATTAAGAGTTGTTATTGTCTTGGCTCAGACAAATTTTCCTCCTGCAACCTCCAGCGCAAATCTAACCCGGCTGCAGGCTTCTTTGTGACGGCCATCACTGACCGCCACTCCACCACCTTGGGAAAAAGGGGTTTTTCCGGCTGGGGAGGGGGTCTGTGACACCCCCAAACCCCTGTCTGGATCCCCTCTCTCTTTGGCTGCCTCTACAGGGCAGCCATATCCCCCAGACCCATTTGGATCAGGGGCACAGCAGGAATTGCAGACAAGCAAATTCCTGCTGCTGCTGAAGCCATGCAAAACCGGAAGTCTCTTTTCTCTGCTTCTTTATGACCTGTTTCTTTTCCTTTCCCTCTTCCCCCTCTTCTTCTCCCTTCCCTTTTTGTTCCCTTCTCTCTCTAATTCTGATTTTCTCTTCTGTAATCCTCTCTTCTGTTTCTTCCTAATGTTGTAATTACTTTTCAAACTATTTTTTGGGGGGATTGTTTTTTCAGATCTTAAATTTTCCACTCTCTTTTCCCCCTTTCCTTTCTTTTCCCCACATAGAAATATTTGGTCAAATATTGGCTTCTTCTTTATCCCGTCCTTCTTGTTCTACAGGCATTTCTTGTTGTTTCTCATAGTTCAGGATCTCCATTTCTAAAAATTGAAATACGAAGCCAAAAGAACCTTTTCCTTCTTGCGCATCTTCTTTCTGTTTTTTAAGTTCCATTCTCAATTCTTCCAAGAGTGATACCATTTTAAACAACCACCCGATTAAATTTGGTCCTTTAGGTCCAATAGCCAAAAATACAATAACCACCAAGTAATCCAAATAATCCAAAGCTGTTTCTTCTTGCTTCTTTTTTCTACTTTCTCTTCCTGGGGTTCTCTTATCTTGTTACATGGTTTCAGTTAAAATGTATCTTTCAGGAATCTTGTTAAAGTTTCACTGTTAATTCCTTTCACTTCCAGGTGGTCTCCTCCATTTTTCCAGATCCCACTCTTTCGTTTTTTTCCCTTCCTTTAAAAGTTTTTGAGAATCCAAAAATCTTTATTATCTCTTTAACATTTTATTTTCAGCTTAAATACCTTTTAATGTCAAAGTAGATTTTTGCCGGTTTCTTGCTTAAATCTCTTAGTTGTCAATATAGGGAAGAAAAGAAAAAAAAAACCAAATCCTTTCCCTTCCCTCTCTCATTTACCACTTCAAAGTCTTCTTTGGGAACAATGTTGTTCTTTATAATTCAAATTCCAGGGTATCTTGTATTGTTGCTTTTTCAGTTCAACCTGGTCAGCCAAAACTTTCTCTTCTTATCTTCCTCCTGCACATTCTTTTCAAGTTGAGTTCTTATTTGAGGTGGCCATTTCTGATCACCGCTGCAACCGCCTTCAGGAAAGGGAGTAATGGCCAGCTGGGGAGGAGATATGCAACTCTTCTCAATCTTGCTGGCAGTCTCCCCCCTCTTCACCACCTCTGCAGACCCAAAGCCAGCCAACTCAGGGTTCTCCAGCAGTGAGCACAGATCGAAACTACGCATGATCGCAGATTTCGGTCTGTCATCGAAGAAGCTCTGGAACATTTTGCTTCCTGAAGTTTGGCAGGCCACCCTCCTTTTAGCTTTACAAAAGGTCTTAACGACTTGGATTTTTTTAGTTAGACGATGGTACATTAACAGGGATTGGCACCAAGTTTCTGTTGCTTTTAATGTCTTACATTTTAACTGATTGTGTTTTTACAGTTTAATGTTTTTTAATGTTTTTAAATCTTTGATTTGGAACCACCAAAAGTTTTAATTAAATATTAAAAATGTTCAGAATGAATAAGTACATCAGTCATATTTTGAAGAGTCTAAACTATGATCAGGAAAGTGGTTGAAAATACAGTAATGTATCTATGAAATGGCTTATATAAATGTTAAATGTTGCATATTTGTTATTAATTGAGGTGCATTCCACTAATTCTGGTAGCAGTGACATCTGCTTTACTCAATCTCATTACAATGTTTTCACAGATAATGTCTAATGTTAACATTAAAACATAAAACCAAAGGTACAATATTCATATATATCCCATAGTATTTTTTCTAAAATAAACTATGAAGTGAATTTGTAGATTCATCCTGCTGTGAAATATCTGAAGAATTTAAATGATATCAAAATAACGTTTCTCGTATGGGGTCCAAATATACATTAGACTAGATTGAACTCTGGTCTGATCAAGCTGAGTAGATAAATATAGTGTTTGCTAATCTATCCAAATTCCACATGAAACATTTTGTTGCAGTATACTTTAATACCACACTGAAATTACAGGCTTGTATTTCCCAAGATTTGATACCCACACCTAATTGTTTGTTAACAATTTATGAAATTCTTACTTACCAAGTCAATATGTAAAGTTCTTCTTATTGTAGTTCTCCAAATTCTTTGATTCAAATCTTGAATAATATAGCCTCTTAAATCGGATATACTAGCAGCAATTCCACACAGAAATGCAAATGGAAATTATTCCAAAATGTTCAGACAATTTTATGAGAGAAATTTGCATGCAAATTATGCACAAAATAGGCAAATATGCATACAACCTACTTGGAAAAATACATGTACTTTAAAAGATGGAATAACTGAAGACAGGAAAATCAGAACAGAAGAAAATTAAACTGACAAACTCATCTATGGAAGAGCTAAATGTTTTTTTTCTACAAAACAAAACAGGAAGAACAAAATCCTGAGTTACAATTCTTAGCGTAAACTGGTTTCTGTTTGTTTGCAGCTTAAAAGTTACATTACATTTTTTAAAATGCTTCTGAGGAAGCATGTACTGATATTAACTGTTGCAGAAGCATTTATTATGCATTTTTATACCTGTCACCCTCATTATTATAAGACAAAAGGTAGAAAAGTGATTTGAGTTGCTGGCTGCTTGTACAGTCATTAACTTCATACCACAGAAGCTTTCTTCAATGAATGAGATATGTCAGATTGAATATACTGCAGCAAGTATAAGAGCTTGGGTGGGGGGAAACAGGAAATTTAGTGTCAGAAATGGAAACAGGAGGAATCACTCACATGGGAAAAAGGCTGACCCATTTCCAGTCATCATTTAAAGCAATCACTCAGAAGAATATGCCAAAACATGGAAAGAAATTGGCAATGATGCATTTTAAATTGGTTAGCTTGATACAGCATACTAACTGAAGACAGCATGCAGCATATAAGTGGGTTGATTTAATCATTTTTTCCCACAACAGGGATCCAATGCATTTTCACTCAGACAGTTCTATTTCCTGACAGATAGAGCCAAGCAACTGGCTCTACTTAAAACTTCAGTGGCAACTATAGGACATTTCTGCTATCATTGTGAAAAGCAGTATCATGGAGTATGCTGCAAGCTTTGCTCCTTTCCTATGTACATGAGACACACATTCAAACACGTTGTGACTCAATGGTGGTATTTTCATTGGTCAAACTCCTTCTGCCCTCTGTACAAACTGGAATGAAGAAATCTTGAGCCCATCTATTTATATGTCTCACCATGCCAAAAACAGAAGAGACTTGGGGTTGCAAAAAAGTTCATTGAATGGACATTTCTTCTTTATTCCACACCATATATGATAATCAGTCAGATGATGAGCAAGAGTAAAACATAATCACAGATTGTGAAAGAGAGAAGGGAGGGAAAAGCAGGCAATATTAACCGCTAGGATATCATACTCCATATCTGAGATAATTATTTGCTTTTCCACTCTCACCAGTTTCAAGGCACTTAATATATAAAAGCAGTTCATTCACAAACAAAAGAAAAGCAAACCAAGTTGTTGAAGTATTTTTAAAATGTTAATCAATATTTATAATATGTGTTATCTCTGCTTTCTTCTGAAAACTGGGATGAAATCCTACATGTTTTGTTGTTACAAAAAAGAAGACACAACCAACAGAAACATTCCTTGCTTTGTGATAATCTCCCATCTTTGCCTTCAGTTTTATATCAATTATTATTGCCCTTATACCACTCTTTTTTTAAAAAACAAATTTTATTAATTTTACAAAAACAGTGCACAGACAATCAAGGCATAATAAATTCTTTTCTAAAAAAATAAAATAAAATAAAATAGTAATAATTAAAGAAGAAAACCAATAGAACATAATGATTCCAAATTGCTTCCCACCATTGAGGCTTCTCCTCCCCCCCTTTCTCTCTTGCTTATTCTTCTCCTTGCCCTTTTTACCCCTTTGTCTCTCCTCTTCCCTTTTCTTACTCCCTTCCCTTTGCTTTCTAACCTTGCATCCACCTTTCCTCTCATTTTTCTTTTTTTGGGTTGTTTTTTCAAACCTAAAAATCCCCTTTTTCTTATCCTCTTTCTCCTCCTCCCCGGAAAAAACCCATTGTTCATCAAAGATGGCTTCTTGTTCCTCTTCTTCTTTGTCCCAGTCATTCTGCTGCGTAATCAACTTTTCATAAGTACATAACGCCATTTCTAAAAATTGAAATGAAGTGCCCAAAGTATCTTTTCCATCTCGTTCTTCCTTTTTATATTTTTGATATTCAATCTTTAGTTCATCCACAAGCGATGCCATCCTGAAAAGAAAAACTTTCCCCAAAACAACCACCCAAGTATTTTTAGTCAAAAGTAATTCAAAAAGAAAGTTCCAAATGTTAATACTTTTCTTCCTTCTTTTATTTCTCTTTCTGGGGTTACTGTTTAATCAAAGAGGTCCAATTACCATATTTCTTTTTTTAGTATTCTTGGCAATCTCCTCCTTTTTCCACTTCTGCTCCAATATTTTTCTGCTCCCTTCCCACTTGCAACATCAATTTTTAAATAATCAAAAATCCATACCTCTAATAAAGGTTTTCCAATTTCTTAAATTTTTAAATCCAATGTCCAAGCAACTTTCAGAATATTTCACCTTCAGTGCCCAAACAAATTTCAAATCTTCTTCTGCTTTTTTCATGGGGTGGGAGAGTGAAGAAAAAAAAAGTTCCCTTTAACAGTATCCTCCAGCAATTCAGACAGCTCAGTTCCAGCGAATTTAAAGGATGTTGATTGACCCGGCTCAGCCAGCACTTTCACTTTTCTTGCTTCCTCCAGCACGATCTTACCCGGTTGCAGACTTCTTCATGGTGCCCATTGCTGACCGCCGCTCCACCGCCTTGGGAAAAAGGGGTTTTTCAGGACGAGGAGGGGGTCTGCGACACCCCCAACCCCCTGTCCAGCTCCCCTCTCTCTTCGGCTGTCCCTACAGGGCAGTCATATCCCCCTGACCCATTTGGATTGGGGGTACCTCGGCGGCTAGCACAGCAGGAATCACGAGCGGTCACGAATTCCTGCTGCCCTGAAGCCAGGCAAAAACCAGAAAAAACTTAAAACATCTTTTCTAAAAGCTGCTTGATCCCGAGTTAAAACTCTTCACACAGATGAAACTTACACATCATATTCACTTTATATATCCTTCCCTTTCTTATTACCATTTTCAATAACATTCTTTGTCTGTTCTATTTCCAACTATTCATTCATCTTTTTTCTTTTATTATACTTCTCCTATACACTAATTGGAGTGACGCCTTTAACTCATTGACCTAACTTAAAAGTACTTCATATAACACTTAATTTAGCTTGAGATTCTGTTTAGTAGATTCTAAAATTACACAATAAATTTTATACTCTAAATACACATATAAAAACACAATCTTATGTACCTTCCAGAATCCCCCTTTTATCCTTAATTAGATTCACCCATTGTCTCTAAATAAACTTTTTTTCTTTAGATCTTGCTTCCCACCATTGAGGTTTCTCCTCCCCCCCTTTCTCTCTTGCTTATTCTTCTCCTTGCCCTTTTTACCCCTTTGTCTCTCCTCTTCCCTTTTCTTACTCCCTTTCCTTTGCTTTCTAACCTTGCATCCACCTTTCCTCTCATTTTTTTCTTTTTTGGTTGTTTTTTCAAACCTTAAAATCCCCTTTTTCTTATCATCTTTCTCCTCCTCCCCGGAAAAAAACCCATTGTCCATCAAAGATGGCTTCTTGTTCTTCTTCTTCTTTGTCCCAGTCATTCTGCTGCGTAGTCAACTTTTCATAAGTACATAACGCCATTTCTAAAAATTGAAATAAAGTGCCCAAAGTATCTTTTCCATCTTGTTCTTCCTTTTTATATTTTTGATATTCAGTCTTTAGTTCATCCACAAGCGATGCCATCATAAAAAGAGAAACTTTTCCCAAAACAACCACCCAAGTATTTTTAATCAAAAATAATTCAAAAGAAGTTCCAAAGATTAATACTTTTCTTCCTTCTTCTATTTCTCTTTCTGGGGTTACAGTTTAATCAAAGAGGTCCAATTACTTTCTTTGGGATTCTAGGCAATCTCCTCCTTTTTCCACTTCTGCTCCAATTTTTTTCCTCTCCCTTCCCACTTGCAACATCAATTTTTAAATGATCAGAAATCCATACCTCTAATAAGGGTTTTCCAATTTCTTAAATTTTTAAGTCCAGTGTCCAAGAAATCTTTTATCCCTTGACTTCAACTTTCAAAATAGTTCACCTTCAGTGCCCAAATAAATTTCAAATCTTCATCTGCTGTTTCTATGGGGTGGGAGAGTGAAGAAAAAAAAAGTTCCCTTTAAAAGCTTCTCCGCTGCCTTCCAATTTTCTTAGGGATACAATGTATCCTCCAGCAATTTAGACAGTTCAGTTCCAGCAAGTTTAAAAGATGTTGATTGACCCGGCTCAGCCAGCACTTTCACTTTTCTTGCTTCCTCCAGCACGATCTTACCCGGTTGCAGGATTCTTCGTGGCGGCCATTGCTGACCGCTGCTCCACCACCTCGGGAAAAAGGGGTTTTTCCGGACGAGGAGGGGGTCTGCGACACCCCCAACCCCCTGTCCTGCTCCCCTCTCTCTTCGGCTGTCCCTACAGGGCAGCCATATCCCCCTGACCCATTTGGATCGGGGGTACCTCGGTGGCAAGCGCAGTAGGAATCATGAACAGTCGCAAATTCCTGCTGCCACTGAAGCCATGCGGAACCAGAAACCCCCCCTTATACCACTCTTTTTAATTTATATACCTAGCTCTAATTTTGTTTCTGGTTTAGGATCTATATTAGATTTCCTCTATCCCTTCATTTTTTTTTTTCTCCAATGCTCGGAAAGGTGAAAAATGATAATTACAAGTAAGGCATAAATTGTAATATTAAGAAGAAAATATTTTTTATCCAGAGAGTTTGGACAGCATCCAGTTTTAGTATTTCTTACTACTTTAAAGTCTGTAATAAATTTATATTAGTGATTTGTCACCCTGAACAAGAAATGTTATTCAGTTTTACGAATGTATGTTCATAAATGCTTTTTAAACCCATCTTAAGATAGATACTGAGTGTTATATCTCGGAGAATGGGCGCAATAACGGAGATGAGACATTGAATAGTGACTCCAACTCTTTATTAGTGACTTCGGAAAAGCAGAGCAAAAAGCCTGGCAGCAGCAGCTCCTTTTATAGAGCTGGCTGCTGTCAAAGCATCCAATGGTTTAAGTTTGCCACACTTGGAGCATCCAATTGTGGCAGCCCATTAACTAGCCAATCGGATCAGCCCGGAAGGGCCAATCATGACCCGTTGTTCGTGGACCAATCAGATGTGCAGGATTTCAAGCCTGCTAGTGAAAAGACCAGTCTGGTTTGCAGGCTACGAGCCTGCTAGTTTGGAACACCCCTCCCCTCTAGGTTTCATCTCAGGGGTGGGGTGATGTATTTGCGCAGGTAGGCAGGTCTTCGCACCTGTCTACCTGACTTGCATTGTTGAACTTGTCTTTGCTCGGATTCTGGTTCTGGTGGACTGTTTAATGGTGACCTGGCTTCTACGCTGGGTATCCTTGGAGGTGACTCAGGGATGCCTTCAGCGTTTCCTTCGTTCCCATCGTCTGTGTCCTCTGGACTCTCTGACCCCGCTCGGCTGCTGTTGCCTGGAGAGATGACCATCTGCCACGGCTCCTCTTCAGCAGGTGAGTATGCTGGGCTTGATTGTGCAGACTGTGGGTTTGCGTTTCTGGAACCAGGTGTTAGTTCATTTTCAAAATCCTCGGTTTACCTTCCCCCTCTGGTTTCGACTTCGGAATTCATAGAGGGGGTAGTTGTTAGCCTTGAACGCAGCTGGTCGATGTGGCATTTTCACAATCTTCCATTTGTAGTTTCTAATCGGTAGGAACGGGGCCCCGTAATTTGAGTTATCTTGGCAGGGACCCACAATGGGTCACCTGTAAAGTTCTTTGTGAATACGAGGTCTCTTATCTTAAATGTGCGATGTTTGCTGCTGGACCCCAGGGGCTTTTCTGGGGTGTAGGCAGGGTGTAGGTGGTCCAGGTGTGATCTAAGTTTCCTGCCCATCAGGAATTCGGCTGGACTTTTGTTTGTGGTGCTGTTCGGTGTAATATGTTGGCGAAGGAGCATCCTAGTAACTCTGTTGTGGATGTTTCCTTGGTCCATTTTGTGTAGGGTTGTTTTCGTGAACTGAACCATTCGTTCAGCCCTACCATTGGCTGCCAGGTGAGCAGGTGATGTCAGGGCATGACATATCCCCCGATCCGCTTGGTATTGATCAAACGCCAAGGCGGTAAACTGTGGGCCATTGTCGGAAACCAAAACATCTGGAAATCCATGTGTTGCAAACAGTCTGTTCAGTTTTTTGATGACCGCTTCTGTGGTGGTGGCCTTCATCTCGTTTACCTTGAGCCAGTTTGAGTAGGCATCCACTGTTATTAGAAAAGTATGTCCTTTTGTAGGTCCCACAAAATCGATGTGGATGCGGGACCATGGACCCCTGGGCGTTTCCCATTCCATTGGTGGTGCTTTTGGTGGAGCCGAATGTGTTTCTTGGCATTTGCCACAGGTGGCAACCCAGGCGTCAATTTGTCTGTCCATACCTGGCCACTAGGCATAGCTTCTTGCCAGTGCTTTCATTCGTACAATGCCCGGGTGTCCATCGTGCAGCACTTTCAGGACTCTGCGTTGAAGTTTTTCTGGAAAGGCTACTCGGTCTCCCCACAATACGCACACCTTTTGGGAGAAAAGTTCTGTCTGTCTGCTTTTGAAAGGTTTGAATTTGTTGGGTTCGATTTCTGGCCATCCCCTCTCCACCCAGCTGAGGACACGTGCCAAAAAAGGGTCCTTTTTTTGTTTCTAACGCGATATCCTGCGCAGTTAGTGGAGGTGAGGGAAGCATCTCAATTTGTAGCATGGATAGCATAGGAGCTGGGTCGTCTAGGAACTTAGATAATGGTGAATGGCTTAAGGTGTCAGCATGGGGAATGGCTTTCCCCGGACGATGTGTTAACTGGTAGTCGTAGGCAGCTAAGAATTCCGACCATCGTGTCATTCTTGGTGATAGGATGTGGGGAGTTGGTTTATCCCCTGCCAAAATGCCAAGCAAAGGCTTGTAGTCTGTGATTATGGAAAAGGATCTCCCATACACGTATTCGTGGAACCTTTTAATTGCAGATACAATAGCAAGGGATTCTTTATCTAATTGACTATAGTTCCTTTCAGTTTTAGACAAAGTTCCTTTAAAGAATGCAATAGGCGCCTCCGTACAATTTGGTAGAACGTGGTTCAGGATGGCTCCTACTCCAAAAGGTGAAGTGTCACAAGTCACAGTCAAGGGTAATGTCTCGTTATATTGGATTAACACTGCATCTGATGTTAGAAGGTCTTTGACTTGCTGGAAAGCTTGCTCCTCTCGACATCTGCCAAACCAGGAAGCCTTCTTGTCGAGGAGCCTATGCAGGGGTTTAGCAGCAGTCGCCTTCTGGGGTAGGAAGATGTTATAAAAGTTAATGAGGCCCAGGAAGGCTTGGAGGTCTGTCTTGTTTCTAGGTCTTGGAGCATTTTTAATAGCTGTTAATTTCTTTTCGGTAGGGTGAATACCTTGTTTGTTAAGAAGGTACCCAAGAAATTCAACCCTCTCAGTGCATAATTGGCACTTGTCCCTCTTGACCTTGAGTCCTGCATCCTGGAACTTTTGTAGGACAGTTCTTAGGCATTTTTCTAGCTGACTTCTTTTAGGGGCAGCTATCAATACATCATCAAAGTCGGGTACAACTCCTTTTATGCCCTGTAGCAACCTTTCCATCAAACTTTGAAAAATGCCAGGTGCTACGCTTACTCCAAACTGGAGTCTATTACATTTGAACGCACCCCTGTTTGTGACTATTGTTTGGGCTTCTGCGGTCTTTGCATCTATTGGCAGCTGCTGATATGCTTGGGCTAGGTCAAGCTTCGCGAATACTTTTCTGCCCCCGAGCGAGTGGAGAAGGTGTTGGACCACGGGTACTGGATAGGCGCTCTTTTGAAGCGCGTGATTCAGGGTGGCCTTGTAATTGCCACAGATTCTCAGGGATCCATCAGGTTTTATGGGGGTTACAATTGAGGTCTCCCATCGGGCATGGTTGATGGGTTCCAATACGCCCTGTACTATTAATTTGTCCAGTTGCTCGTCAATTTTTGGTTTAAGAGCAAAGGGAACTCGGCGTGGCTTTAGACGGATGGGTGCAATGTCAGGGCAGAGATTAAATGAAATGGAGGACCCCTTGTACTTGCCTAATTGCTCAGAGAAGACTTCTTGAAAGTCCCAGATGAGGGCCGCCTCCCAGTCTTCGCTTATGGTCTGGTTGATGCCTGCCAATTCAATTCCTAATGGTGCGAACCACTGTAATCCCAACAAGCTGAGTCGATCTCTGTCAACGACGGTGAGAGGTAGAGTTGCAGTGTGGTCTTTAAATGAGACCTGAACATGACTGGAACCAGCAACCGGGATTCGATTCCCTTGGTAGTCTTTTAATATAAGTCTCTGGGTGCTGAGATCCTGGCGGCGGATGTCAGGGATCAGTTGCTTGAGAGTTTTCCAGGATACCATTGATAGGGAAGACCCGGAGTCGACTTCCATGATGCATGGTTTATCTTCAATGGTGACTTTTACCCGGATTTTTTTCGCATCCACTGATGAGGTGTGGCCGATGGTGATGGTCTGATGTGCCTCTTAGCATCTGGTAGTGGTAGTGAGTGTCTGGTTTCTGTTGTACTGGCTCCACTGGTTGTTTGGGCAGTCCCAGTTTGATGGGTGGTTGCCCGCTGTCTGCCGGAAATTATTTTCGTTTCTTCTGGGGCTGGAAACTCATTTACTTCTGCAGTCTTTGGTGATGTGGCCCCTTTTATCACAGGAATGACAGACAGCATCTAGGAACCTGCAGTCTGCTCATGGGTGGTTTCCCCGCATCTGGTGCATTGAAAATTGGGTTTACAACCTCACTGGTCTCGCTGGTCGCGCTCTGATCTGAGTCTGTTGACTTCTTCCTCGCTTTCCGACAAGGACTCGATGTCTTCGTGGTGAGCTGTTGTTGTGTGTCTCTCTGATGGTATTGCGATGTCGCTGCGAGTTGGCGGTTGGACCCATTCGCTCGGCGCATTCAGGCTGTTGACTTCCTGGTTTCTTCTGCTGCAGTAGCATCTGCTATGGCATCTGCGAGTGCGATATCTCCTTTCCCCATAATCTTGCTCTGGATAGTGAGGTCTCTTAGACCCAGGACAATCCGATCTCTCATGGCTTCCTCAAGATTTGCGAAGCCACAGAGTCCGCCCAAATTTCTTAGGTCAGCGACAAAGTCCCCGATGCTTTCGCTTTCCCATTGGTCCCTCTGGTAAAACTCGTATCTTCTGATGAGGGTTGGAACTGCTGGCGCATGATGAGCCCTGAGAATGGGAGTGAGGGTGTCCCAATCCATAGTTTTGACTTCAGCCGGTTTCACTAGTGCCTTTGCCATTTTGAAAACAGCGGGTCTGCAATGCGTTAGGAACAACGCGTGCTTCTTGCTAAACATAGCATCCTTCAGATTGTTGGTTTCCAGGAACATTTGGAACCTGTCCATATACGAGTCCCAGTCTTCGTTTGCTGGATCAAATGGAGCAGGTGGTATTGCGCCGCTGGTCATTCTGCCATTTTCTGCGCGTTGTCAGCCATGTGCTCTTGTCAATACTTCTGAGTGCTCAGTCAGCTCTTATCATCTTTGCATACCACCCTCATCGCCAGTGTTCCATCTCAGAGAATGGGCGCAATAACGGAGACGAGACATCGAATAGTGACTCCAACTCTTTATTAGTGACTTTGGAAAAGCAGAGCAAAAAGCCTGGCAGCAGCAGCTCCTTTTATAGAGCTGGCTGCTGTCAAAGCATCCAATGGTTTAAGTTTGCCGCGCTTGGAGCGTCCAATCACGGCAGCCCGTTACCTAGCCAATCGGATCAGCCCGGAAGGGCCAATCACAACCCGCTGTTCGCAGACCAATCAGATGTGCAGAATTTCAAGCCTGCTAGTGAAAGGCCAGTCCGGTTTGCAGGCTACGAGCCTGCTAGTTCGGAACACTGAGAATATAAGTAGATAGGAACAAGTAAAAACAATTATCAGAGATGGGGAAAATTCCAAAAGAAGAGATCTTCTATTTGTTGCTCTATCCTGTGTGTCTACATTCACTGTTCTAAGTGTGTAAAGAATGGCAGTTGTTACTCCTTTCCTTTGGAGAATTCTTATTCAAGCAAACAGGCTAAGGATTTGGAAAGAAAAAGTATCAGAGTTAGTGATATCATATTTAGTGATAGCTCTTTGTACTAAGAGAAAGCAATGGATAATGAGTGCCCTGTTTCACACTTATGAAGAACAGTCTTTGATGAAATTTGTCCCTGCTACCTTGCCATGTGTATAATTCTTTCTAAATTGTCTGGCATAATTGTCCTATTGTTTTTCTGTCTACTTAGGTTCCCATCATCATCTCTTTGGCAATTTGACTGATGCATTTTCCAGTATTTCTAGATTGCTCAGAAATACTTGTCATAGTATTTGGTTTGTATAAGGCTAGATGTGTGGAAGCAAAGTAGACCTGCTCTCACTACAAAACATCTGAATTATATTACAATCTAGATTCCTTGGGACTTGATGAAAACAAAAGTTTCAAGGCTTAAACCTTGAGCCACTGTCTTCTATCATAAGGAATTCCAGAGATGGACAAAGTGGTACTTCCTCTTTCATCTGATAATTCCTTTTCCAACTGAAAGGCTGCAGGTTACACAGTCAATTATATTCCCTGCCTTTCAGATTACTGACAGTAACCTCTCCTTGCCCATTTTAGTGAGGTTTGACAGCCAATACTGCTCATGTGACATTGGCTAGGGAAGATTGACCTACATCTGTCAATCAAGCCCAGTATATTGTACTAATACTATGCCACAATGACAATGCAGCATGACAAGGTCATCATCACAATTTTGGTACACAACCAAGGGAAGACAGAAAAATCAATATATGTTTTCAGTAAGTTTCAGCACAGCTCAAACTATTTTATGCTGGACCAAGTGCCCTCAGCTCTGCTGTCAAAGTTACAAAATAAATGGCCCATTTTTCTCACAATGAAATTAAAAAAGAGTATATATGAAAATAAAGTCACTGAAATAAAGAATTGAGCTCAAAGTCTTCAAGAAGTGACTTTCCAAAAAAATATTTTTCATCCACATTATTGACAAATGCATGTACATTAAAAAAAAAAAATGGGTGTCAGACCAAAGTAGTTTTCCAAAGACAGTAATTTAATTGTAAAATTTTCAGATGGGAAGAGATGATTTGGAAAGGGAAAAAAAATAATGGTTCAGAATACATAGCAAAGTATATTTATTTCTCCAGAAATGGTTCATTACACAATTCAAGCTTCAGAACTATTTTAAAAAGCCAGGTATAGTGGTGAATGAAGTCTAATAAAGTTACAGCAAGGATGGGGTAAAGATTTATGAAAGCAGGAAGACGCTGTAATAGGACACTTGACAGAGCCTCAGATATTATGAATCAGTATTATTCCTCTTGATTGCAGTGGAAGTATAGCATGAAACATAAAGTCCATCATTATATCCAGTTTATGAATTACAATATACTAAACTTGAACAACTCATGAACCAATAAACTGAATACATTCATCTCACCTATAACTATTTATCATAAATTTCATATACCTTCCGCTTTTGGTGCAAGTTTGTATCTTCATGAATAGCTGGATTGTTGAGCACTTAGCAGTCTACAATTCATGGTTTATGGAATATGTTTAGTCAACAAAGTAATATTTTATATAGATAAATTAGAGGCTAATAACTGATCAACTGCTTTACCATTGCCATTTCTCCAGTTATAAATCTTAGCTTCCATATTCTCTAAACACTGGTCTAAACTCTAAATCCATGTACAATATGGGTAAGTAGATTATATTCTATTGTAGAGAGGATTTTGACAGAAGTGAACCACCATTTAAGGAAATTAGACTTGACAAACTGTATTAGACTTTGTCAACCTACCATTTTGACTGTGCTATGTAGAATTTTTCACTCTCAGATCATTAGGTCTACATCTGAACTACCCTGACCATCTTTGATTTAATAAAGTTCACATTGAACATGACACAAGAACAACTAAATGGCAAAGTGTTGTTTTTGAACTGCGGGACTAAATCACATCAGCAACTGTATTGCCAGTTATATTAGTTGACCTCAACCCTAACCCTAACCATTTCACCCCCATTTTCTCTAATTCAATGTACAAATAAATAGGCCACTTTCCAAAATGTCCATTTAATTCTTAATCGTTAGCCAAAAAACCCAGTTATGTGGCCTTGGCCATTACTATCTCTCTCAGTGCAACCCACCTCAGAGGATGTTGTTGTGAGGATGATTGGAAGAGGAAAGTGTACTGAGTATGTTAACTGTCTTGAGTTAGAGGTATTTGTGGCTCTCTGAGATTGTTTTTTTCTCACAGACATTTCATTACACAAAGAGGTAACATCATCAGTGCTAGATGATTCTACTAGCACTGATGAAGTTGCCTAGTCTATATAACAAGATGTCTGCAACAGGGATGGGATCCGACCAGGATGACTATTGGTTCTGTCACTCTGCGTTGTGCATGCATATGCAACTCACGCAACTTGCACGAGTCGCGCAAATGTAATTTACAACCTGCTGAGCTGCCTAGACAGCTGAGCAGTACTGCATGCAAGTGTGCAGCATTGGAAAAGCCCTTTTTTTCCCTGCTTTTTCAACTGCAGCTGTGTCACACAAAGCATCTGTGGTTGTAAAAGCAGGAAATAAAGGTCAGGTAAGAGCCAGGGTGGGCGGGTGGGCGGGTGGGCCAAAACAGCAGCAGACATAGAACCGGTTCTATGTATGCTCTCTGTTTGCTGCTTTTCAGAGCAACCGGTTCTACAGAAGTGGATAGAACCAGTAGAATTCCACCCCTGGTCTGCAAGAAAAAAAGAATCTCAGAGAGCACCAAGGACCCTTCATTTCAACCCTGAGCTATAAATATTCTCTTTTATTGGTGCCTTGGGTTTTTTTTTTTTGTAAAAATAATAATAATAAAGGTAAGACTCAAATAAATAAATAATGAAATTCCTTCGTACAAAACACGTAACAGAAAATTCATAGTGGACCTAAATACAGTTTTTGCAGAAGCTATAAGTTAGGGAACAAACTGTTACTTAGTAATTTGAAGTTTATTGCACTTTAAAGCATGAATTC
Source organism: Hydrophis major (assembly GCA_033807585.1). Lineage (NCBI taxonomy): Eukaryota > Metazoa > Chordata > Lepidosauria > Squamata > Elapidae > Hydrophis > Hydrophis major. Next base: position 99,956,318 of record CM066330.1, on the reverse strand, counting down.
TTAAACTATTTCCTCAAATGTCATTATTACAAATTTTCCCCTAATAAAACACATTTTTAGCATGCATTTTCCTGATGCTAGCAACATATGACCTTGATAATTAGAGGTTCCTTGCAATAAACAAATCAACTTCTTTCCAGATCTATTATTACAATATTTTTCCAGCACCAGATGGCCAGGATTTACCATCTTATCATCATAAACATATTTTTTTCAACTAGACTGGGTAAGGTTTATTTAAAAAAGAAATGTAAAAGAGAATGTTCCTTCTGCTTCCTAAGCAGCAGCAGCTGGATGAGCAGCAAGATCATTTATTATTTGAACAGTAAGGTGTTTTGTCTCACTGGATTATGTTCAGTGATAATTATTGGTTGAGGACTAAGAACTTGTGAACAGAGGGTTTTTTGATCACTACATGTGAAAGTTATGATAGAGCATCTGCTGACAACTGTCTGATTGGCTTGTATCCATAAGGGACTGCAGTGTAGAAATCACAAGGGAAAAAGGATGGTTTTGAAGGTACTGAACCAAAGCAAGAATAAGAAAGTTGGTTAATTCAAGTTACACTTTCTTCAGTATCTTTCATAGAATCATATATTGGAAATCCCATTTACCAGGTATCTTTTTACTATTTCTTTTGAAGAGAAGGCTCAATGCTGAGCAATAGGCACCTTCAAAATTATATGAAGAATTTATATATGAATTAAATAGGCACAGAATAATATGAAGCTAATATCTCTAATATGACAATCAATCCAGCAGTTATTTTGTAAGAGTTGAAGTATGTTTTTCAGATTTCATTAATATTATAAAAAATAGATTTCAGAAGAGGAAATTATACCCCATTGTATCTGGATGTACATGAATTTCCTTTTTTAGGTGTACCTTTTCTGCTGAAATGTACAGCCCATTTATAAGAATATTAATGATATACTTACAGTATATTTCACATTTCAAATATCACAATCAAAACAGCTTTCAATGCCTAGCAAACATCACCCTTTTCTGAGTCTGAAAGTTTGAACTTAGTCAGTTTATTTACTTCTCAAACAATGTAGTTATTACTCACTACTTCTTTTCCAATAACAACTTAATTCCAGTAACTGCATGGAGGAAATATATGTTATGGCAAACCAGGGAAGTTGGCAGTAAAAGAATCCAACAGAGATATTCAATTGTTTTCATTTGGAAACCAGCCACCCTCTCCTCTGTCTCAGGAAGAACAAAATCCTCTAACTAAGGAAGTAAAAAAATAGCTGAGTATCTAGAACAACACAAAAACATCGAATAAGGTTGCCTACATTGAAGCTTGTTCTAAAGAAACAGCTAGCACAAGTGTTAAAAAATGCAAATACTGCAATATCAAGTTTAAGCACCCACTGCAAGAAACAAACTGAATAATGTACACCATAGCTTCAGCTATAACTGAATACCTGGGATGCAAAATCAACAGAGAAGAAGAAGAAAAAAAACCAAACACTGTGTCACAAAAATGGAAGATTAGATAGGAAAATAAGATCAGCAAGTAGAGATCAGATACAAGCAAGCTAGAACAGATGAAAGAAAAGAAGCTGAAGAATAAGAAGACCAAAGAATACTAATCAAGAATACCACTTAACAAAATACAAAATACATAGACCTACAGATAGAAATAGAATGATTGTGGCAAAGGCAAGCAAGGGTAGTACCAATTGTAAAAAGTGCCTTGGGTGCAACACCAAATCAACTGGAGCACCACTTGAACACTATTGGCATTGACAAATTTGTCATCAGTTAATTGCAAAAGGCAGTTTTAATGGAACAGATTCCATCCTGCGATGATATCTGTAACACTATCAAATATTCACATCTGCCTACCCCACGTCCTTGGTAAGGACTGGATAGGGAGATTAAAAATGTCAAACCAGTCTGAACACTTGGCTGTCTGTGTGATGAACAACAACAACAATAATAATGCCTATATACTCAGATGTTAACTTAAATCATTAAAAAAATCATCATCACCATCATCTTCTGACTTTGCAAAAAAAAAAAACACCTTACTCAGAAATATATATTTACTCAAACATTATCTTAACAGCTCTTACATACTTGTTAGGACTTGAACTGTTGTTATTGTTATTGTTGTTATTGTTATACAATATAGAAAGACCTGATCTTGACCTTAAACATGTTTGTCTTTTTCCAAGTCAGTAACTCCTCTTTATTTTTGTTCATTCATCAGTTCCCTAATGAGCAAATTAGGGAACCTTTCTTCAGATTGTGTATTATCCCCTTCACCAATGTTTCTATATCTAGAATTAAAATCATTAATCAAGTTTGGTTTGCTAATTCTCATTTGCTCAGCTTCCTTGATTTTCTTCTATAATAGCTATTTCTCCTACTTACTCTTTTTTTTTTTTCTCCAAGGCTGATTATTTCTAGATGGATTCCTGCAATCCACCTGCATTTGGTCTTAGAAATCAGCCAGCCTTATTGCACAGCCAGGACACTGCATTCTTCTCATTTACCATATAAGTAATACGCTCTATTCCCAGGGAAGGAATACAGGAAAACAAAGCATTTTAAAACAAAATAGCCTGGAAATATGCCAAATATCCATTATAATCTATTTAAATCTCAGCTTGGTGTCATTATCTCCAATCTCTTTATGACAGCTGAATGATTCAGTTATTATTGCTAGTCATAAAACAAGACTGCCTGGATGAAGGCAGCATCCTTTGCCTACTTTTTGATGTGAGAAAGAGGAGAAAAATAACTCAGCAGCTGAAAGGGGAAAACAATACTTATAACCACTCAACCAGTAACCAAAAAAAGCCATTTTTATAAAATATAGTTAATGTTTACAAGTATTTGGGTGGCTAAAAAGAGCCAAGGACTTTAAAATTGGAGCAGATACTCAGATGTTAGTAATTCTTCACATGGTTGCTTAAATTGCATTAAAATTAATGCCATTAGACCTATTTACTTATAAGTACAGGTAAGTCTTTGACATACAACAATTCATTTAGTGACTGTTGAAACAGCACTGAAAAAAAAAGACTTTTGATAGTTTTTCACACTTAGGATCATTGCAGCATCCCCATGAAATGTATCATAATACATGCATATGCTAAACATAACCTTAAAATTTGATCAGTGGATCATTTTATAAATAATAATTAAAAATATTAAGGTTTAGGGGGGCAAAGGTCTCTTTAAATACTGTAGTTCAGGACCATCCAAACCAGGGCTACACCAACAATGGCAATAAAAAAAAAATATTGCAAAATGAGACATAACTCAGTTAACAACTGTCTCACTTAGCAGTGGAAATTTTGGGCTAAACTGTAGTTGTAAATTGAGAATTATTTTTTTGTTTAGAAACATAGTACAGCAATGAAGAATCAACAAATGTTTATCTGTCTTTGTGGAAAATATCTCAAAGTAATTGCACTTGGAACTTTTGTCCAAAAGAACTGCAAATTGGAACATATTTGCATGTGATTAAGCCTACACGAGAGTAGGAGTTAAAGAACTTTATGCATATATAGATGAAAAAAGATATGGCTTTATATGTGGGTTCTTAATATCATCATTTATGAAAAATATTTCACAATGCATTGTAAGTTTGTGATGGATTTTATGAGTAGCTGTAGTAGTGCTGATTTGGTTTTAATGCCTTTCCTCTGCAGAATAACACCTTGTGCTGAGCTGTTATATACTATCTCTCTCCCAGCTACATAGTCTATTTGATCTTATTTCAATAACATCAAGGGGGAAAATAATTTGCATAACATATGCACTACAAATAAGAAGCATGTGGAAACATTCAGGGAGCAAAAGGAAATGAAGCTGTACAGTATCTAAATGAACATGGTACATAAAAAGAAATGCTTTCGGGATCCAATTTGGATCAGTCACTGGAACAAAAAGTTTAGTTTTCTGAGCTTTCGGATTGTGCTGGAGCCCATTTTCAGCCCACCCCGGAGGTTGGGCTCCAGAATGAATCTGAAAGTTCATAAGACTAAATCTCTGGTCCCTGTGACCGATTCTGATTGGATCCTGCAACATATCATTATCCTCGGACATATCTGTTGTGTATGTACCATAGTTAATAAAGTATGAGCTTGAGGTAAAGTGCAGGGTTCTGGCCCTGTACTTCTGATTGGCTGTTAGGCGGCCAGATCGGATTGGTTAGTTCTGAGGAATCCGATTGGCCCTTAACAGAGAATTCTTATTGGTTAAAAGAGCTAGCGTTTATAGCTTGTTATTGGACAATTCTCACAAGGGTTGCCTATATAAGGCAGAGTTCACTGTTGTTTTGAGAAGTCACTATGCAAATAAAGAGCTGAAAGTTCACTATTCAGGGGCTGTCTCCATTTACTCCGACCCATGTTCAGTACTTAACACTGGTGACGAAGGTGGGATGTGGAGATGTCTAAACCGAAGAAGCGAGGAAGCAATACCGAGCACGTGATAGACGACGCCCACAACGGAACCATGTCCGGTGCCATCGTACCACCCGCTCCATTCGATCCGAACCAAGAGGATTGGGAATCCTACATGGATCGCTTCCAAATGTTTCTTGAGACGAATAACTTGAAGGACGCCACACCAGCAAAGAAAAGGGCACTGTTCCTGATGCATTGTGGCCCAGCCATATTTAAGATGGCTAAAGCACTCGCCAAAGCTCGAGAAGTGAAAGCCATGAGCTGGGATGACCTCGAACCCATCCTGAGAGACCATTACACGCCAACCTTGCCTACACTCATGAGACGCCACGAGTTTTATCAGAGGAACCAACGAAAAGGGGAGAGCGTGGCCGATTTCGTGGCAGACATCCGAAATTTAGGGGGCCTCTGCGGGTTCGCCAATTTAGAAGAGGCACTAAGAGATTGAATAGTTCTGGGACTAGATGCACTAGGCCTGCAAAGCAAGCTGATGGCGAAAGGCGACATCAGCCTTGCCGACGCCATCGCCGAAGTCATGGCAGCAGAGGCGACTAAAAAGCTGGCTGCACAACTACGGCGAAGCCGCACTCTGGTACCACCACTGACAAGCAACACTTTATCCAAGCCTGAAGGGCAGCTATCAACAATGCACCACGAGGACCTCTCTTCGTCGTCAGACAGCGACGAAGAAGGGGTCCATCGACTGCTGTCTGACCGGGACCCTCGCCCGAAGCCCTTACACCCTTGCGCTGGTTGTGGAGCCAACCATGCCAGGGCCGAATGCAAATTCCACAACGCACTCTGCCATGAGTGCAGGAAACGAGGCCACATTGGCCGGGTCTGCCGCAGTTTACCAGGACTCAGCCAGGCCTCAAAAGGGGCCAACTATCGCCAATCGACAGTAAACCGTCCTGTAAGACAAGAGCCAGTAAACCACTCCTACAGAAATCGAGCTTTGCAAAGAGAAGAGGCTCACCATACTATCACTATCGGTCACGCCTCAGCTTTGGACACTAAGAAAATCCGGGTCACGGTAGCCATCGAGAACCAGCCGTGCCACATGGAGGTCGACTCGGGATCGTCCCTCTCAATGGTGTCTTGGAAGACACTCAAGCAACTCATCCCCACAATTCAATGCCAAGACCTCCAATTTCAACGCCTCATCCTCAAGGACTACCAAGGAAATCGAATCCCCATTGTCGGGTCCTGCCGAGTCCGAGTCTCCTTCAAGAAGCATACAGTGTATTTACCTCTAGCGGTCATCGATAGAGATGGGCCTAGCCTACTAGGCCTCCAATGGTTCACGCCACTCGGCATTGAAGTGGCCAGCGTGAACCGAGTTGGTGGTTGTGAGTGGGAGGAAGACCTTATCTCTGAGTTCAGCGACGTCTTCGCGGACAGCTTAGGCGAGTATAAGAGGACCCTGATCTCATTCAGTCTAGATCCAAAAGTAGCTCCCATTCGCTTGAAGCCCCGTCGAGTTCCATTCACTCTTAAAGCAAAAATCGACGAACAACTCGATAAGTTAATTCCTCAAGGGGTGTTGAAGCCCATCGATCACGCTCCATGGGAAACCCCTATTGTAACACCCATTAAGCCAGATGGGTCAATCCGAATTTGTGGGGACTACCGGGCCACTTTGAACCACGCCCTACAGCAGAATGTGTATCCAGTTCCGGTGGTGCAGCACCTCCTCCATTCCTTTGGGGGCGGTAAGGTTTTCGCTAAATTAGATTTAGCCCAAGCTTATCAACAATTACCAGTGGATGAAAAAACGGCTCAAGCCCAAACAATTGTAATGCACAGGGGAGCCTTTAAATGTACCCGATTGCAATTCGGAGTTAGTGTAGCCCCGGGGATCTTCCAGAGCCTTGTGGAAAGGTTATTACAAGGAATCAAGGGCGTGGTTCCTTATTTTGATGACGTATTAATTGCAGCCCCTACCCAAAATATCTTACGGGACCATTTGAAATGCATTCTAAAAAAATTCCAAGAGGCCGGACTTAAGGTGGAAAAAAATAAATGTCAATTGTATACTGACAATGTTGAGTTTCTAGGGTACCGGATTGATAGCCAGGGCATTCATCCTACCGAGGGTAAATTAAAAGCGATAAAAAATGCTCCCAGGCCACGCAACAAGGCTGATCTCCAGGCGTTCTTAGGCCTCATTAATTTCTATAATGTATTTTTACCGCACAAGGCAACTGTCACTGAACCGTCACACCAATTATTAGATAAGAAAGCATTGTGGGTATGGGGTTACTGGGAAGAGCAAGCGTTCCAGAATGTTAAAAAAACTTCTCACATCTGACTCTGTACTTATGCAGTATAACGAGACTTTGCCGTTAGTTATAACCTGCGATGCATCGCCTTTCGGGGTGGGCGCCATTTTGAGCCATGTACTGCCTAATGGGAACGAAGCCCCTGTTGCATACTTTTCGAAGACTTTCACAAGCAGAGTGGAACTATGGACAAATTGATAAAGAAGCCCTCGCAATCATTTCAGCTGAAAAAAATTTCATGAATATGGAAGGACATTTACCATTATAACTGACCACAAACCGTTGCTAGGGATAATAGCTGGGGACAAGCCAACCCCCTACATATTATCCCCTAGAATGACCCGATGGTCAGAATTCCTAGCTGCTTATAATTATTGCCTGCAATATCACCTGGGGAAAGCCATTCTCCACACCGAGGCATTAAGCTGAGCAGCACTTCCAGAGTCTCTCGACGATCCGGCACCAACAGCAACCACGTTGCAGATCGAAACACTCAACTCGCTGCCTATGACTGCCCAAGACATTGCGAGAGAAACCAAACGAGACCACACCCTAGCTTTAGTCCTAGGCTGGGTAGAACGTGGATGGCCTTTGGACCAAGTACCAGATGACTTCACACCATTTAAATCTCGACAGACTGAACTTTTCTCCCAAAAAGGCTGTATCATCTGGGGCGATAGAGTCGTTGTCCCAGAACAACTCCGGAAGACACTGCTGCGAATTCTGCACGAGGGCCACCCCGGCATCGTGCGAATGAAGGCGCTTGCACGAAGCTACGCATGGTGGCCAGGCATGAACCAGCAAATCGAGCAGTGGGTTAAAGCGTGTTCCAATTGCCAACAAGTCAGCAACGCCCCACCAAAAGCTATGCCTACTGAATGGGAGATGCCACATGGACCCTGGTCCAGAATCCACCTGGATTTCACGGAGCCAACCAAGGGCTATACCTTCCTGCTGACAGTCGATGCATACTCCAATTGGTTAGAAATTCATCGTATGACGGCTACGACCTCCGAGGCGGTGATCAAAATTCTAAACAGACTCTTTGCAACCCACGGATTGCCAGATGTCCTGGTGTCCGATAACGGGCCACAGTTTACAGCACTAATGTTCGAGCAGTACCTCGCTGACCGCGGCATCCGCCATGCGCTCACCTCGCCTGCGCACCCTGCGACCAATGGCCGAGCTGAACGCATGGTCCAATTTGTTAAAAAGACTTTGCAAAAAGTGGACTATGACAATATCGATGACAAGGTCAACCAAATTCTCTTTTTGCAACACATAACTCCACATAGCGTCACTGGCAGAACTCCCTCGGAACTACTGATGGGATGAAGACTCCGCTCCCACCTTGACCGATTGCACCCTGCTTATGAACCAGAAAAGCCAATAGGATCCAGGGGCCGCTGTCGCACCTTCCAGGTAGGAGACCTCATTTACGCACGAAACTTATCGGGCAACCCGTTATGGATAGAGGCGACAGTAGTACGAGTAACCGGCCCTAAATCCTACGTAGTGAAATGCTGTGACAATAAACTGTGGAAACGGCATATCGACCAATTATGGTCACGACTCACAATGGCCAGTCAACAACTCCCCCATGACCAAACCGAGGGGGGGGAGGTACAGAAGAAGATGAAGTTCCAGGGAATCTGCTCGAAGGGAATGACGAACTAAGTGATACTCAGGAAATGGAGCAGGAAGGAGAAACGTTTGCACCGCAAGAAATTGCAGCTGAGCAAGAAGCAGAACCACTGCCAAACAACAATCTACCTCAACAGGATTGCAACCAACCAATTCAACGAAAATCCGAAAGAGTTAAAAGACAACCGTCCTATCTAAGGGACTATATAACTACACCATAATTAAGCCAGGTGGAAGGGGTTTTGTGTATGTACCATAGTTAATAAAGTATGAGCTTGAGGTAAAATGCAGGGTTCTGGCCCTGCACTTCTGATTGGCTGTTAAGCGGCCAGATCGGATTGGTTAGTTCAGAGGAATCCGATTTGCCCTTAACAGAGAATTCTTATTGGTTAAAAGAGCTAGCGTTTATAGCTCGTTATTGGACAATTCTCACAAGGGTTGCCTATATAAGGCAGAGTTCACTGTTGTTGTTTTGAGAAGTCACTATGCAAATAAAGAGCTGAAAGTTCACTATTCAGAGGCTGTCTCCATTTACTCCGACCCATGTTCAGTACTTAACAATATCATTGGTGAGAAATGCTTTCATTCAAATTGCATTTGGTTCAAGCAAGATTAAGAAATGTCCATCAAATTCAAATTGAACAACATCCCCCCTCATCTTGAGAAAAAAAACAAAACAATTTTTTGTAGATTTCCCTCATCTTGAAAAAAATGCAATTTTTTGTAGATTTTTTCTTTCCTTGGAACTCAAAACATCACCTATAGCATCTCAGGTAATGCTTTCATCCAACTGAATCTGATCCAGTTCAGGGTGAACTCGAACTACAAATACATGAAGGTAAATACGATATAGTTGGAATAACAGAAACTTGGTGGGATGAAACCCATGACTGGAACATACTGGTAGAAGGATACAAACTATTTTAAAAAACAAAACAATAAAAGAGGAGGTAGAGTTGCACTGTATGTAAAGGACCACTATATTGCAACAGAAATGCATGAAACCAACGATGAAAACTTCCTAGAATGCATATGGGTTAATATAAAAGAAAAAAAGAATGACATGGCCATAGGCGTATATTATAGGCCACCCAATCAAGCAGAAAAAATAGATGTCCTTTTTGCCAGCCAACTAACAAACATATGCAGGAAACACACAACAATGGTAATGGGAGACTTCAATTATCCTGATATCAATTGGAAAACTAATTCTGCACCAAGTGAGAAATCAAATAAGTTCCTAACCAACCTAGCTGACAACTTTGTTGTCCAAAAGGTAGAGGGTGCAACTAGAGGGACAGTCATACTGGACTTAATTATTGCAAACAGAGAAGAAGTGATAGAGGGAGTTGAAACTGCAGGAACCTTGGGTGAGAGTGACCATGTCAAACTAGAATTCAACATAAGACAAACACAAGCAACAGAACATAATGACACCAGAGTCTTGGATTTTAAAAGAGCTGATTTCAATAAACTCAGAGAGAACTTGGGAAAGATTCCATGGATGAAAATCCTAAAGGGGAAAACAACTCAAGAATCTTGGGAAACTCTAAAAAGTATGGTCATAGAATCCCAGACCAGAACAATACCACTGAGAAAGAAAAACAAGAAATCCAAGAAGAAACCAGCATGGCTGCACAAAGATCTCTCTGGCAAATTGAAAGAAAAAAAGGACAAGTAGAAAAAATGGAAAGAAGGACATACAATTAAGGCAGAATATCAGCAGATAGCCAGAATTTGAAAGACGAAGTCAGGATAGCAAAGGCTCAGAACAAACAAAGACTTGCAACAAAAGTCAAAGATAATAAAAAAGGTTTCTTCCAACATATAAATAACAAGAAAAAAATCAAGGAAACAGTCAGCCCACTAAAGAGAGAAGATGGCAAGGAAGTAACATGCAACAGAGAGAAGGCAGAACTGCTTAACTCATTCTTTGCATCGGTCTTCACACAAAATGAAACTATAGCTCAACCCACCAAAAACATAACTGTAAAAGACAGACCAGAAATAAAAGTTAAAATAAGCAAAAAAATAGTAAGACAACACCTGTCTAGTCTTGAACACAAATCACTGGGGCCTGATGGATCGCATCACACTGTTTTAAAGGAGCTGGCAGAGGTCATCTCAGAACCACTGTACCATATCTTTTAAAATTTCTGTAGCACCAGGGAACTACCAGAGGACTAGAAAAGAGCTGATGTGGTTCCCATCTTCAAAAAAGGGGGAAAAAAACAGACCCAGGACACTATAGACCAATCAGCCTAACATCAATACCTGGGAAGGTACTAGAAAAGATAATAATAAAAAAACAGATCTGCCAACATCTAGAAACAAGTAAAGTAATAACTAGCAGTCGGCATGGGTTTGTTAAGAACAGATCATGCCAAACCAATCTTATTTCATTCTTCAACACAGTGACTACATTAGTAGACCAGCAAAATACTGTGGACATATATCTTTTAGAAGTCTTATTAATATTTAATAGCTCTTTAGAATTCTAGGCAATCTCTTCCTTATTTTCAAATTCTTAAGATTTCAGCAAGGCATTCAACAAAGTAGACCACAACCAGGGGATTTCCGGTTTGCAGCACTTCGGGGCAGGTAGGAATCCGCGACCAAACGTGGTTTCTGTCTTGTTCACTGCCCGAGTGTCCCGAGCCACCCGGCTTCAGGGCTAAGCCACCTTCGTAGAAGGTGGTGAAGACAGGGGGGGTCTTGCAGGCTCAAGAGATATCGCACCTCTCTTCCCTAACTGGCTAAACCCTCTTTTCCGAAGGCAGCTGAGCAGCGGTCAGCAATGGCCGCCACATAAAAGAGCTCAGCTGGAAAAAGAAAGTGCAGGAGGAGCTGTGAAGAGTGAAAGTGTTCTTTGCTGACTGGGACAAAGTAACAGCGAAAGTATCCTGGAACTTAAAACTTACTAAAGATACATCATTTCCAGAGTGTGAAAAGCGGCGAAGTTAAAGGAAAAGCTTTTTTTTTCTTCATTTCACTCTCCTTCCTAACGTGACAGTGATAGAACTCTAAGAGAAATCAGAAAACCTGCATCGGAGGTAATTAAATGCTAAAGGGATATGGATTTCTGAACATTTAAAGAAAAATATTTTTTGCTGTAAGTGGGAAGGGAGAGGAAAAAAAATTGGAGCAGAATTTGAAAATAAGGAGGAGATTGCCTAGAATTCTAAAGAGCTATTAAATATTAATAAGACTTCTAAAAGATATATCTTAATTGGAACTTTGTGATTAAACAGCAACCCCAGAAAGAGAAATGGAAGAAAGAAAAAAGTGCTAAAAGAAATAGCTTATTTGGATTACTTTGGAACTTTTGGAAATTATTCTTGATTAAAAGCACTTGGGTGGTTGTTTTGGAAAAACTTTTTCTCTTTACAATGGCATCGCTTGTGTATGAACTAAAAATTGAATATCAAAAATACAAAAAAGAAGAACAAGAAGGGAAAGATACTTTGGGCACTCTTTTTCAATTTCTAGAAATGGCGGTATGTACTTATGAAAAACTGACTGCGCAGCAGGATGACTGGGATAAAGAAGAAGCCATCTTTGATGAACAAGTGATTCTATTTGGGGAGGGAAAGGAGAAAGAGGAAAAGAAAAAGGGGACTTTAAGACTTGAAAAAACAACCAAAAAAGAGAAAAATGAGGTGAAAGGTGGATACAAGGTTAGAAAACAACAGAAAGGGGGAAAGCAGAAGAAGAAAAGGGAGGTGGAGAGACAAAGGGTTAAAAAGGGCAAGGAGAAGAATAAGCAAGGGAGAAAGGAAGGTATGAGAAGCCTCAATGGTGGGAAGCAAGATGTAAAGAAACAAAAGTCTTTTAGAGATAATGGGTAAACTTCATTGAAAAAGGGATTCTATAAAGGTACATAAGATTGTGTTTTTATATGTGTATTTAAAAATAATATTAGAAAATTGGAAATAACATGCAACCCAAAATGGGATAGAACATTTAGTGAAACTTAGTGAAATTTTTGTGAAGAAAAAGGAGGCAACGAAATAAATGAGACAATTGAAGTAGGAGAAATGGGAATATTTCAATGATAAAATGATTTAAAATATGTGATGTGGGGGGGAAATAATTATGGAAAGCATAAGTGTTCCCATAAAAGTATGATATTTAATTGAAAAGTAATGTGTAAAATGTTTAAGATATAAATGAGTATTAATATTTATGATTAGTTTTTTTTATTGGCATTGATAGTTGTCTTAACTACATCATATACCTATAAATTTGTTCCTTTGTTCCTTTTCTTTTTTTATAAAATACATTGTGTAACTTTAGAATGTACTAAACAGAATCCCAATACAAGTTATGTGTTATATTAAGTATTTTTAATTTAGGGGAAAGAGTTAAAGGCGTCATACTCCAATCAGTGTACAGGAGAAGTTTTGTTTAAAGAGGAAAGACGAATGGATAGCTGGAAATAGAACAGACAAAGAATGATAAGTGTTATGATTTGAACTGAGATGAGATAAATAAAATAAAACTAAAAAAGTTAATAGAGGGGAGAAGCTATATAGAAAATTGAAAATGGTAATAAGATATGGAATGGTATATAAAATGAATATGATTTTTGAATTTGTGTCTGTACGAAGAGTTCTAACCCGGGATCAAGCAACTTTCAGAAAAGATGTTTTATGTTTTTATGTTTTATGTTTTGTTTGTTTGTGTATTGTCCTTGAGAATCAATACAATTCTTATTAACACGAAATATAATTTGAATAATAGAATAAAAGGGAGAAATAAAGAGAAGCTGGGATAAGATATGAAGTTGAACAGATAACCTAAATATATATATTAAATTGTGCTTGTATGGAAATGTGATCATTTGGAATTATTCTGTCTTTAAATAAGATGTTCTTTTGGTTTTTTCAGAAAAGATTTTTTATGCTTTGTTTGTTTGTATATTGTTTTGTAAAAATTAATAAAATTTGTTTAAAAAAAAACAAAGTAGACCACAACCTACTTATTAGTAAGCTAGAAAAAAGTTGAATAGATAGCACCACCACTAGATGGACTTGCAACTGGCTGGCAAACTGTACTCAACAAGTAGAGGGAAGTAAGCAGTGGGGTGCCACAAGTTTCTGTCTTAGGCCCAGTACTCTTCAATATCTTCATTAATGACTTAGATGAGAGAATAGAAGGGGAACTTACCAAATTTGCAGATGATACTAAGCTGGCAGAAATAGCTAACACCCAAGAAGATAGGCTCAAGATCCAGAGGGATCTTGACATACTAGAACACTGGGCTATATCTAACAAAATGAAATTCAATGTAGAGAAAAGTAAAGTCCTACACTTAGGCAAGAAAAACCAAAAGTACACATATAGACTGGGTGAAAACAGGCTCAATGTAACTGTGAGAGGGATCTTGGAGTCTTAGGGGACAACCAGCTAAATATGAGCCAGCAGTGTGCAGCCGCTGCCAAAAAAGTTAATGCAATCCTAAATTGTATTAACAGAGGGATACACTCAAGATCAAGGGAAACATTAATACCGCTCTATAAAGCCTTAGTAAGACCACACATAGAGTACTGCATCCAGTTTTATTCACCACATTATAAAAACGATGTTGAGACTCTAGAAAAAGTTCAGAGAAGAGTAACCAGGATGATTAGGGGACTGGAGGCTAAAACATACACTGAACAGTTGCAGGAACTGGGCTTGGCTAATCTAGTGAAGAGAAGGACCAGGGGGGACATGATAGCAGTCTTCCAATATTTGAGGGGCTGCCACGGAGAGGAAGGGGTCAAGCTATTTTCTAAAGTGCTTGTAGGCCAGACAAGGGATGATGGATGGAAACTGAACAAGGAGAGATTTAACCTGGAAATAAGGAGAAACTTTCTGACAGTGAGAACAAATCAACCAATGGAACAGCTTGCCCTCAGAAGTTGTGGGAGCGCCATCACTTGAGACTTTCAAGAAGAGATTGGACTGCCATTTTTCAGAAATGGTGTAGGGTCTCCCATTTGGGCAGGGGATTGGACTAGATGACCTACAAAGTCCCTTTCAACTCTGATTATCCATTATCTGTTATCTGCCTATATGCCCAATGTCTCTCTGACTGAACCTTGGACTGTTGTTAGATCCTTGCTTCCTGGTGGATTGTTTGGCAGGGGCATCGTAGATAAATTAAAGATTAAATTATTAATTGTAAATTAAGATACAGTAATAGGGTTGCATAATAGCATAATTTTTCAAAGTTTAGCAAATGATCTTAAAATCTCTTACACTCTTTCCAGAAATATAGCAAAGGACCCTAAAGCTCTCTGTGGAAGCTACCATACTTCCAAAGAGGATAAATATCTTCTATGAAAATATAGATTGGGGAAAAAAAAAAAACTTGTTGAAAAACTATTGACTGAAAAGATGCAAAGAGATGTGCTAAGTTTGTGTCATTTCCTCAAAATGCTTGCATTTGTAATTACTTGCAAATCCCATTGATGTAATAGTAATTCTTGGCAGTACTGACATAATGTTAAAGTTGTTTTTTTAAAAGGCTGAGATAGAATTTCACAACTTTATAAAATCCCTTTAAATTTGGTTATGATACAGTGCCAACCAGGAAATATAAAAGACCAGAAGTAGTTAACCTGGTACCCTTCTGATACCTTATATTTCAATTCCCACCAGTCTCTGTCAGCATTACTACGTTAAAGGAAATACTGTATGGACGTTCTATTCTAACAAACCTGGAGAAGGCACCAGTTTATATATATATGGCAATATGTATATGAATATTAATTAAGTGGCATGATGTTACATGCTGAGAAACCAAACAGCCAAATTGAGAATGCCTTAAGGCCCAGATTGATAAGGATAGAGGCCTTCAACAGCTTCCCTGCACAGGTGGACACAGGCCTAGGTGCTCGCTGTTGTGCCACTGGGTTGATTGGGCCGTGAGGGTTAAGCCAACAATTTAACTGTAAGAATAGCCTCGAATGTAGAAAAAAACCAAGATGAGGGTATAATGGTCCCCAGTGTTCCTGAAGGGAACCTCTGCTCTGAACAGAGTTACCTCACACAGCACAAAATGGAATACAGGTGCGCAGCCATGAGGTCTTGTAAGAAAAGATGGCCTCCAGCTGTTAATCTTTTGGCGTGCTTCCCAGCAGCAAACTCCCGCTGTGTGAAGGAATAGCCCCTGATGGCTTTTCCTATAAGGCTAAATGGCGGGGAAGGGTGGAAGGCACTAAGCATTTGAATCCTCCACTCCAAGTGGTGTTCAGAGGGGAAGGAAAGTGATACGACTCTGTTGGGAGCAAAGAGCTCATGCCACTGTTCGGGTAAAGAAACTCTGTGGCAATCTGTTGGAATGGCAGGGGTAGAAAGATCAGTTGTGGGGAGGGGGCGCAGAGCAGTGCCAAAGCCTCCCACCACTTTGGGGCATGAATTGGCGCTTCCCTGTAATGTGAGTGATCTCTGTAATGTGAGCCAACGTCGAGAGATTGCAATGCGATTAGAAGTCTAAAGGATTCTAAAGACAAGCTGATTAACTTTCAAACCTGCTAGCAAGGAAATAATTTTTCCTGTTTTGGCCAAGGAAGAATCACAAGCACTGCCTATCTCTCACGAGGCTGAGCCAAAACTGGGGAACGCTGGGGAGGAGTACCGTGGAGGAGGAGGAGCATTCCACTGATTAAGCCCAGCCTAGACATGCAGAGACTGAAGCACCTCCCACTACTGGATAGTCTGAACAGCTCAGGGAGGAAAATTAGATTCCATGCTGAGATATTTGTGTCTATGACTGAAAGGAGGCTTGTGGTGAAGCCTCATGCTAGATGGGCCATAAGAACGTAAAGCTGTTTACTACAAACTGGGATAGTAACAGTAGCATGTGGACTGTGAATATTGGCACTTTTGAACACTTTTTTAAAAAATCTAACCCTTTATTCAGTCCAGGCCATTATTCTTTGACATCTTTGGTGGTAAAATATTAATCAAAATAAAGTTGGTGTACATTTAATACACTACCATGAAATTAAAATTTATCCAAAGTTAGGACACCATTACAATGGAGTTACCGAAATGTTATTTGGTTTATATGACAATGCCTCCCTATTTTTTTATTTTATAGTTTCTGGGTTCAGTACCAATTGTTCATTTGTGCTAAATGTGCAAGCTCACATTTCTACAATATATACAGCTGTTTACAAAATTTAGGCAAAATGCTGGAAAAACTGTAGGTTCAATATTTCCCTACAAACAGAATTTGTTATAACCTCAGTATGGTGCAAAGTGAAACACAGCATTTTTTCCTCTAAATTTGAATCCATATGTACCAATTTGTACAGTACTGTTCAGAAGAGAACACTAAATATGTTTAGGAAACAAATTTAAATGCTCTATTGCTCCAGTGTTACTTTTTTAAAAAAAAAAATATTAATAAGAAAATTGACTGTGTATAAATAGCTCAATGAAGACAATTTCACAAGGGAAAAATTCTGATCTTTGTAATCTCTCAAATTACAATTGTTGTTTTGGCTAATTTCAAAACAACAGACTTTTAGCAACCATCTGAATATTTGAAAATAAATATAATTCATTCTTACAAAGATGCAAATCCCCCCCCCCAAATTTCTATACATTTTTAGCTAGCAATTTCACTTATGAAGAACATTGCTAATAAATAGAAATCATATGGGACTTTTGAAGCTACCAGATAACCATGAAAAAACTGCTATAATAGCCTGAAAACTAGTCAAAGCTGCAAAACAGACTGGCCAGTTCACTGTCAATGTTTGCTAAACAACTTAGTTGACAGCAGAGAAGTTGATCTGCATGGGAATTTTCAGAAATGAAATGTTCATCCGGCTTTACCAGAAAAGTCATCAATTGAAGTATGTGGAAAGAAAAGTGATAAGCCTGAAACATTTCAGAACAAAGTTCTTTTGGACTGATAAAAGAAAATTGAAGTATGCTGCTACAACCACATAACTTTGGAGGAAAAGGGATGAAACATTTTAGGCAGAAACACATTGCACTATGTGGCTGTGATTTTTTAAAGATTATGTGGCAACCATCAGTTCGAGAAATATTGTGCAAATGCAAACAGAAATAGATTCAACTAAATGTCAGTATGACAGCAATGTTCCAGTCAGTGAAAAAGTTGAAGTTCTAAAGTTGAATATTTCAGCAAGACAACAATCCGAGACCTAATTATAAATCAACATGAAGTATTTATAGGGCAAAAAAAGAAAGGTTTTTGAAACAGGGTTCACAATCCTCAGAATATAATGTTATTAAAGATTTGAAGGGAGATCTCAAACATGCAGTGAATCCAGGAAGTCATAAAACAGTTTGAAGCTAGGATTGTGCAAGGAAAACTGAAGAAAAAAAATTAAACAAAAATCAGAGTAGAAAGATTATTATCTGGCTACAGAAAGGGAGAAATTACAAAGTACTGCTGAAATGTGTGTGGTCCAATTTCTGCATCAACCACATTTCCTATTTTCTTATTTTGAACCTCTGTGTAATCACACACATTTGTTAAGTCAAGTTCATTCATGTTCAAATATACAATTTAAGTGGGTACCTACATTTTTGCATGCAACTATACACAAAAAGCTAGCTATCACCGCTAGTATGAACTTAGTAGTCATTTATGCGGAAATGACAGGGCAGAAAAACAGAGTATCTATGCAAGGTAATATCAGTAGTAGTCTTTCCTATCCTAGAAGCAGGTGATTTGGCAGATATATCATATATCATCAGCATCTATAATTGTCCAAGCACCAACTTTTTAATCTGTATCATGTATTAAAAAGAAAAAGAAGAAGAAAGGGAAAGAAAAGAACAGAAAAAAACAAAGAGAGATGGAATGAACTTTCAATGTTCATATTTGAAGATAAGAATTCTTTAAAACATTGCTTACCTACTGGTGACATTTCAGGGACACTGGCAATGTAAGGCCCATCAAGGAATTTTGGTTCATTATCATTAATGTCCTGCACTTTGATGATGAACTCTGATTCAGGCTCCAATGGCTTCCTTGTGTCAATGTCTACTGCTTGAGCACGTAGGGTATAGAAAGGCTTCTCTTCACGATCAAGGCTCTTTATGGCATGAATGTCCCCTGTAGTTTCATCAATGGTAAATACTGTACCGGCTCCATCTCCTGATAAAGTATACTTAACACTTCCCACTCCCTTGTCCAAGTCAGAGTGAAGCTTAACAGCAGAAAAAGAAAAGGGCAAAAAAATTAATAGAACAATTCCTGGATGGAAGAATAGCAATTTTAACTGAATTATTAAATCACAAAAATATACAGTGTATCTTTACATTGCTTTTAAAGAGATGGTATTTGGATCACAAGTTTCTAGGCTTACAGTTTGTAAAACATCATAACTGTTAGTATTTAAATTTTTATCATTTATAATAGTTATTAACATGACTTTACAAGGCAAATTGCGGTGATTTTGGAAACACCAATAAGAATATATTTCTTTTGTTTGTATTTCATGAAGAGGAAGAAGTATCTGGATCTCAGTTTTGTATTAATGACATTGTATGTGCACGTAGAGGATTTTCAACTTAATAACATTTCCATTATTTGATTTTAGTCTTATGCATTTCCTTGAACAGGAAATTCATGAGGTGTCAGGAGCACATTTCTAATATGCATAAGCATAGCTATGCTTCCTGCATTGATTTATAAGCATTCTTAACACTCTAAACTGCTCTTAATTTTATACCAAAGAAGGTTTTTAAATCTGGACTTCCTTTCATAATTTTAGTATTCTGGTGATGATAAAATTGTGACTTTTAATTTATGCACATTTCGTGTCTTTCCTGCTCTGATGCACGGCTTTTGGTTGTAAGTTTTACAGGTAAAAATGATTGGTTGATAATGGCAGTGGCTTCAATGTTCTCTCAGGAAGCTTCTGAGTTTTACGCTGATGTTCGGCTGTAGATTTGCAGTTGATCAACCTTTCTTATCATTTAAACTGTAAATGTAGTCCCAGCACTTTTTTCAGTTTTTGATATAGCAGCTTGAATGCTTTTCAGCAGCCATGGATTATGGCCCAATATATTTCCAGGTTTTGGTGTCTGTCAAAAATTGTAGAAATATGGATTGAGACTGTCAAATCCATCACATAGGATTTCTATTCATCTATTTTCCCTTGTATGTAAGTGGCAATGAAGATAAAGTGCTAAATGCTAGGTAACAGAAAATGCTTCTAGCTCCAGGTTTTTTCAAGTCAGGTTTTTTTTTTTTTTTTTGTGCAATCACTATTTCATTCCCAGAATTTTAGTATGTGCAAGTGAAAACATAATTATCTTTCACTTGTAACTCTCCTATATTTTTTACAGTTTTTAAAAAAAATATGTTTATTTGTTTATTTGTATTAGAAGCATCACAATTCAAATAAGGCATACTATACAACATGAGCTTCTGCACCAGAGACAAATTCTTTGTGTGTGTAATCACACTTGGCTAAATAAAGTATATCTTCTCTTCTCTTCTCTTCTCTTCTCTTCTCTTCTCTTCTCTTCTCTTCTCTTCTCTTCTCTCTTCCCTTCCCTTCCCTCCTCTCCTCTCCTCTCCTCTCCTCTCCTCTCCTCTCCTCTCCTATTCCTATTCCTATTCCTATTCCTATTCCTATTCTACTCACTATATAAAATACAAGTTTAAAATATGTTCAAGTTAAACATATCTTGCCCAGAAACTAGCAACATTGTGTTCTGTCACACTGCCATGAGGGCTTCAAGTGTACACTGACCAGGACACAAAGGGCAGTATACTTATGTGTTGTTGTCTGCATGTCACACAATAGAAAAGGTCAGAAGCCACCAGATAGCCCCATTTGTTCAGAGTGTCTCTTGATCTTCTTGTATCCATATGTGATATGATTTAGCATACTTCCC
The DNA here is from genome assembly GCA_033807585.1 of Hydrophis major. NCBI lineage: Eukaryota > Metazoa > Chordata > Lepidosauria > Squamata > Elapidae > Hydrophis > Hydrophis major. The sequence goes on along the minus strand of CM066330.1, from coordinate 99,936,076 downwards.
AGCTTTCTCCAGACCCAGTGCCTCCATTAGTTCCATCCAGTGTTGGTTCTTTGTAGCTTTCCGTGCATCACTCTGCTTTCAAATTATTCAACATCTTCCATCAATCTAAATAAGCTTTTCCCAGATTTAAATCTCTGATGAGCTGGTTGTAGGCCATAAAGAGGGTGTTGTCTAGATATTGTTGACTTGAGCCTCTCTCTGTATGCTCCTCCTTCTTTGCAAAGAGCAAGCAGGGCAATGCCAACTAGCTGGTAGATCTTAATTAGAGGCATAGATTTAAGGCATCCAGTAATAATTCTGCTAGCTTCATTCAGAGCAACATCTACTTTCTCAGCATGTGCTGATTTATAGCAGACAGCAGGCATAAGCTGCCTGCCAAATAGCAAAGAGCTAAAGCTGTTGTCTTAAGGACCCTTGGTTTGGCACCCTAGGTAAAGCTCATTAATTTCCTGAGAAAGCAATTTCTTCACTGACCTTCAGTTTAGTATATGTTAGGGCCCTATCCAGAGTGATCCCTAACTATTAAGAGCTGTAGCAATGCTCCAATAATACTCTTTTGCATATAACATGCAACTTCCTAATAGCCTCTTCATTTTGAAAAAAATAATAGAAAATCTAATCAAGAAAAGATGAAGAAGGTACAGAATGGCTTTTGACTGGTAGTGCTAGATATTAACCATTTGGAAGCGCTTAAGCGCTTGTTATGATGCATAGTTAGAAGCAGGCTTCAACATAAATATTTCATATTTGATTTTTTTAAAGATATACACTGCTTTTTCAACCAATGCTTTGATAGATATTTTACAGTAATTTAAAACAATGCATTAAAAATAAAACATGCTAGCTAAGAATCATGTTTTGCTGATATGAAATGAAGATGATATAACTGCTTTGAATTTTCTGCATGGAATGTGGTTCCTGCAAAAGCAACTTTGATCAAATTGCCTTGAAGGGAAGGTTAAATACAGTTGACTCTGGTGTTACCAGATACTGCCTGAACCATTTGATCAGTGATAAATGATTGGAAACCCTATACATAGTACTGAGTCAGGCTTTACTTATTTTCATCTTTATAGTATTTATTGTTACTACTTATAGAAGAATTCTACAGTGGTTTCACATTATGTAGTAGAGAACAAACATATATAGCAACTAATAAAGTACTTTATGATGTGTCAATTTTATTACAATTAGGGGAAAAAAGTCGACCTCCCCTCCTGTTATATAAAAATGTATTTGGTTATGGGGTGGGATTTAATGAAAAGATAACATTGGATAGAAACTACTTTTCTATAATGTTTACTGGATATAATTTAATTAATTCAAAGAATACATCTCACAGTTTTGAGCAATTTTTTTAAAGTTATATTAAGTTAGAAAATGTACAAAAATGTTTTAAAAATATGATGGTGTTGTGTTAAAATGAAACTTTCATTAAAAGTGTTTTATACATGGAATATAATGAAATATAGAGTTTAAGTTATCTCTCAGCTTCAATTGATTTCCCCCCTTCCATCATATTTATCGCCCCTTGAAATTTCTTAGAGCAAGATCTATATGGAACTAAGTCTATGAAAATAACCAAGACAGATTCAATGATGCTATTATCAACACCGAGGTGTCAAAACCTTGAAGGTCAAGTAAAGTGGCAATGGTTTGGATGATCCTGAACTATTTTAAAAAGCCATGTGCTCTTCTGAATCTTATTATTTATTTATAGATAAAAATGGTCCACTGGCCATATTTTAAAGTTGTGTTTAGCATAGGCATGCATTAATTTGTATTAAATAGAATGGTATTGCTTTTTGCATCTTCCTCCAAAATTTAAGTCCTGGAATAGAAACTGTGTGTGTATATGTGGGTGCATGTATGGATACATACATATATGCAAGCAGTCACATATGTATATGCATTTTCACATATTCAAGTAACAAAACCTGGGATTTTCATTTCAAAAGACTAATGTAGCAATACTTGGAAATGCCATACTGAAATATTGGAAGACTACCAGACAAGCACATGTTCTATGGAAGAGATATTGAGGTTTAAATCACTGCCCTTGCTCCAATGACAACATCCTGGTTTTGTAGCACATTGCACTTCCCATGTTCATGTTTTATCAAACCATAATAATATATAACCCTAACTGGTCTGCATCACATTAGTCAGTATGAAAAACTATTGCAATATTCAAAAGCCAAATGGTACTAAAAAGAAAAATAACCCTGCATACTAAGGTTCTAGAAGATGAGTATAAAACACTTGAAAAAGAGTTACAGAAAACACCACAGAAAAAGGATATTAAGTTAAAAATGGATATAATTAAACACAAAATGGGTCAAATAGAGAAAGAAGAATTAGCACAGAAAATTAGAAGTGCTAAACAGAATTATTTTGAGGATGCAAACAAACCAGGTAGATGGTTAGCATATAAATTGAGAAAAGAAAGAATCAAGGAAAATACTGCAGTTAATAAATGATCAAGGCCAAGTTTGTCATGACAACAAAGAAAAGAAGGAAATTATCTGAGATTTTTATGGGAAATTATATAAGCAAGAGAATATTGATGAGGAAAGAGTTAAGCAGTATTTACAGAATGCTAATTTACCCAAGATGCCTAAAGAGACTGAAAAAATGTTAGAAAGCAATATAACAATGATGGAGTTAACTGAAGCATTTAAGAAGCAAAATAATGGAAAGGCACCAGGCCAGATAGACTTCTGGCAGAATTTTATAAAACATTACAAGAAGCGTTGAACCTTCCATTGCTAGAAGTTATGAATGAAGTTATGTTAAAGAAGAAGATACCCAAATCATAGTCAGAAGCCTATATCACACTCATTCCAAAAGAAGAGGCTGATCCATTGCAGATTAAGAACTATAGACCTATCTCCCTATTAAATGCAGATTATAAAACTTTTGCTTCAATATTGGCAGAAAGACTTAACAAATATCAAAATAACTTTATTCATTCTGACCAAAATTGATTCCTGCCAAAGAGACAAATCAAAGATAATATGAGAGTAATTTTGGATATCTTGGAATACTATGAGGCACACCCTGAAAAACAAATGGCTTTGATATTTCTAGATGCACAAAAGGCATTTGATAATGTGAATTGGTGATTCATGTTGTTATTGTTGGAACAGGTGGGGTTTGCCAGAAAATTTATTCAAGCAATAGAAGCCATATACTACAAGCAAATGTCAAAGGTAATGATAGAGGGAGAATTGACAGACTCTATCAATATAAGAAAAGGAACAAGACAAGGGTGCCCACTATCACCTTTGCTGTTTGTGTTAACTTTGGAAGTGGTAAATAGAAATATTAGAGACAAAAAGAGTATAAAAGGAATGAAAATTAAAAAGGAAGAATTTAAATTGCAAGCCTTTGCAGGTGACTTGGTTTTTATCTTAGAAGACCCTTTAGAAACAGCACCAAAATTATTGGAAAAGATAGAGGTATATGGCAAGATGGCTGGTTTGAAAATAGACAAAGATAAGACAAAGATTTTGACAAAGAATATGTTATCAAGACAAAAGGAATAATATGCAGACAGCAGTAACAGAAGGTAGAAGGGGGAATAATTTCATACACACACACATACACACACACACACACACACACACTTTTTCTCTCTCACACACACACATACTGATGCACAGCAGTCTTTGCTCAGCTCCAAAATAGTGGTTTCTACATTATTTGATTTTTCTGGATTTAAAGATTGGCAGCTAAATATGCATTACATTTTACATTTCCACTGAATGGCTTAAGTGTGCAAATGTCACCTCAATTCTGAGTGAATTTCTGAATTTCCTCAGAATTTAAATTACTGCAGGAGCTTCTTGAATGAGTAAATTTGAACTCAGAACTCAAACACTCTAATCACTAAACAATACTTGTTATACTACCGTATTTTTTGCACTATAAGATGCTCCTTTCCCCTTCAAAAAAGTGGGTGGAAATGTCTATGTGTCTTATAGAGCGAATGTTGCCAAAGCCCCACCCACTTGCTGGTCCCCACTCTTCAGCCATTTTTGGCCTCTGCACACCCCATTTTGAGCCTCCACGTGTTCTTTGCCTGTTCCAGCCGCTATCACCACTGCTTGCCGCTGCCTATTGCTGCCATTTGCCACCGCTGCACTCTCTGCCACCATTCGCCACCATTTGGTGGTGGCAGTGATCAGTGGCAGCAGTCCCCGTTGCCTGGAATGGGCCAAAAACAGAATGCACTGAGGCTGAAAACAGAATGGCAGTGATGGGCAGCAGCAATGGCAGCAATGGGCAATGGAAATTCATGCAGCTGGAACAGGTAATCGATAGTATTCTGAGAGGCCAATCCAGCTGCCAATCAGCTACTTGAGCTAAATCAGGCTGCGATAAAGTGCTAAAGCTGACCAGACTTGCTGCAAAGATGCAAGCCAGATGAATACTAATGGATGCTGGGAGGCAGTGGCAGAAGTTTTTCCTTGTTTTCTTTCCCAATACCTAGGTACATCTTAAATTTTGGAGTGTCTGATAGTGCAAAAAATATGGGTATATACTGTATTTTTAATTGACTTCATATAGTACAAGTTGTTCCTTTTTTTAAAAAAAATCTTTGTACATAAGCTGTTAAATGGGGGTGAATAAAACATAAATATTCAAAGAATATTTTTTTAAAAAAATAAAATGTAAAAATGTACAGAATACGAGAAATATGGGAAATGAAGCATGAAAAAAATAGAAGCATACTTTTAAAATGTATTTATGCCATATTCACTTGAACCTTACAGTGATGGATGAATAATGTTAATTTCAATTATTTAATCTTTAAACTCATGCCATTCTCACATCACTTTGAAGATTAAATAAAAGATTTACAGAAGAAAATCAATGCAATTTTGGAAACATTTTCCTGATTTAAATATTTTACTAAAAGATTTGACCATTTGTAGAAAATAATTTACCAATCTTATAGGTGTTTTATTATGCTTTTATCTAATTGGAAAACCATCTGAAAAATCAAAAACCAAAATTTAAAAGCATGAGATTTGGGTTTCTGAAATGAATCAAATACCTGGTTTTAGGAAAATTAAAATAAAAATCAACAAAACAAAACATAAAGAACACTCTGCTATGCTTTTCTCAAAGGTTTGTTTTTGAACTTTTATTATGTCCAACATTTTATTCTAGTTCAAATACTATTTTTGTTTACATGTGTCGAAAATCCCTTGCCTCTTTAACATACAGCAAAGCATGTATCTCACCTCAGGCTTCAAATTTAGGTCTCATTCTTATTTTTCAAAAATAACTTGGACTAATGAAATCCGGTGGATAGGAACAACTATCTCTACTTGAACACATAATGTCTGTAACTTTTCTTCTACCCCGCCTCAAGGGATCAATGACAATAAAACAATGAAATATAAGTGTTGTGTATGCATAAAGATAAATAAAGTGTGAGCTTGGAGTAAGTGCAGGGTTCTGGCCCTGCACATCTGATTGGCTGTTAAGCGGCCAGACTGGATTGGCCCGTTCCGGGGAATCTGATTGGCCCTTAACAGAGAGTTCCTATTGGTTCTAAGAGCTAGCGTTCCTAGCTCGTTATTGGTTAAAAGTTACAGGGTTTGCCTATATAAGGCGGGTTCAATAAGGAGCTGAAGTTCACCGTTCAGAGGCTTGTCTCCATTCTTTCTCGCCCATGCTCAAAACTTAACACTGGCGACGAAGGTGGGATTTGGAGAAAGCTGAACCAATGAAACTTCGAAAAACACCGAGCACGTGACAGACAACGCCAACAACGGAACCATGTCCGGCGGCATCATACCACCCGCTCCGTTCGATCCAACACAGGAAGACTGGGAGTCTTACATGGATCGTTTCCAAATGTTCCTAGAGAGGAACAACTTAAAGGATGCCACAGCCGGGAAGAAACGGGCGGTGTTCCTAATGCATTGCGGTCCAACCATATTTAAGATGGCAAAAGCACTAGCCAAACCCCGAGAAGTGAAGGCCATGGATTGGGACGACCTCGAACCTATCCTATGGGACCACTATGCCCCAACCATGCCTATGCTCATGAGATGCCATGAGTTTTATCAGAGAAGCCAGCGAAAGGGAGTAAACGTGGCCGACTTCATAGCAGACCTCCGAAATTTAGGAGGCCTCTGCGGATTCACCGATTTAGAAGAGGCACTAAGAGATCGCATAGTTCTGGGATTAGATGCACCAGGTGTCCAGAGCAAGCTGATGGCGAAAGGCAACATCAGCCTTGCCGACGCCATCGCCGATGCTACTGCAGCAGAAGCAACCAGGAAGTCGGCTGCACAACTATGCCGAAACCGCACTCTGGTACCACCACCGACCAGCGAAATTTCACCAAGTTCAGAAGAGCAGCTTGTGACAACACACCACGAGGACCTCTCTTTGTCATCAGACAGTGATGAAGAAGGGGTCCATCAACTGCGGTCCGACCGGGACCACCACCCGAAGCTCTTACGCCCTTGCGCTGGCTGTGGAGCCAACCATGCCAGGTCCGAATGCAAATTCCATGATGCACTCTGCCATGAGTGCGGGAAACGAAGCCACATTGGATGGGTCTGCCGCAGCTTGCCAGGACCTAGCCAGGCCTCAAAATGGGCTAACTATCGCCAATTGACAGGAAACCGTCCTGTACGGCGAGAGCCAGGAAACCACTCCTACAGAAATCGAGCTTTGCAGAGAGAAGAGGCTCACCATACTAACACTATCGGTCACGCTTCAGCCTTGGACACTAAGAAAATCCGAGTCACGGTAGCCATCGAGAACCAGCCTTGCCACATGGAGGTCGACTCGGGATCGTACCTCTCGATGGTGTCCTGGAAGACACTCAAGCAACTCATCCCCACAATTCAATGCCAAGACCTCCGTTTCCAACGCCTCATCCTCAAGGACTACCAAGGGAATCGAATCCCCATCTTCGGGTCCTGCCGAGTCCGAGTCTCCTTCAAGAAGCACACAGCGTACTTACCTTTAACGGTCATCGATAGAGATAGGCCTAGCCTACTAGGCCTCCAATGGTTCGTACCACTCGGCATTGAAGTGGACGGTGTAAACCGAGTCAGTGGCTGTGACTGGGAGGAAGACCTTGTCTATGAGTTCAGGGACGTTTTCGCGGACAGCTTAGGTGAGTACAAGGGGACCCCGATCTCATTCAGCTTAGATCGAAAAATAGCTCCCATTCGCCTAAAGCCCCGTCGAGTTCCATTTGCCTTAAAATCAAAAATCGACGAACAACTCGACAAACTGATAGCTCAGGGGGTGTAAGAACCAATCGATCACGCCCCTTGGGAAACCCCTATTGTAACACCCATTAAGCCAGACGGGTCAATCCGAATTTGTGGGGACTACTGGGCCACTTTGAACCACGCCCTACAGCAGAACACGTATCCAGTTCCGGTGGTGCAGCACCTCCTCCATTCCCCGGGGGCGGAAAAGTTTTTGCTAAATTAGATTTAGCTCAGGCATATCAACAATTACCAGTAGATGAAAAAACGGCACAGACCTAAACTATTGTGATGCACCGAGGTGTCTTTAAATGTACCCAGCTGCAATTCGGAGTGAGTGTAGCCCTGGGGATTTTTCAGAGCCTTATGGAAAGGTTATTGCAAGGAATTAAGGGCGTGGTCCCCTATTTTGATGATGAATTAATTGCAGCCCCTACAAAAAAAATCTTACAGGACCGGTTAAAATTAGTCCTAAAAAAATTCCAAGAGGCTGCTCTTAAGGTTAAAAAAAACAAATGTAAATTATGTACTGACAGTGTTGAGTTTTTAGGGTACCTGATTGATAGCCAGAGCATTCACCCTACCGAAAGTAAATTAAAAGTGATCAAAAATGCTCCCAGGCCACGAAACAAGGCCGATCTCCAGGTGTTCCTGGGCCTCATCAATTTTTATAATGTATTTTTACCGCACAAAGCAACTGTTGCTGAACCGTTACACCGGTTGTTAGATAAAAAAGCAAATTGGCTATGGGGTTACCATGAAGAACAGGCATTCTGAAACGTTAAAAAACTGCTCACTTCTGACTCTGTACTCATGCAGTATAACGAGACTTTGCCGTTAGTTATAACCTGTGATGCATCGCCTTTCGGGGTGGGCGCCATTTTGAGCCATGTACTGCCTAATGGGAACGAAGCCGCTGTTGCATATTTTTCAAAGACTCTTTCAAAGACTGAGCAAAACTATGGACAAATTGATAAAGAAGCCCTCGCAATTGTCTCAGCTGTGAAAAGATTCCACGAATACGGGTATGGCTGGGTTTTTACTATTGTGACTGACCACAAACCTTTATTGGGGATAATAGCTGGGGATAAGCCAACTCTCTACATATTATCCCCTAGGATGACCCGATGGTCAGAATTCTTAGCTGCTTATAACTATCGGCTGCAATACCGCCTGGGGAAAGCCATTCCCCACGCCGACGCATTGAGTCGAGCATCGCTTCCAGAGACTCTCGACGATCCTGCACCAACAGTAACCACATTACAAATCGAGGCACTAAATTTGCCGCCACTAACCGCCCGAGATATCGCGAGAGAAACCAAACGCGACCACATCCTAGCACGAGTCCTAGGCTGGGTAGAATGCGGATGGCCATTGGACCAGCTATCAGATGACTTCACACCATTCAAGACTCAACAAACCGAGCTCTTCTCCCAGAAGGGCTGTGTCATCTGTGGCAATAGAGTCATTATCCCAGAATGACTCCAGAAAGCACTGCTGAGAACCTTGCACGATGGCCACCCCGGCATTGTGCGAATGAAAGCCCTTGCGCGCAGCTAAGCATGGTGGCCGGGCATTGACAAGCAAATCGAACAGTGGGTTAAAGCTTGTCCCAAATGCCAAGAAGTCAGCAACGCCCCACCAAAAGCCATGCCTACTGAATGGGAGACACCACGTGGAACCTGGTCCCGAATTCACCTGGATTTCGCGGGGCCAAACAAAGGCCACACCTTCCTGCTTACCGTTGACGCCTACTCGAATTGGCTCAAAATCCATCGCATGAAGACTATGACCTCCGAGGCAGTTATCAAAATCTTAAACAGACTCTTTGCAACCCACAGATTACCAGACGTCCCGGTATCCGATAACGGCCCTCAATTTACCGCACTAGCGTTCGAGCAGTACCTCGCTGTCCGCGACATCCGCCATGCGCTCACCTCGCCTGTGCACCCTGCAACCAATGGCAAAGCAGAACACATGGTCAAATTTATGAAGAAAACCTTGCAAAAGGTAGACTGCGACAACATTGACGACAAGGTCAATCAAATCCTCTTCTTGCAACACATCACCCCACATAGCGTCACCAACAAAACTCCCGCCAAACTGCAAATGGGACGAAAGCTCCGCTCCCACCTCGACCGGTTGCACCCAGCTTACGAACCGGAGAAACCACTATTATCCAGCGGCCGCTGTCGTACCTTCCAGGTAGGAGACCTGGTTCATGCTAAAAACCTATTGGGCAACCCGTTGTGGGTGGAAGCGACAGTAGTATGTGTAACCGGCCACAGATCCTACCTTGTACAATGCCTTGACGATAAACTTTGGAAACGGCATATTGATCAGTTACGATCGTGGCTTCCAGTGGCCAGTCTGCAACTCCCCTATGACCAAACTGAGGGGGGGGAGGTACGGAAGAAGATGAATTCGTAGGAAACCCGTTCGAAGGAAACGACGGTTTAATAGGAGCTCAGGAAGCAGAGCCGGAGGGAGAAATGGTTGCACCTCAGGGAATTGCAGAGAATGTGGGCAACGACGGAGAAGTGAACTCTGAACCAGAAACAGCCCCACTGCCAAACAACGATCTATCTCAGCGTGATTGCAGCCAGCCGATACAATGGAAATCCAAAAGACTAATAAGACAACCGTCCTATCTAAGGGACTATGTAACTGCGCCTTGTAAATAAGAATCCAGGGGGAAGGGGTGTTGTGTATGCATAAAGATTAATAAAGTGTGAGCTTGGAGTAAGTGCAGGGTTCTGGCCCTGCACATCTGATTGGCTGTTAAGCAGCCGGACCGGATTGGCCCATTCCAGGGAATCCGATTGGCCCTTAAGAGAGAGTTCCTATTGGTTCTAAGAGCTAGCATTCCTAGCTCGTTATTGGTTAAAAGTTACAGGGTTTGCCTATATAACGCAGGTTCAACTGCTGTTAAAGTGAGAAGTCACGATGTAAATAAAGAGCTGAAGTTCACCGTTCAGAGGCTTGTGTCCATTCTTTCTCGCCTATGCTCAAAAGTTAACAATAAGAATCCTGTTTGCCTCTTAAAGAACTTTATATATATATAAAGTTATATATATATATATATATATATATATATATATATATATATATATATATATATGTTTTCTTAAGTTTTCGCGGGTACTTATATGTCTGGCATTCAGCTTTGTTCGGGTATTTTCCCATGTGGTGCTTTTAAAGTTGTAGCAACGTTTCAGCAGAATCTCATCTGCCATCATCAGGCTTCTGTATGGTGTTTGTCTTGAGTCAGACTTTTACAGTGGTTACAGATTTAAATTTGGGGCAGCCTATTGCTGTGTCAGAATGGTTTTTTCTTCCTCCTGATTGGTTGAGAGTCTTGGTCTGTGTTTATTGGTTTTGGAGTGTGCTGTGTTCTGCTACTAATATCTTCTGTCTGTTTTTTTTTTTGGGGGGGGGGCTCTTTTTGTATCTTGATTGGCTGGCAACATTGTGTTACTTTATTGGAGGCCTTTAGTGCAGCTTGGCTTCGGGTAAATGGACAGCTATCATTAGTTAGGAAGCTGGGTTTCATCTGGGTGCCTGGTTGGGGTGTGTTTGAGCTGGAGGTATCAGGGGGGATCTGTTTGTGCCCAGGTGTTTGCCTGGCTTGTGGTGTGGAGATTTTTTTGTTTGTGAGTGCAGGCTTCCAAATGATTGACAGCCTGGTGGAATCATCTCTTCTGTTCATGCTTTCTGGTCTTTTTTCAATCTCTATGGCTTCTCTGATGATTCTGTGGCTGGGATTTTCTATTATGGCTAGGGTTTTGGTGCCATTGAAGTTGATGTTATGACCTGTGGCTTCCATGTGTTGGACAAGTGAGGAAGTGTGTTCCAGCTTTTTGACTGCATTTTTGTGTTCATCCAGGCGGGTGCTTATTCTTCTATTGGTCTGTCTAATGTATGTGGCCGGGCATGATGCACAGGGGACTTCATATATGCCTTGGTTTTCCAGGTCAATTTTGTCTTTGGGGTTCCTGAGGATGGCTGCTATTTTTCTGTCTGTTTTGAAGGCAGTCTTGATGTGGTGTCTGTATAGAATCTTACTAATTTTGTCTGTAGTGCCTCTTATGTAGGGCAGGACAGCTGTTCCATGGGTCTGTTCATCTTCTGGGTCTCTATTATGTCTCAGTGTGCTTTTGTGGATCAAGTTGGTGATTTTGCTTTTGTGGAAGCCATTGGCTGTCAATATTTTAGTCAGGGTGCATAGTTCAGTCTTAATGTGTGTCTTGTCTGCCAGGCGTTTGGTTCTAGTAATTAGTGTTTTAGCCACGGAGTTTATCTGTGCTGGGTGGTGGTGGGATTGGGCGTTGAGGTAGCGGTTAGTGTGTGTTTTCTTCTGGTATATGGTGTGTCCTAGTGTGCCATCTGTTTTCTTGTACATCTAGGAATGATAGTTGTTTGTTTGTTTCAGTTTCCATGGTGAATTTGATTTTGGGGTGTGCGCTGTTTAGGTGTGTTAGGAAGTTGTTTAGGCTTTCTTGTGGTTGGGTCTGTGTTTATGGGTTTGTACACACTTCCTCACTTGTCCAACACATGGAAGCCACAGGTCATAACATCAACTTCAATGGCACCAAAACCCTAGCCATCATAGAAAATCCCAGCCACAGAATCATCAGAGAAGCCATAGAGATTGAAAAAAGACCAGAAAGCATGAACAGAAGAGATGATTCCACCAGGCTGTCAATCATTTGGAAGCCTGCACTCACAAACAAAAAAATCTCCACACCACAAGCCAGGCAAACACCTGGGCACAAACAGATCCCCCCTGATACCTCCAGCTCAAACACACCCCAACCAGGCACCCAGATGAAACCCAGCTTCCTAACTAATGATAGCTGTCCATTTACCCGAAGCCAAGCTGCACTAAAGGCCTCCAATAAAGTAACACAATGTTGCCAGCCAATCAAGATACAAAAAGAGCCCCCCCCCAAAAAAAAAAAACAGACAGAAGATATTAGTAGCAGAACACAGCACACTCCAAGACCAATAAACACAGACCAAGACTCTCAACCAATCAGGAGGAAGAAAAAACCATTCTGACACAGCAATAGGCTGCCCCAAATTTAAATCTGTAACCACTGTAAAAGTCTGACTCAAGACAAACACCATACAGAAGCCTGATGATGGCAGATGAGATTCTGCTGAAACGTTGCTACAACTTTAAAAGCACCACGTGGGAAAATACCCGAACAAAGTTGAATCTCGCGGGTACTTGCATGTGGATCTTTGGTTATTCGGGTTTTCTCCCGCGTAAGATTGGAAGTATCTAGGCAACGTTTCAATGAAGTCTCATTCATCATCTTCAGGCTTGGTCTTCAGCTCTGTGCTTCTCAGAGTGATGTGAGCTTGCAGCTGCTTCTTCCTTTTAACTGCTAGTGGGGGTGTGACTTGATTGGCTGGGGGCTTGGCTGTGTTCTGATTGGATGGGGGGGTGTTCTCATTGGTTGAGGGTTTGGCTGTGTTCTGATTGGTTGGGGGTTTGGCTGTGTTCTGATTGGCTGGAGGCGTTTTCTGTTCAGGTGGGGGCTTGATTGTGCTCAGGTTAGTCTTAGTTGCTGGAAGGTTTGAGCTGGTGAGCTGTGATCTTGCTGTTTGGCTTCGAGTTCGTGGTCGTGCATCTTCATGGTGGAGGTCAGTTCGCTTCATGTATGGCTCAGAGGGGTTTGAGGTGGGTAGTGATGCAGCTGCAGTGCAGCTTCTGGTCCGTGGTCGTGTTTCATCTTCTGTGTGGGTGTGAGTCTGCTTTCTACGTGGAAGTGTGGTGGTGGCATCTTGTGTGGCTATCAGGGGTGTGGGTCTGGTGTCATTCTTCATGTTAGGTACGCGTCTGTTCATGAGGGCGGGTTTCCAAATGGCTGGTAGGCAGGAGGCATCATCTCGTTTATTCATGCTGTGTGGGCATTTTTCTATCTCTATGGCTTCTCTGATGATTCTACTGCTGACTTGTTTGGTTTTGGCGATAGTTCTGGTATTTTTAAAGTCAATCTCATGTCCTGTGGCTTTGAGGTGTTGGACCAGGGAAGAGGTCGGTTCTTCCTTTTTGATTGAGTTCTTATGTTCTTCAATGCGTGCACCTATTCTTCTGTTAGTCTGTCCAATGTATGTGGTGGGGCAGGCAGTGCAAGGGATTTCATATACTCCTTGATTTTCTAACTCGATTCTGTCCTTAGGGTTTCTTAGGATGGTGGATATCTTTCTGTTTGTGCAGAATGCTGTCTTAATGTTGTGTTTTTGGAGGATCTTGCTGATTTTGTCCGTAGTGCCTTTTATATATGGGAGGAGGGCTTTGCCATTCTCTTGTTCTTTGTCTTGGATTTTGGCTGGGGTTTCTTTTTGGATTAGGTGGGTGATCTTCTTTCTTTGGAATCCATTGGCTGTCAGCACGCCGGTGAGAGTGTATAGTTCGGTCTCTAGGTGTTGTTCATCGGCTAAGCATTTTGTTCTGAAATATATATATATGGATCTTTGGTTATTTGGGTTTTCTCCCGCATAAGATTGGAAGTATCTAGGCAACGTTTCGATGAAGTCTCATTCATCATCTTCAGGCTTGGTCTTCAGCTCTGTGCTTCTCAGAGTGATGTGAGCTTGCAGCTGCTTCTTCTTTTTAACTGCTAGTGGGGGTGTGACTTGATTGGGTGGGGACTTGGCTGTGTTCTGATTGGGTGGGGGGGTGTTCTCATTGGTTGGGGGTTTGGCTGTGTTCTGATTGGTTGGGGGGTTGGCTGTGTTCTGATTGGCTGGAGGCATGTTCTGTTCAGGTGGAGGCTTGGTTGTGCTCAGGTTAGTCTTAATTCCTGGGGGATTTGAGCTGGTGAGCTGTGATCTTGCTGTTTGGCTTTGAGTTTGTGGTTATTAGAACTATTTTATTTATTTCCTTCATTTTTGATTGTTTCTATTTTATTATGTTAGTTCTTTATCCAGCCTATTCAGAAATAAATATGGGAAAAAAAAGAATTTTCAAAGAAAAGAAAATACTTCCAGAGTTTTAAATTTAGAACAGCTCTCCTTAATCTGATATCTTCCCAATATCTTGGAGCTATATGAAATAAAATAAAAAACCTAATTTAGTGTCACAATTCAGTCCCATTCCATATCCTTCAAAATATTTGCTGTTGATCATCTTTAGATGGGTTCCAGAGGTAGTATTCAGCAGGTTCTGACCAGTTCTAGAGAACTGGTAGCAGAAATTTTGAGTAGTTTGGAGAACTGGCAAATACCACCTCTGACTGGCCCCCTCTATTCTCCACCTCCCATTGAGTTCCAGTGATTGGCTGGGTCTGCACAGGAGAACAGAGCTGGAAAACAGGTTAGTGGGGTGGGTAGGGAATGGAGATTTTACAGTAACCTTTTCCCAAGAGTGGGGAGGGAATTGAGATTTTACAGTATTGTTCCCCTGCCATGTCCACCAAACCATGCCCACCAAGCCATGCCATGCCCACCAAGCCATGCCCACAGAACCGGTAGTAAAAAGAAATTGAAAACCACCATTGGTGGGTTTCCACCTGTACATTAATGCTGCTTAGTCCCAATATATCCTATTCTTTTCGACATGCAGAATTCATTTTTTCAAATCTTATTTCTGAGAATCTACTATTAGAGTAGTGCCATTCTCAGTTGTATCCACAAACCCAACACATAATTTGGTATAATTTCACTGGTATAATTTGAGAAAAGGGAATGTTGTCATATAAAGATATACACGTGTATAAACATAACCCTTACATTAAAAATATAATAGTTTTCCACTGATTAATGAGTATTATCAATGAAAAATATCAGTATGCAAGACAGACTGTATACTCTTTATTTATTCAACCTGCATCTGGAAATATATTGAAGGAAGTTGTATTAGAATAAGATAAGTGTAGTTCTTAAAAGTGGATGAGAAAACATAAATAACCTGTACTATGCTGATGGCACTACTCTGATAGCTGAAAATGCAAATGAATGAAAACTCTAGTAATGAAAGTGAAGTAATACAGAGCAAAAAATAATGGAACTAAAGTTAAATGTAAATAAGACCAAACTAATGTCAACATATATAGCAACCCAACCTTACAACTGACAATGAAGATACAGAAGTGACAGATTGCATTTCCTTTTAGGATCAACTCAATAGTAAAAGAACCAGCGATCAAGAAATATAACATAGACTAGCGCTTGACTGAGTAACAATAATAGCCTTGAAAAAAGATATTCAGATGCTGGAATATACAAACATGAGAATGGTGCAGACATTTTTTCCCCTGTTATACTCCATGAAGAAAAAAGTTGAATTTGAAAAAGCAGAAGAAACATTACCAGCAGAGAAACAAGCTAACATCTCGAATGCCAACATCCAATCAATTTTGCTGACTTTACAGGAATCAATGACGAAGCTGCAAGAAACAATGATGAAAAACCATAATGAGATGAGAGCAGATGTCAATGAACTAAAAAAGGAGATGGAGAAATTAAAAGCAGAAATGAAAGTGGATATCTCCAAAGTAGAGGACAAAGTTGAATTATTACAGCAGGCCTTGGAGAAAAATGAACCAACAATAAAAGAGGTAGAGAAAAGGACTGAACGAACTGAAAGGAAATTAGAAAGGGTAGATGAAGAATTAAAGAATGTGAGTAAAGAAATGGAGGACTCACTGGTCTACCTAGAAATGGACAAGGCTGCTACATACTTGAGATTCCAAAATCTAGTGGAATCCAAAGAAGAAGATCTTGAACAACTAATGGCTGGAATACTGGCTGGACTATTGGAAAAGGATAAAGATGACATCTTAAGGGAATTTGATGAAGTTTACAGGATTAGCACTAATTATGCGAGATGCCACAAATGCCCAAGAGAAGTCCATATACGATTTGCAAGAAGGAGTGTCTGGGATATCATATATAGGATGTCAAGAGATGAAACAATCACGTATAAAGGCAAAGAAGTCTTGATTCTCAAACAAATACCAAGAAGGGTAAGAGAACAAAGACGAGACTACAAGTTCTTAGCAGCTTACCTAAATCAGAAAAGAATTGTATTTAAATGGCTAATCCCAGAGGGGATGTTAGTTTTTTGGAACGAAAGAAAAATTAAAATAGATTCCATGGAAAAGGCCCAGGAATATTATGAGTGATTGGTAGGTCTGGAAGACCAGAGCAGTAAAGATGAACTGGAAACAAACTCCCAGGAAGATCAAAGCTATCATAAGAACAGAGATGAAACTTTAGGAAATCAAGGAAATACTCATCTACATCAGGAGAGAGAAGAAAGTAGGGCATATCTTCAGGCACAAGAAGAGACCGGAGCCAAAACAGAATTAATTAAATGGAAGAAGAAAAGAAACTACTATCAATTAATATAAATAGTTTAAACTCGATGATAAAAAGGAAAAGGATAATAACTAAACTAATCAAACAGAATGCTGATATAATATGCCTACAAGAAACTCATATAAAGAAAACAGATGAAAAATACCTAGAATGTCCAAAATTAGGGAAGCTATTTACCGCACCAGCAGACATGGGAAAAAAGAAAGGGATTGCAGTATATGTTAAAGAGGATTTGAGAGTAGATTTAATATGGTCAGATTCTGAGGGAAGAACTCTGGTTTTGCAGATCTGGATTAATGCCATCTCAATTCTCTTAGTGGTAATCTAAGCCCCGAATGGAGATCAAAAAGAGTTTTTTAAGCATCTTTATGGAAAAATAGTAGGAAAAAGAAATATTTGTATCATAGGAGACTTTAATTCTATTGCTGATTATCAAAAAGACCACAGTAATGGGGGGAAGAACAAAGGAGGGGGAGCTTCCTAAGATATGTATGGAAATGATGAAGGAGTTAAATTTGATTGATATATGGAGAAGATTACATCCTGAGAAAAAAACAATTTACATTCTATTCAAATCCTCATCAAATATGGACACAAATTGATATGGCATGGATGAATGGGGAAATAGCAAATGAGATAAAAGGGACTGAAATTTTACCTAATGAATGGGCAGATCACAATCCACTTCAGATAATATGGAAGGGTAGGGAAAAACCCAAGAAAAAATGGACGTTAAATACTCAGTTAATAAGAGAAAAAGAATACACCAACAAACTCAAGGAGAAATTAAATTATTTCTTAAAGGAAAATGGTAATGGAGCAACTACGAAACAAAACATTTGGGATAAAATGAAGGCAGTAATAAGAGGTATAACAATCTCTTATAACACCAAGAGGAATAAGGAAAAATACGCCAAGCAAAACAAATTACAACAAAAAATTAAGGAATTAGAAACTCAATTACAGAGTACCCCCAAAGGATTCAAAATTGCAAAATCAGATAATAATAACTAAACATAAATTGAATTTAACTGAACAAGAGAGAATAATTATAAATTTGAATGCAACTAGACAAACTTATTTTGAGCATGCTAACAAGCCAGGGAGGTGGCTTTCATATAGACTTAAAAAAAGGAAAGAAAAGAGATTGATATACCAGTTAATAGATGGAAAGGGGGATATACAACAGGAGATAAAACAGAAAAAAGAAATTGCCCATAAGTATTTTGAAGAGTTATATAAAAAGGAAGAAGTTAATGAAAATAGAATAAGAAACTATGTAGATGAAGTGAAGGATAAAGCAATTGGGGAAGAAATGGAAGAATTATTAAACAAAGATATTACTTGGTTTGAATTGAAATCAGCAATAGAGAACCAGAAAAAACAATAAATCCCCATGACCAGATGGGATTCCAGGGGAGCTGTACAAGGCAATAGCAGAACAAATAGGACCTCTCATGGTGGAAGTTTTTAATGACGTCTTATTCGCAGCCAAGATGCTGGACTCAAGGAGGGGGGCATTGATTTCACTGATCCCAAAGGAGGATTCGGATCCCCAATATATACATAGTTATAGGCGGATTTCATTGTTAAATACTGATTACAAAATATTCACTTCTATTATAGAAAGTAGACCAAAAAGAATGTTAAATGAGCATATATATGAAGATCAGAATGGATTTCTCCTGACCTGACAAATCAGGAACAACTTAAAAATAGTACTAGATGTCTTAGAATTTTACGAAACCCACCCCGAAAAACAAATTGCACTTATGTTTTTAGATGCAGAGAAGGCCTTTGATAATTTAAATTGGCAATTTTTAATCCCAAAAAATTATAATATGAATTTAGGCACCAAATTTGAAAATATTGTAACAACCATTTATGATACACAACAGGCTAATATAATAAATGGGGAATATACCCACCCAATAAAAATAGAAAAAGGAGTCAGACAGGGTTGCTCACTCTCACCCCTGCTCTTCATATTATCATAGAAGCATTACTGATGCAAATTAGACAGAACCCAGACATAAAAGGATTAAATGTTAAGAAAGAAGAATATAAGTTGCAAGCATTTGCGAATGATATGATTTTTTTCATTGAGGAACCAATAGAAAGAGGACAAAAATTGATGAACGAATTAGAACAATTTGGAGCAGTAGCAAGACTTAAAATTAATAGGAAGAAAACAAAATTAATTACTAAAAATTTAACAGAAAAACAGAAAATAGAACTAGAAGTAGTTCTGGGAATACAAGTGATAAATAAAGTTAAATACTTAGGAATGGTTGACAGCACATTGTAAGACATTTAAGGAAAATAATTATGATAAATTGATGCAACAAGTAAAGAAGGATTTAGAAACATGGGGCAAGCTGCAACTTTAATTATTAGGCAGGATTGCTGCTATTAAAATGAATATTCTTCCAAAATTCCTATATATATTTCAGACGATCCCAATCAAGTACACAAAATTTTTTTTTTTAAGAACTTAATAAAATAACTGTAAAATTTATCTGGCAAGGGAAAAAACCTAGAATAAATTTAAAGGCAATGCAGGTTATGAAGAGCAGGGGAGGGCTGGCACTTCCAAATTGGGAGTTGTATTATAGTGCAGCCTCTTTAGTATGGTTGAAGGAACGGGTGAATTTAACCAATATGATAATATTAATTTTAGAAGGCCATGACTTGCAGAGGGGGTGGCATGCTTTTTTATGGGATGCCAGAAATATTTTCACAGACACCTAATCAGAGACTCATTATTAACTAATTGGAAGAAAATATGGAAAAAACACTATTTAAAAATACCAATTTGGATTTCAACAATGGAGGCAATGATTCACCCAAATAATCTGGATATCACTAAAATGATTAAATATAAGGACCTATTGGACACACAAGGAAATTTGAAATCGCGGCAAGAACTTTAAGAGTGGGGACTAAAAATTGATCAGTGGGCATATCTTCAAATTCAAAGTAGATATAAACAGGACAAGAATAGAATTTGGGATTAACAATAAACTCCAGCAATTAGATAAAATTTTATTAGGATCAGGCAAAAAAAATAAATAACAAAAATTTATAATTATTTATTAGAAGTAGAATTAAAATTAGAAGAAGAAATTGTAAAAGGGAACATGATAGCCTGGAGTAGGAATATAGGACGTAGCATCACCATAACAGAATGGTAAAAGGTCTGGGGTAGAAATAATAAAATTACAAAATTGGTAGCATACAAAGAAAACGCCTATAAAATGTTTTATAGATGGCACCTTCCTCCTTTGAGATTAGCGAAGATGCACCCCAATATGAGTCTGAATTTCTGGAAATGCAAAAAAAAGAGGGAACTTTTTTCCATATGTGGTGGTCCTGTACAGAAGCTCAAAAATATTGGCAGAAAATTAGAAATTGGCTGGAAGAAATGACAAGAGAACAGATCGAATTCAAACCAGAGTCCTTTCTGTTGGGAATCTTTGATAAACAAATATCAAAAAAAGTGAAATATATAATAATACACATTTTGACAGCAGCCAGATTGGCTTTTATGCAATGTTGGAAGCAGCCTCATTTTCCATCAGAGGAGATGACCATTCAAAAAATTTCAAGTTGTGCAGAAATGGACAAATTAACTTTGGCATTAAAAAATAAAGACATTTCAATATACTACAACAGCTGGAACTGCTGGTACAAATGGATAGACCAAAGATAGACTTCACACTAAAAGGCAAAAGAGGATAGGATGAATCCATAGTTGTGATATACAGATATATGTAAGGATTAGGTGTGTGTATATGGCATAAAATAAGAATAAAAAAGAGGTCTTACAAACTGTTGAAGATGAGAATGTTTTTAATTGTTTTCTATTTTTTTCTTTTTCTTTTCTTTTTTCTCTCTTATTTTTGTATGTATTGTTGGTTTGTTTTAATTGTAAAATCAATAAAATTTATTTTTAAAAAAAGAAAAGAAAAAGCAGGTTTTTTTAAAAGTATTGACAGTTTTGAATTTTGGCTTTTGAGAAGAGTCCTGAGAATACCATAGATAGTCAAGAAGACAAACAAATGTATTATAAAACAAATCCATTCAGATTTCTCACTGAAAGCATACATGATCTGTTTCAGATTATCATATTCTGGAGAGAAACTAAGACATTATACTAAAACAGTATAACAGAATTGGAAGGGACCTGGGATGTCTTCTAACCCAATCCCCTGCTCAAACAGAAGACCTCATAACATTCCTGATAAATGGCTGTCCAATCTACTCTTAAAAACCTCCAGTGATAGAGCACCCACAACTTCTGGAGGCAATCCATTCCTCTGATTAATTGTTCCCACTATCATGAAATGTCTCCTTAGTTTTAGGTTGGCTCTCTCTGTTAAGGAGCCTATAATGCTGGTAAAAATGGAAGAAGGAAAAACAAGACCACTAGTAGCAAAGTAGATGATGACAGCAGTGATAGGTGCTTTGTTGGAAAACCTAAAGAGCCAGGATATCATGGACTATCTGTGCGGTCAGCAAGATTCAATACCAACTTAATGACAGTTAATCAATGGGCTAGCTAAAGTAAAATGAGTCAAATGTTTTAGATAATTTGGAGGAAAAAATAAAAAAACAACAACAGCTTTGGTACTGTGAGGATTTTGACATTGGTTTTGCTTACATAGGAGTCAAGTAATGAAATAATAACAATGCTATACAATTATACACAGTTGAGAGCTTGGGAAATATTAGAAGACAGAGATGAAGAAATCAGAAGCATGTCCATGGGGAGTAAAAAATAAACAAGTAAGTACTTAAGTTTTTCTTAGAATATCATTACACACTTCTGCTATAATCTTGAATGTTTGTGCCACTGACAAAATATGTGTTGTTAACTTATTTCAGAAAGTCAATACACTGGGAAAACAGCATAAAGGGATTGAAAAATGCATGACACTATTCCGGTAATTGATTTTTCATGTGCTTTGAGTACCATTCATTGAACAATATATTTTATCAAGAAATGTGTAATTTGAAATGAAAATGGTAGATTCTCTATTTGGTCTTTTGCTTTGTTTTGGTTTGCAATAGAAAATAAAAACACAATAATAACAAATACACAATTTACATTTCTTATTTAATTGTCACACACTGTTTGAACTGGCCAGTGATATAAACCAGTAGAGGTTTGGAGTGATAAAATTCCACATAAATGTTTATTAAACACATTGAACTGACTTAAAAATGATTGTTGCTTGCCATTTTATTTACCATGGTGCTGCATTAAAGTCAATAAAGAGATGTAATCTTTGTTAGAAAAACTAATTAATATTATCCTGAAACTATTTGCTCTGTATGAGCGACATATCTTGTATTAAAGTAAAATATTGTGTTCAACTCAGAGATTCCACAAGAGCAGTTCTGGACAGAAATCATATCAATTAGTATTTTGTATAATTAAAACTGCCAAGGATCTCTGTCTGTCAGGGTAATGATGATTTAATAGCTGACCAGATGCTGTAATGTGTAATATTGTAATGATGATGCAATGGTAGTAATGAGTCAGCAGGGTTATTTGACTGCTACCACTTTAAGAGGTTGTATTATAAGAGACGTCCTGTTGGGACCTATTTCTCTCTCTCCATGTAGCTGATGGCCAATTGATTGATCTTTGCCTAGTAGGTGTATGCATAGTTCTTATAGAGATAAACAATTATTTAAAATACAAACCTCTCTGTGCTATATTTGCTTCTGGGTTGTTTCACCTAGCCACATTGCATGCACTCTGACACTGTCACAGTTGTTCATAAGTTTTGACAACTTTTCCATGCCAAAATAAGGAAACATATTACAAAGTCATGGGGCAAAATAGCTTTTTCATCTTTGTTTCTGGGCATATATACATATAGTTACTTTCTCTGCTCCTTGCAGATGCTTATGTTGCTCTGTCCTTAAAAGAATTCTAAAAATGAATTTCCATTGATTTTAAAGCCAATATTTCTTTGTTGTTCTTGTTTATATGCTGTTCTGTATGTTTTAAGGGGAAAAGGGACAATTTATACAACTTATGAATTCTTTATGGTTGTCATGGCATGGATAAATTGAAAAGTTTTGTCAAATGACAGTAGTTACCAAACTTCCCTGCCACAGAAGAATAATCTATGCTAGTGTGGAGAATATAGTTGACAATGACAGATAATATTGTGCTTTGCACATCACTGTTGATTGTTTTCTTCCCCACGGAGAAAAATAATAGTTGACACTGTCTGTAGTATGTCAAATAAAACAAAGTTTGATACGAAGTAAGCAAAGTACTGTTATTTTGTAGACAATGAATAATGAATAATGAATTTTTCTTTTTTCTTTTTTCTATCTATATAAGTACTGGAAACTTCTGGAAAGATTTATAAATTGATTTTTAGTTATCTGCATAGTTCCTACAATATTGTCTGATGCAATATTTTCCCTATTTAGCAAACATGGCATATGAATTCAGTGACCATAAATTGGCATAGAAAATTTGTTTTGTTAACCTAGTGTACTGGTATACTTTGCTATTTTTTGTAAAGAATGTAGAGTCAAAATCAAGTGTTATTTGATGAATCAGATAATTACCTTAATGACTAATGGAGCTTGACACTGACATTAATTTATTACTCTGTTCACCTAGCTTCTAAAAGTAGCATGTATTAGCCAAAGGTACATTACCCTTTCATGTAGTTCATAACAATGAAACACAAACACTTTCTAGAACAGATGTGGTATTTTTTCATACAGTGCATTTCATTCTCAAGAGAAGTGGTGCTTAAGAAGTTACAATGCAAATATGGCCTCTTATGGGGACAGCTCTTTCTTTGAGGCAGCATTCTCTGGAGCGTTTAAAGGTCTGGGGGAATGAGGGAATGGCCATTTTGCTCAAACCGCAATCCATGCTTTTAAAAGGACATTGGATTCACATGTACTTTCTTTTCTAATCACTATTGGAAATAGCTTGTCAATGGCTTTTCAGTATTAACAACCTTTAGATCAACAGGTTTTGCAGCACTGGTTGAGTTTCAATCCTAAGTGATTTTTTTTTTAAAAAAAAGTTTAAGGCTTTGTTATTGTTGTTGTTTTGGAAGAAACAGTAAAAAATTAAAACATTAGCTTAAGAAAGTTTCAGACTAATGGTTCAGATAAGTTTGAAAATAAGATTTTACAATTAATTATAAAGAATCTAAAATATGGAAAATATTTAAAGTAAAGTAATACGCTAGATTTAATGACATATGGAACATACAGGAACATACAGGAAAAAGAAAAAAAAAGCTGATAGATATATCTAAATCAGGGGTGGGATTTAAATTTTTTAACAACCAGTTCTGTGGGCATGGCTTAGTTGGTGGGCATGGTTTGGTGGTCATGTGACTGGATGGATGTGGCTTGGTGATCATGTTATTGTCTGGGCATGGTCAATTCAATATCCCTCACATCGAGGCACGCATCTCCTTGCCTGGCCTCTCATGACTGTGGGGATGCTGCAACAGTTGTAAATGTGAAAAATGGTCATTTCACTTTTTTCAGTGCCATTGTAACTTTGAATGGTCACTCCACACAAGCAAAGTATCAGCAAAGAAAGGGAAAAACTCCAGAGAAGTTCCTGAAACAGGAAGTCTAGTTCTGCCAAGAATGTAATAAGGGTTAATAGAGAGGCAGTTTCCGTAAGCAACACCAGAATGTTTCCTTCCTGCCTTCCTTACAGGATTAGGCCAGTAATTTCTTCTAACAACTGCTTAGAATGTTAACAACCAGTTCTAAAGAATAGGTGCGAACTGGTAGAATCCCACCCCTGCTCTAAATACATCGTTGCCTGATACTTTGAAGGTAAACATTTTATTTTCTGTGTTGTTTTACTCATGTTTGTGTAGAGATAAGATTGATGCTGAGGAGAAAGACACTGACAAATTTATCATGGAGGATAAATACATTTCAATGAGAAGAAAAACTACAGTTTTAAACCAGTGCCAGCATATGACAATGAGAGAAGAAACTGAAACCACAGAGAAAACAAAGCTTGACTTCTTCAAATTGTGTATTTGGAGATAGTTGATAAGAATTTGATTAGCTGCAAGAAAAATCTATCAAGCAGTCTGGAACAAATAAAGGCAGACTATTGAGGCAATAATTGACAAGCAGCAAACTTGGGATGTCATATGAGAAGATGATGAGTTAGAAAAACACTGAGTATGCTTGCTCTATTTGAAAGAAGCAGAAGGGGAGAAAAGAAAAGAAGAAAAGACAAGAAAAGATATAATGGACAAATTTACCCATAAGTATTTGAGAAAAGCTTTGTGTAACTTATGTCTGGATATGCAATGTGAATTTGGCTTTAAAGTGGCACACTGTACTTCAAAAAGTAGCATAAAATCATTTTATAAATGGTTCTAGTCTTTCCTGGCATAGGAAAATGTGCTTGGGAACTGTATGTTCTATAGGATTCTCTCTTGTCTCTTGTGTTAGAAGCTTTACAATGGAATGTTTTCAATATGCTAATAACTCTCCTTTTTATTGTTCCATTTTTAAAAATTTGAAAGAGATAATCATCTCCTTTGTACATTGCCTAACCTTGACATTTGGCTGGGTGAGGAAGAAGCTGAAATTAAATCTAAGACAAGATGGAAGTTCTGTTGGAAAGAAAAAAAGTTAAACTCTGAGACTGAGGTGAAGCTTGTTCAGGATATACTGTAATTGTATTCCCCACAGTTTGGGAGTATTCTTTATATTCCACCTGTGACTGGATTGATGTACAACTGTGGTTACTGCATTAACTAAGCCGGTGAGACTTAGAAACAAAAATTCATGACTTGATTACAACTTGTCTTAACTACTGCAGTGCACTATGTGGCTCTACTTTTGAAAAGTGTTGTGAGATTGCAGGCTTCTGAAAGATGCTAGGTATATAATTTCTGGGCTGAACAATCTGCATAGGTCATCAGTTGCACTATATACTTGCACAATTTAAAGCTTAAAGCTATTCTTTAGAGTTTGAGGACTTATTTATATGCGGGACAGCTTCTCACATTAACTGGGCAGATTTACAAGGCTTCAGTCACCCTTCTGAAAATCCTCCATTTCCAGAAGCTTGGCTGTTAAGTACCATATAAAAGTTCATCTCCTGTAGGCTTCAAGACAATGGAATATATTCCCCAAGGAAGTGAATGTGCAAGAAGTTAAAAGCATACATATTTAATTCCAAAGGCTGCTCCTACTAAACATCTGATAAAAAATCCCTATAAGGAAAAGAAAAGTAGCAATCCTTATCATATCAGACATTCACTTTACAAAGAATGCAAAATTTATATATAGGGAAAAGCTATCTCAATACTCTCACGAATGAAGATGAAAATACATGTCCCAGGATAATGTTGCAGGATCTAATCAGAGTCCGTCACCAGGACCAGAAGTTTTGTCTTCCAAGTTTTTGGACTCGTGCTGGAGCCCACCTTCAGGAAATGTCTCTCTAGGAGAGTGTGTGCTGTTCAATATCTCCATATCTACATACACAAGCAAATACAACCCAAGAATTTTGGCAAATTTCAAATGCTAAGACAAGACTTGAGTGTTACAAAGAACTATCAGGTCTATATTGAATTCCCCTTTCTGGTTCATAGAATCTAGTTCAATTTATAATATGCTCTGAAGTCATTTCAATGGTTTTATATCTATACAACATACTTAACCTGATTTCCAGATTAACTAATTTCCTGGATTTGCTTGAAGTATTGAACTAGTAACTGACAATCAGATTTACCAACATCAATCCACAAAAAACACCATTAAACAAAATTAACACCAAGCTTAGTGCACATCTGTGTTATTTCACTAATAATGTGAAAAAACAGCCTCAGTGTTTTAGTGTTATGGCAAAACTTGTCTTCTAGATTCAGAAAATTATTCGGTTCTCATGATATAGATTTCTTATTTGTTTATTTAGTCTAAATTCCAAATTTCTTTAGGAATTCATTTTGGAAACTCAGTTTAGTAAATTTGCTTTAAAACCCATACAATTTTTTTCTAAAGTGAGTATTTCTGCCCCACTGTCCCCAATTAAGAAGTATTCAGTGGCCTGTAGTCTCCCCCCTCCATGTTTGAGTTCTGTGATCTGAAAGAAGCAAAGTTTTCCGTATGTGAAGTTTTCTATCATGACAAACTCTCCTGGGTTTTGACAAAGTGCAGGAAGCTGGAAAGCTTGTAAATCTGGAAACCACTGATGAAAGTTTAAACACACTTCTACACAAACATATATATAT
Organism: Hydrophis major; assembly: GCA_033807585.1. Classification (NCBI taxonomy): domain Eukaryota; kingdom Metazoa; phylum Chordata; class Lepidosauria; order Squamata; family Elapidae; genus Hydrophis; species Hydrophis major. Next base: position 99,909,222 of record CM066330.1, on the reverse strand, counting down.
ACTCCCTCCCCTTGCTATCTTGGAACATAAATAAAAAATTCTATAAAAATTCCTATAATGATAATGGTTGTTGTTTTTAAATAACTATTAAAGTACTAAAATACTAAACTGTTGCCATGGGGATTAATTATTACATTTTTTTGATGTGAGAATTTTGATAGGGTTAAAGAGGTGGTTCTTTTATACAAATGAGGTAGGAAAAAAATCTATAGAAGATTTTATTTCTCTTTATGTTAGAAATGGATAAACAATTTGTTTACATGTCAGCAGATAGCATAAATGTTATTGGCCTATCAAGTTCCAATTTATAAAAAAAAACACATCTGTTCCTGTAAGAGATAAATTGGATAGCAGATTAAATTGAGGCAGAATTTTAACACATTACAGACTTTTCAACTAATCACATAAAATCCAGCTCATAGTATGAAAACTGATCATTGTACCCTGTATCCTAAAATGTTCTCTAAAGCTTCATTTGTGTTTTAATAATAAAAAAAAAAGTTCAGCGATAAAGAGATAAAGGTCAAGAAAGCATACATTAAGGATTGTTGAAGCAATCACCATGGGAGGAACTCTTTGAGAAAGTAGGTAAGAAAATGTAAAAGGAAAGATAACACAAGATAACCTCTGGCATGAGGCTATTCAAGCTTCCTCAAAAACCAAGCATTTTCAGCAGCATAAATCCATGTAGAGAAAGAAAAAAGAAGGAAAGGGAAGGAAAGGGAAGGAAGGAAGGAAGGAGGAAGAATACAAATACAAAACACAGAAGTAAGTTGAACATATACTTCCAAGTTGCTTTTTTACTGCATTGTTTTCTTGGATCCAGTCCTCCTTCAATCTGCAATCTCTACTGTCGTGTCCGCAAAAGAAAGCTCAGAGTCCGTGACTATCATTCAAGCTCTTTATTAAACTGTTGTGAACCGAACCGGCGAAAAGGAAAAAGCCCGCGGCTTTTATCCTTTTCGCCTCGGCGGCCGCGGCCAATGGCAGTGATTCAAGTCTCCCGCTCTTGGAGCGAGCCAATCGCGGGAGACTTCAATCGGGCCAATCAGCGCGGCTCGCCTGGCCAATCAGAAATCCCCGCGCCTTAGCCAATCAAGGCGCGGGGATTTCGAGTATTCAAATCAAGGACAGAACACCCCTCCCTCTTGGTATGGTCCATCACGTAGCGTAGTCACGCAGGTAGGCGGGGCTCCGTCTCGTCCTAGTTGACCTGCGCAACTCAGTTTCAAGCTGTACCTCGGCCGGAGCGGTCATCTTTTTGGCTGCTCCTCCCTCTGTGTGAACCGGCTGGATGATCGGGCCGGTTCGTTCTCCGTGGCTCCCGCCTGGGCCTACTGGGTCGGTTGAGCTGTGGGTTTCGCCGCTCCCACTTGGTTTCTCCGAGTCGGTTGAGCTGGCCAGGTGGTTCTTCTCCGGAGGGGACTCATGATGGCTGCATTCCGGTGAGTATTTTTGGATTTTTTCTTGCGCTATTTTATTCGGGTGTTCCCTCCCCCCTTGGTTCGATTCTTGGGGGTTGAGGTCTGTTGCCGTACGTGACCGGAGCTGGTCGATGTGTCGTTTCCAGGCTCGCCCGTCGGTGGTTTGGAGCCGGTACGACCGTGGACCGGTGATTTGAGTGATGACGGCTGGGATCCATAGGGGGTCCCCCGTCAGATTTTTGGCATAAACTAAGTCACCGGGGGCAAATGTCCGGTATTTGGAGCTGGAGTCTGGGGGCCGCTCCGGGTTGTAAGTCGGGTGCAACCTGTCGAGTGGGGACCTCAGCTTCCTGCCCATTAACAGTTCGGCTGGGCTCTTGTTGGTAGTGGTGTTAGGGGTGATGTGTTGTATGAAGAGGAGTTTGTTGATTTTGTCGTTGATCTCCCCGTGGTCCATTTTCCGGAGGGTTTTTTTAGTAAACTGGACCATCCGTTCCGCTCTACCGTTCGCCGCCGGATGCGCCGGTGCCGTTAATGCGTGGCGGATGCCCCTCTCCGCCAAAAACCTTTCAAACTCGAGGGAAGTAAACTGGGGCCCGTTATCTGAGACGACGACGTCTGGGAGGCCGTGCGTGGAAAACAGTTTACACAGTTCTTTGATGACAGCCTCCGTGGTAGTGGATTTCATATCGCTTACTTCCAACCAATTGGAGTAAGCGTCGACTGTGATCAAAAAAGTATGCCCATTTGTTGGACCCGCAAAGTCTAAATGGATTCTGGACCAGGGCCCCCTTGGTATTTCCCAGTCCCGGATGGGTGCTGCGGGTGGGCTGGGTCTGGTCTCCTGGCATCGATGGCATTTGGCGACCCATTGCTCAATCTGTTTGTCCATCCCTGGCCACCAAGCGTAACTCCTGGCCAGGGCTTTAGTCCTGACGATGCCAGGATGACCCTCATGCAGCATCTCTAGGACCCTCCCTTGCAATCTGTCCGGGATGACTACCCTGTCACCCCACAAGAAACATCCCTTAAGAATTGAAAGTTCAGTCTGGTGGTTTCTGAACGTTTTAATGGATTCGTCATAGTCCCTTTGCGTCGGATCTTCGCATGCTGTCAGCGGACGAGCGGGTTGCCTCTGCGGCTGCGGCTGCGGTGAGGGCGTCTGCTAGGCTGATGTCGCCCTTGGCCATAAGCCGGCTCTGGAGTGTAGGGTCCCATAGGCCGAGCACGAATCGGTCTCTAATGAGGCTGTTTAGACCTTCAAACTCGCAGAGTCCTCCTAGGCGCCGCAGCTCGGCGACGAAGTCGCTCAATTTCTCGTCTGGTTTCTGATTTCGGCGGTAAAACTCGTTGCGCCGTATCAGGATGGGGACCTCGGGGGCGTAATGGCACCGCAGTATAGGCTCGAGGACGTCCCAGTCCATGGCGGTTGCGTCTGCCGGCTTGGCCAATGCTTTGGCCATCTGGAAGACCTCTGGTCCGCAGTGAGTAAGAAAGACGGCGCGTTTTAGCGGGCCCGGGGCATCCTTCATTCCGGCGCATTCTAAGTACATTCGGAACCGGTCTGAGTACGATTCCCAGTCTTCGTTGGCGGGGTTGAAGGGGGCGGGCGGTGCGATCTTCGCCATCTCTTTCACTGGAACTGGCTCTTGTTGGACACGGGGTTCGGTTCAGGGTCGGGATCCCACCCTCGTCGCCAGTGTCGTGTCCGCAAAAGAAAGCTCAGAGTCCGTGACTATCATTCAAGCTCTTTATTAAACTGTTGTGAACCGAACCGGCGAAAAGGAAAAAGCCCGCGGCTTTTATCCTTTTCGCCTCGGCGGCCGCGGCCAATGACAGTGATTCAAGTCTCCCGCTCTTGGAGTGAGCCAATCGCGGGAGACTTCAATCGGGCCAATCAGCGCGGCTCGCCTGGCCAATCAGAAATCCCCGCGCCTTAGCCAATCAAGGCGCGGGGATTTCAAGTATTCAAATCAAGGACAGAACATCTACCATTCAGTGTTTTTTCACAGACTGAGAAGAGAACATTTATTTATCATGGCTACTTCTTTTAATCCACCACTCTAATATAGCTGGCAGGTATGCAATTCAAGTTTTGTATTCTACATTTAGGAAAAAAATCAAGCAAGTGTGTGTCTTTTTTCTGTATAGACTCAGAAGTATTCCGCCTACTCTTACCTGTTGTGATCTATCTGTAGCAAAGCCAAGGATCCTTCTCCTTCTTTGTATAACAGGACTGTACTCTTACTTGGAGCAAAGCCTAAATCCTATGCATAGTGAAGCCATTTGGTAGTGTTAAGTCCCCTGTGGCTGGAAGTATATTTCTAACTTTCCACATAAAATTAAAATCCTCCTCACAGATCTGTTTTTAAGATTTAGTTTGGGTATTTAGCAATGAACAGAACATCATACATTTCATCAAAAAGATTCTTTTTATATTCTTATATAGCTTTGGTGTGAGAGAAAGCAGGCTAAAAGAACAAAGAATATAGTTTTAGGGATTAAAAGGATCATACTCATTACCAGTGGTCCTTGCTTCATGCACACCTTTTGGATGGATGAAAAAAATCATGTGGAGGGAAACATAAAAGTAAATTTCTTTTTGTATGTTGTCACGGCAATCATATCTTGCTATCCCCTGGGCTATATATGTTTGGTGACAGTCTCTCCTCTAAATGAACAATGGCTGTGATTTTTTTTCCTTTTTTCACTTACATATATTCACATACTGCTTGATCTATCCACATTTTATCTTGCTTCGGTTAATTCATTTCTTCAGTTTTCCACTCCCTGCTTTATCGACCCATCTCTTATTTTCTTACGTTCACAGGATGTGCCAACATTTACATTTATTTTTAAAGACAATAGTTTTATTTCTCAGAATTTGAACATTTGCATAGATGCAGTTATGAGGCATATATATTTCCCTTTATTTGATCCAAATCATTCCAGTTCATGCTAAATGTCCAAACTAAATCTTGGAGATGGATCTCTATGGAGGATTTGTGTGTGTGTATGTGTGTGTGTGTATGCGCGCGCGTGTGTGTAAGAGAGAGAGAGAGAGGGAGGGAGGGAGTGGGAGGGAGTGAGAAAGAGAATCATTTCTACGTATGCATACTGTTTACTTATTAGTATTCCCACTCAGAGCAATTAAGCATTTTCTTTTTACTTATTCTGTCAGTGCCATGAAAATCAACATATGGTAATCATTTCTGTCTTTAAAACATTGTCCTTCACACTGCTACAATTTAGACTGAAAATTACCTATGGCAGAAAACAATAGATTAGGAAGCTTCTGCTTCAGTCAGCCAGTCTGTACTTGACATCTCAGAACAGAAGCCATTTTAACATTGATGAGTATATTGCCCGAGACATGTTTAGGTCTTAGATATGAATGGGCAAAATGCTAAATATTTTGTAAAGCTAAATGGAAAGAAAGATGGTAGGGGAGTTAATGCCTAAATTCCTCTCAGGAGGTTGAAAATTAGGGATGCTTCAAAGTTTGGAGAAAGCAAAGGGTAGTTGGAGAGAGTAGGAGCTGTAAACAGTGCTTTTGCTTCCAATTCCCCAGATATTGCTGCGCCATTAAATGAGGGGGACATTTGCCAGAACCCCAGATTTGAGACCCAAGCACCACTGCTATGCTGGGAAGGTAATAACACTCTGTGTCATCATGACACAGAGGGTTGGTACCTTCCACCATAGTGGTAATTATTAATCTATTTGTGACTGTGGATGTTAGATCTGGAGCATGGGCGCAAGGAATGGAGATGAGACATCGAATAGTGACTCCAACTCTTTATTAGTGACTTCAGAACAGAGCAGAGCTACTGGGCAGCAGCAACTCCTTTTATAGAGCTGGCTGCTGTCACAATAACCAATGGTTTGAGTTTGCCGCGCTGGTAGCGGCCAATCAGCGGCGACCTGCTGTCAGCCAATCAGATTAGCTAGAATCGGCCAATCACAATCTGCTGTTCATGGGCCAATCAGAAGTGCAGGATTACGAGCCTGCTGTGGAAGCAAAACTATTAGGATTTTAAACTAGAACGTTTGCTTAGTTCGTAACACACTTCCCCCCTAGGTTCCGTCTGAGGGGTGGGGTGATGTATTCTTGCAGGTAGGCAGGTTGTTTCACCTGTCTACCTGATCTGCGTTGCTCCACCAGTCCTTGCCCTGACTCTGGTCTCGGTGGGCTGCTTGCTGCACTTGTTGGCAAAGATGTTCCGCCCTCTCCGTTGGGTGACTCAGGGTTGTCATCTCTGCTTCCGTTAAGACTGTCCTCCGGATCCCTTGGATTTGCTGCTGTCGCAGTGCTGCTCTGTGATGAGGCGATCGTCTGGCCCGGCTCTCCTTCAGAAGGTGAATATCTCTGGGTTGGTTATGCTGATTGATGGTTTTCACGTACTGGGTCGTATGCTACTTCTTCTCCAGTCCCCTCGATTTCCCTTCCTCCCCAGGTTTGAGGTTTGGAGTTTATGACGGGGGTAGATGCCGCTTTCACATTTTTCCGTCAGCAGTTTGTAAATGGTAGGAATGTGGACCCGTAAGTTGAGTTATGGTAGCAGGGAACCACCGGAAAATTTTTTTTGCGAAGACCGGGTCATCTAACTTGAAGGTGTGATTCCTGCTGCTGGACCCACAGGCTTTTCAGGTGTGTAGGTCGGGTGCAAGCGGTCAAGATGTGAGTGAAGTCTCTGGCCCATAAGAAGTTCGGCCGGGGTTCTGTTTGTAGTGCTGTTTGGGGTAATATGTTGGAGGAGAAGCATCCGGTCACCTTGTCGTCGATGTCCCCTTGCTCCTTCTTTTGTAAAGTTTTCTTTATGAATTGGCCCATTCGCTCAGCCCTGCCATTGGCCGCAGGGTGAGCTGGCGATGTCAATGCATGGTGTATCCCCCACTCTGCCAGGTACTGTTTGAATGCCAGAGGTGAATTGGGGGCCATTATCCAAAACTAGGACATCTGGCAACCCATGCGTAGCGAATAGTCTATTTAGTTTTTTTAGCGATGGCTTCTGTGGTGGTGCTCTTCAATTTGAGGACCTCCAGCCAGTTGGAGTAGGCATCCACTGCTATAAGAAATGTATGTCCCTTGGTAGGTTCTGCAAAATCGATGTGGATACAGGACCAGGGACCTCGGGGTGCTTCCCATTCAGTTGGTGGTGCTTTTGGTGGAGATGAACGAGTGTCCTGACACTTGCCGCAAGTGGCCACCCAGGTTTCTATTTGCTTATCTATACCTGGCCACCAAGCGTAGCTCCTCACTAATGCCTTCATTCGCACGATGCCCAGATGGCCATCGTGCAATAGTTTTAGGACTTTATGCTGTAATCTCTCTGGTATGACGACTCTGTCTCCCCACAGGACGCATCCCTTTTGGGAGAAAAGTTCTGTTTGCCGGTTTTTGAATGGCTTGAAGGTGTTGTTTGGTTCGTTGTCAGGCCAACCTCTTTCTACCCAGCTGAGGACCCGTGCCAAACAAGGATCCTTCCTTGTTTCTGAGGCGATGTCTTGTGCAGTCAGCGGTGGTGAAGGAAGAGTTTCGATTTGTAGCATAGCAAGGGTTGGAGCTGGGTCATCTATGACATCTGGTTACGGAGAACAGCTCAAAGTGTCAGCATGGGGAATGGCTTTCCCCAGGCGGTGTAGCAGTTGGAAATCGTATGCGGCTAGAAACTCTGACCAATGTGTCATTCTCGGTGATAAAATATGGGGAGTTGGTTTGTCTCCCGCTAAAATGCCAAGTAATGGTTTGTGGTCGGTAATTATGGAGAAAGATCTTCCATATACATACTCATGGAATCGTTTAATCGCAGACACAATAGCGAGAGCCTCTTTATCAAGTTGGCTATAGTTTCTCTCAGTTTTAGATAAAGTTCTTGAAAAGAATGCAATAGGTGCCTCAGTACCATTTGGTAGGACGTGGCTCAGGATGGCTCCTACTCCAAATGGTGAGGCATCGCAGGTGACAGTTAAAGGCAAAGTCTCGTTATATTGAATCAATACAGAATCAGAAGTTAACCTTTACTTGCAGAAAAGCTCGCTCTTCGCGATGTGCCCAGACCCAGGAAGTCTTCTTATCGAGGAGCCTATGCAGGGGTTCAGCAACAGTCGCCTTCTGGGGCAAGAAGATGTTATAAAAGTTAATGAGTCCCAGGAAGGCTTGGAGGTCTGTTTTATTCCTAGGTCTTGGGGCATTTTTTATTGCAGAGTTTTTCCTCCGTAGGGTGAATTCCCTGTTTGTCAAGAAGGTACCCAAGGAATTCAACCCTCTCAGTACAAAGTTGGCACTTGTCTTTCTTGACCTTCAGGCCAGCGTCTTTAAATTTCTGGAGGACCATTCTGAGTCATTTTTCTAGCAGGGTTCTGTTGGGAGCAGCTATTAAGACATCATCGAAGTATGACACGACCCCTTTTATGCCTTGAAGCAATCTTTCCATCAGACTTTGGAAGATGCCAGGTGCTACACTCACTCCGAATTGGAGTCTATTACACTTGAATGCACCTCTATGTGTGACTATAGTTTGGGCTTCTGCAGTCTCTGCATCTATGGGCAACTGCTGGTATGCCTGAGCTAGGTCCAATTTTGCAAATATTTTCCCACCTCCCAGGGAATGAAGAAGATGTTGGACCACAGGTACAGGGTAAGCGCTCTGCTGAAGCATGTGATTTAGGGTGGCCCGGTAATCCCCACAAATTCTTAAGGATCCATCAGGTTTTATGGGGGTTACAATTGGAGCCTCCCACCGGGCGTGATCGATCGGTTACAACACATCCTGGGCAATTAATTTGTCCAATTGTTCATCAATCTTTGGCTTGAGTGCAAAGGGCACTCGACGAGGCTTAAGGCGAATGGGCGCAACGTCAGGGCTGAGATTAAACGATATGGGGGATCCCTTGTACTTGCCTAGCTTCTCAGTGAAAACGTCCTGGAATTCCTGGACGAGGGCCACTTCCCAGTCATCACTTCCGGTTTGGTTGATGCCCACTAGTTCAATTCCTAGTGGCGCGAACCTTTGCAAACCCAGCAAACTGGGCCGATCTCGTTCGATGATGGTTAGAGGTAGGGTTGAGGTGTGGTCTTTGAAGGATACTCGAACGTGGCTGGAACCGGCAACTGGAATTCTGTTTCCTTGGTAGTCTTTTAGTATGATTTTTTGAGTGCTGAGGTCCTGTTGACGAATGTCAGGGATCAGCTGTTTTAAGGTTTTCCAGGAGACCATTGACAGGGACGACCCAGAGTCAACTTCCATAACACATGGTTGATTCTCAATGGTGACCTTCACTTGGATTTTCCTCGCATCATGGGAGGACGCGTGGCCGATGGTGATGGTTTGATGGGCCTCTTCTCATCTGGTTGAATTGGCGGGTGCTCGATTTCTGTAGTATTGGTTCCATTGGTTGTTTAGGCAGTCCCAATTTATTGGTGGAGTGCCTGTTGTATGCCGGAAGTTGTTTTCTCTTCAGATTGGGCTGGACTCTCACCTGCTTCTGCAGACCTTTGTGATGTGGCCCCTCTTTCCACAGGAATGGCAGAGTGCATCTAGGAACTTGCAGTCTGATCGTGGGTGGTTTCCCCCGCATCCAGCACATTGACTCGAAGGCTTATGATTTCGCTGGTCTCGCTGGTCGCGTTCTGATCTGAGTCTGTTGACCTCCTCTTCCTCGCTTTCTGAGGAGAATTCGAGGTCTTCATGGTGGGTGGTGGTTGTGTGCCTCTCGGAGAAAGGTGTAATGTCACTGGCGAGTTGGCAGTGTGGTGCGTTCGCTCGGCGCATTCGAGCAGCTGACTTCCTGGTTGCTTCTGCAGCAGTAGCATCAGTGATGACATCTGCGAGGCCGATGTCTCCCTTTGCCATAATCTTGCTCTGGGTTGTGGGGTCTTTTAGGCCCAGAACAATTTGATCTCTCATGGCTTCCTCAAGGTTTGTGAAGCCACAGAGTCCCCCTAGGTTTCTAAGGTCAGCGATGAAGTCTCCAACATTTTCACCTTCTTGCTGGTCCCTCTGGTAAAATTTGTGTCTCTTGATGAGTGTTGGCACTGCGGCTGCATAATGAGCCCGTAGGATTGGGGCGAGGTTGTCCCAGTCCATTGTCTTAACTTTTGCTGGTTTCGCAAGTGCTTTTGCCATTTTAAAAATGGCGGGCCCGCAATGGGTCAGAAATACAGCTCGTTTCTTGCCAGGTGTAGCATTTTTCAAATTGTTGGTCTCCAGGAACATTTGGAACCTGTCCATATACGAGTCCCAGTCTTCATTAGCCGGGTTAAATGGAGCGGGTAGTATAGCACTGCTGGTCATTCTGCCGCTTTTAGTGTGCTCTTAGCCACGTACTCTGTTAACGTTCAGTGAGTGTTCAATCAGCTCTATCGTCTCCGCATCCCACCTTCATCACCAGTGTTAGATCTGGAGCATGGGCGCAAGGAACGGAGGCGAGACATCGAATAGTGACTCCAACTCTTTATTAGTGACTTCAGAACAGAGCAGAGCTACTGGGCAGCAGCAGCTCCTTTTATAGAGCTGGCTGCTGTCACAATAACCAATGGTTTGAGTTTGCCATGCTGGTAGCAGCCAATCAGCTGTGACCTGCTGTCAGCAAATCAGATTAGCCAGAATCGGCCAATCACAATCCGCTGTTCGTGGGCCAATCAGAAGGGCAGGATTACGAGCCTGCTGTGGAAACAAAACTATTAGGATTTTAAACTAAAGCGTTTGCTTAGTTCATAACAGTGGAAATGTTTTCGAACAGCGCTAGCTCAATGGCCTTGGAACAGAATTGAACACTGCCTCCTATAGTTGGCTTTGACTAGCAGAATAAAATTCACAGGAGACTCCTAATATATGGCCAGTTTTAGGTTTTGTAGTCTGCTGAAGCTGTGGGGAAAAAAGATGTTTATATTTTGTCCTGTTTTTATAAATGCATTTTCATGGAGGTTTAAGCAGGTTTAAACTGTACTTTTAGGCATTTGTGTTTACTGTTATTGTGTTTTGCTGCTGGCAAAAACGATGAGGTATAAATTCCCAGATAATTATAATTTTACATAAAGAGATTGCAACTTATTTTGGCTTTCAGTTCTCACTCAAAGAAAAATGACAAAGGAATGCAAGTGACAATCACAGGGGGAAAAAATCAAATTTCCCTAACTTCCCAATGGAGTAATAGTTTTTTTAAAAAATCATAGAGAAATATATATATATATAGAGAGAGATAATCTTAGAGACTGTAAAAGACATGGCAAATAAGCCTGATCATGTATTTCTATTGTGATAAATGAAAAAAAGCCCATTACTATAGTTAATCTTAGCCAAAAAGATTTATTTTGTTTAACACAGGTGACTGTGCTAAGAATATACTGTGTTTAAATGACACTTAAAATCTGTCAAGCCACACAGAATGCTTCATTACAAGCATAAGGAGAGGCAGCATTGAGTAACAGGTATGTGTGGCAAGTATACAGGTTTTACTTATCCATGAGAGGCATCAGTAGAACAAATACTTTTTATTTGAAAAATCTAAGTGTAATAGGGACATAGCTATCCAGTGTGTTTTTCTTGTTGCTTAGGAAAAAGGAAGCTTCTAGGTCTATAATTATACTTGGGAACCACAAGGATTCTGGATTTTGACGGGAAAGTTAATATGAGACATGAAAAAAAATGCATCTTTATTTAGAATCTAATGTAATACATTTATATAATAAGCAAAGACCATGTGCTTTTGCTAGCTGTAACTATAAGGTCATAATGTTCATGCCCTGGTTTCCAGCAATGGAGAAGCAGATGTGTTATAGTTAATAAGCAAACAGATAATTGATAACTTAATTAAATAATTTACTTCACTTTTTAATGAAAGCCTTTCCGGAACATATATGAATATCATTTATCATTGTTGCTGTTGCTGAGGGAAAAAGTAAAAATACACTAAAAGAGTTTCATAATATCTATGGCAAATTTTATCTACTATTAAATTTGGCAAACTGCACCTGTTATTCATAATCTCAGTAACAGAGATTTGTGCAAAAAAGTCTCAGCTGTGATTATGGTAAACTCTTAGGGTAAATATTTTTCCCATTTTAGTCATTTCCCTGATTTAATTAACTATTCCTATAGCACTATTCAGTGTAAGGCTAGGTACATATGCATTTCTTAATGCATATGGTACATATGTATTTATTGATACATACTAACATATTATGCACCCAAATATTAATGGTTCCTTTGTATACTACATCATTACATTAATAAAACAAAATAGGCCAGGTAGAATATCTAGTTATAAAGTGGCATTAGCTTTGTATCTTAGTGTGACTATATACTTTTGTCATTTTTTTGTGTGTGTGCCAGAATATACCTATGTAGAGTAACTTCAAATATTTATCAACAACTTCCTCTACCTCCTCCTGTGGTATCATTTGTATCATTTTAAGGAACAGAAAAAAAGCTATCCTGGAGATCACTTGAGAGTCACTTGATTGAGTTGGGCAGCTATAGAAATTGAATAAATAAATAAATAAATACATTTCAGAATTGAACTTCAAGTTTTGTTGAAGACTACGTGTAATTCCCCTCTGTTTCTCAACACAGCAGTTTTAAAACTGACAACCCTGATTACATTTGCTTCTCAATTATCACTAAGCTTGTCCACAACCAAAATCAAATTTAACTTTCCAATCCAGGTCTTTACTTCAGTAATCAAGAGAGCATTCTTTTTGAAAGAGCAGCAACATATGTTTAAACAGACTAATTTCCATTCTGAATTAGAGCCTCATTAGCACAATCCTAGTTGCTTATCAAACATACTTCTTCCAGGTCTGAGCCATCCCCTGGGAATTAGTCAACATCATTTTATATTGGACAGAAAAGACCTGAAAAACAATCTTGATTTATCTTGATTGGAAGAATGGAAAGATGATAAAAAGAAAATAAAAAATCTGGGGGGAAAACCAATGCATCCAAATATCCTTCAGACCTTTTGGAAAACAAAATACTTTTTTATCTCATTTTTTTTTGCTACAGCAGTTTTAAACCACAGGGGCCTTAGCACAATCAGGATATTTAAATACCCATATGAGTAAAAGCAGATATTACTTAATTTAGCTTATTTTAAGAAAATTCAGAACATGATAAAGGTGTAGAATAATTTTTAGAGAAGATGGAGAGAAGTCTTTATCTCAAGTCAGTACTAGTTTTACAGTCACAAGATAGATTACTGATATGCACCCATACCCACATATTCATATTTCTTAATATTCCTTATTTATGATGAAAAATAATTTCTATTGCCAAAAATATAATCACAGTGCAGAAGTAAGCTAAAGGTATACATAGAATAAATCTATGACATGATGAAACTATATTAAGCAGCTCACTTTGCTTACTTCACATTTTTATTTTCTAAAATACACTGGAAAAAATTGGGCAATTTTGCAAGCACATCTCTACTGGGGTACATCAATTAATTTACTTTCTGAACAAGAACAGCCAGTTCCATTGCTGCATATAAGATGCTGACCACATTCAATTTTATTTCAGTATTTTTTTAAAAAAAGAAGTACTATTATGGATACATTAATTTTTCAACAGAAGTATGCTGCATATTTTGGATATATTCATTTTGATATCATGCAGGTTAACTGAGAAATAATCTCCACTGAGTTCTGGATACATGTTTATTAATAAATAAAAAAGAAAGAATATTCAATAATCATTACTTCATCACACATGTATTAAAATAATTATTATTTCAGCCAGAATTCTTTCTTACTCTATGCACCAGATTTTTTTTTATTGGAAATACTATCAAATTCTGACTAAAGCAAATTTTGAATTAATTATTTATTCATATCCAATCTTCATCACTTTTACAAATAACTCAAGGTGGCAAACATATCCAAGAAACCTTACTCCCCCTGTTTTCCTCACAACAGTCATCCTATAATGTAAATTGTGAAAGTGATTGGCCCAAAGTCACCCAGCTGGCTTTCATGGCTAATGTTCTGTCCCCTCATTAGCATTCTTGAGATCCCTGCGCTTTGATTGGCCAAAGCGCGGGGCACTCTGATTGGCTAGGCGAGCTGCGCCGATTGGCTCACTGAGAATCTCCCGCGATTGGTCGATTCGAATCGCGGGAGATTCAAAGTGGAGCCATTGGCCGCGGCCGCCGCGGCTAAAGAAATAAAAAGCCGCAAAGTTTTTCCTTAGCCCCAGTTCGGTTCCTAACTCAATAAAAGAGCTTGATACTAAGTCACCGACTCCTGGCATCATTTCCGACGACACCACACTGGCGACGAGGGTGGGATACTGATCCTGAACCGAAGCACGTGTCCGACGGAAGCCAGACAAAAATCCATGATGGCGAACATCGCACCCCCTGCACCCTTCAACCCCGCCAGCGAGGACTGGGAATCGTACTCTGACAGATTCCGCATGTTCCTCGAGTGCAGCGACCTGAAGGACACCACCGGCCCAATGAAGCGAGTCGTCTTCCTGACCCACTGCGTGACCGCAGTGTTTAAGATGGCCAAAGCACTTGCCAAACCCGCCGACGTGACCACGATGGACTGGGACATCCTCGAGCCAATACTCCGGCAACACTATGCTCCAGATGTGCCCATCCTCATCCGACGACATGAGTTCTACCGTCGGGACCAATGGTCGGGTGAGAGTTTCAGCGACTTCGTCGCCGAACTACAGTGCCTAGGGGGGCTGTGCGAATTCGACAACATGAACGAAGCCCTGCGAGACCAAATTGTGCTCGGCCTTTGGGACCCCGTCCTCCAGAGTCGGCTGATGGCCAAGGGCAACATCACCCTCGCAGATACCCTCACCAAAGCCACAGCCGCTGAAGCTATCCGAACATCCGCCGACCGCATGCGCTGACCGAACGCCGGGGGCTGCAGCGGGAACAACCACCCTGCAAGGTCGGCCGAGGCCCAACCCGAGATGACCACCCACCAGGGCGACATCCACTCAGCATCGGGCACTTCTGACGAGGAGGAGGAAATCCACTGTCTCCAGGCAGGCCGCGACCCACGGAACCGGCGGGGTCGTAAGTCAAGGACCACCTGTGCCGGTTGCGGAGGCGACCACCCCAGGTCTGAATGCCGGTTCTTCGATCCAATCTGCCGGCATTGTGACAAGAAGGGACACATCACCCGCGTCTGCCGTCTCAAAAAGAACCGCAGCCCTCCACGATGGGACCAGAGCGAATGGAGACGAGAGAGCACACCACCCCGGACCAGAGATCGCCCCACTGACAACAGATGGGACCGGAACGGACGATCCCTACGAGGTGGCGAGACCCGGCGAAGAGAGGAGACCCACCAGACGGTCACCATCGGCCACGCCGCAACCAACGACGCCCGGAAGGTCTACGTGGAGGTAGGCATCGAAGGCGAGCCATGTAAAATGGAGGTGGACTCCGGTTCCTACCTCTCCATGACAGCATGGCATGAAATAAAACGCTTGGTGCCTACCATCCAAAGAAAAGGCCTAGACAACCAGAGACTAATTGTGAAAGACTATCAGGGAAACCGCATCCCAGTAGTCGGAACTGGACAATTCAAGGTAACCTACAAAGGGCGCACCGAAAGGCTTCCCCTGACCATCGTCGATCGCGACCGCCCAAGCCTACTGGGACTGCAATGGTTCGCCCCGCTTGACATCGCAGTCACGGGAATCGACCACATCGCCGACGACAACTGGGAGCAACAACTAGCCCAGGAATTCCAAGAGGTGTTCGACGGAAACCTAGGCAAGTACCGAGGGCCCCTTATATCATTCAGCCTAGACCCAAATGTCCCCCCAAAACGCCTAAAACCAAGGCGGGTGCCATTCGCGCTTAAACCCAAGATAGACGAGCAAATTGACAAGCTCGTCAAGCAAGGGGTCCTACAACCCATAGACCACGCCTGGTGGGAGACCCCCATAGTCACCCCGATCAAGCCTGATGGGTCAGTGAGAATCTGTGGGGACTATAAGGCCACCCTAAATGGTGCCTTGCAACAAAGCGCTTACCCCGTCCCAGTAATGCAACACCTACTACATTCACTGGGAGGGGGCAAGGTTTTCGCTAAACTCGACCTCGCCCAGGCATACTAACAATTGCCAGTCAATGAGGAAACGGCAGAAGCGCAAACCATAGTCACCCACTGGGGAGCATTTAAATGCAACCGGCTCCAATTCGGAGTCAGCGTGGTGCCTGGAATATTCCAAAGCCTAATGGAAAGGCTATTACAAGGCATCAAGGGGGTGGTACCTTACTTCGATGACGTCTTAGTGTCGGCAACCAACCAGGCCAAACTAGAGGGTCACCTAAGGGAGGTCCTAACCAAATTCAAAGAGACCGGGCTCAAGGTAAAGAGGGAGAAATGCCAATTATACACGGAACGAGTTGAATTCCTAGGATATCTCCTAGACCGTCACGGCATTCACCCCACAAACCAAAAGATCAAAGCCATCAAAGAAGCCCCCATATCCAAGTTGAAGACAGAACTGCAGGCGTTTCTGGGGCTGCTTCACTTTTATAATGTCTTCCTGCCCCAAAAGGTGATAGCGGCGGAGCCTTTGCATAGGCTCCTGGACAAGGCGGCGACCTGGACTTGGGGGAAACGCGAGGAAGCCGCTTTCAAGAAAACAAAGGACCTCCTAACTTTGGATGCCGTCCTTATCCAGTACAACGAGACCCTACCTCTGGCCGTCACATGCGACGCATCTCCCTTCTGCGTAGGCGCTGTCCTCAGCCATACTCTCCCCGACGGAAAAGAAGCACCCATCGCGTTCTTTTCAAGGGCCCTCACCAAACCGAAGCGGAACTACAGCCAGCTGGACAAAGAGGCTCTGGCTGTCGTCGCCGCAGTAAAAAGATTTCACGAGTATCTCTACGGCCGGACATTTACCATCATCACTGACCACAAACCGCTGCTGGGAATCCTTGCAGGGAACAGGGCCACCCCGAACATTGTCTCCCCGAATGACAAGGTGGTCCGAGTTCCTGGCGGCCTACAATTACAGACTCACACACAGACCGGGTAAGACTATCTCCCATGCGGACGCCTTAAGCCGCTCGCCGTTACCGGAGCCTGACACCGACCCAGCACCCACGACAACCACCCTCAGTTTAGAGACTCTACCCAACCTACCCATAACTGCGTCAGACATTGCCCGAGAAACTAATAAAGACAAACGTCTGGCGCGGGTGTTGCATTGGGTAGAGAAAGGGTGGCCGGAAAGGGACAACGACGAGTCCATCAGGACATTTCGGAACCGGCAAATGGAACTCTCGTTACTAAAAGGGTGCATACTATGGGGAGATAGGGTGGTCATCCCAGAAAAACTACAAGGGAAGGTTCTGGAACTGTTACACAAGGGGCACCCGGGCATTGTTAGGACAAAAGCCCTGGCCAGAAGTTACGCTTGGTGGCCAGGGATGGACAAACAGATTGAGGCCTGGGTAGCAAAGTGCCAACGATGCCAGGAAACTAGGCCAAGCCCACCCGCAGCACCCGTCCTAGAGTGGGAAACCCCAAGGGGACCTTGGTCTAGGATCCACATAGATTTCGCCGGGCCCACAAAAGACACACCTTCCTAATAACCGTAGACGCTTACTCCAACTGGCTGGAGGTAAGCAACATGAGAACAACAACCACGGAGGCCGTGACCAAAGAACTTGGCAAACTTTTTGCAACGCATGGTCTCCCAGACGTCGTCATTTCCGACAACGGGCCCCAATTCACCTCGCTAGAATTCGAAAAATTCCTAGCGGAAAGGGGCATCCGACACGCGCTGACAGCACCGGCACATCCGGCGGCGAACGGTAGGGCGGAACAGATGGTTCAATTCACAAAGAAAACCATCTAGAAAATAGACCACGGGGAGATCCAGGACAAAGTAAATAAATTACTCTTCATCCAACACATAACCCCAAATACCACAACGAATAAAAGCCCAGCCGAACTGCTAATGGGGAGGAAAATAAGGTCCCCACTCGATAGATTACACCCCACGTACAACCCAGAGAAACCCCCAGACTCAACCAGCAAACACCGAACCTTCGCACCAGGCGACGCCGTTTACGCGAAAAACTTAACGGGAGACCCGTTATGGGTACCGGCCGTCATCACACAAATAACAGGCCCACACTCGTACCAGCTACAAACAACCGACGGACGAGCGTGGAAACGCCACATCGACCAGTTAAGATCGAGGACGACCACCCAAGAGACCACCGACGCGCAAACAGGCAAAACCAACCCCCACAACACAAACCAAGAGGGGAGGGAATACCCAGGGGACCAAAACCGAGGAAGAATAAACCAACCATACTCACCTGGAAGCAGCCAGCACGAAACCTCGCCAGAAAGAGACAGCCAGGCCAGCTCAACCAACCCGGGAAGACCGAGTGGGAGCGGCGAAACCCGCAGCTCAACCAACCCGGGAAGCCCAGGAGGGAGCTACGGAGAGCGGCCCGGCCCGACCAACCAGGCGATTCCCACGACGGCATCCAAGGAAGCAGAGACCCCGACCGAACCGGCCGGGATCCAACCTACGACTGAGCTGCGCAGGTCCAGTAGGCTAAGACGTAGCCCCGCCTACCTACGGGACTACGCAACGTAAGGACTGAACCAAGAGGGGAGGGGTGTTCTGTCCCCTCATTAGCATTCTTGAGATCCCCGCGCTTTGATTGGCCAAAGCGCGGGGCACTCTGATTGGCTAGGCGAGCCGTGCCAATTGGCTCGCTGAGAATCTCCCGCGATTGGTCGATTCGAATCGCGGGAGATTCAAAGCGGTGCCATTGGCCGCAGCCGCCGTGGCTAAAGAAATAAAAAGCTGCAAAGTTTTTCCTTAGCCCCAGTTCGGTTCCTAACTCAATAAAAGAGCTTGATACTAAGTCACCGACTCCTGGCATCATTTCCGACGACACCCCAGCTAAGGCAGGCCTTGAACTCAGTTTCCTGCTTTCTAGCCTGGTGCCTTAACCACTAGACAATCTCTTAATTAGAATTAATTAAAATTAAAGCATTAAAATTAATATTTTAATTTAATGGCAATTAAAACATTGTCATTCAGTAAGTAGAATTTATAAAGTTCTAATAAAACTGGTCATTTAAGTTGCTGGTGACAAACTAATTGATCGCGGTTACGACTTAATCTCAACCAGATTTTATTTACATACATACTTTCTTCACTTCAGAAAGAAATAAAATGATTAATCCCAAATGTTAAGTTACATTTCAGCAGAGGTGTACTATAATCAAGGGGTGCACTGTTTGCTGTCTGCTATCTCCTTAATTATCACTGGAATATTTCAACAACTTGAGAAACCTTTTGTTTCATATTGGATTTATACATTGTTCATGAGGTATAAAAGTATATTTTATATCACATTAATAAAGTACAACTCACTCTTTAAATTATTTAAATTATTTATGATAGGTTCTTCCCTTACATACAGTCAAGCATATAGATTTCCACTTTACCTGTGGGCATAAGATAATATTTATCCTTGAATACAATAACTAATGAAAAATTGATTCCCATTCTTGTTCAGTTTCATTAAATAGCAGGTAAAGATTAATGTCAGATATATCCCTGTGAATTGATTCACATATTTACAAAGGAAAACTAGCTTTTTGATTTATTGATCTGAGCAATGCTCTCCTCAGTTCCTGGAGAGGAATTCCTCTCTTGTTTTCAACTGCAATTACATTTTTCTGAAGGACCTGTAAGAGTTTTTAAGACTCTTAAGTAAGACTTTTAACTATTTGTTGTATCGAACAATCCAGTGAATTAACGTTCTCCACAATATTCAGTTTCATTTCATTTCATAGTCAGTTTTCTCCACCAGTTAGCATTCTGTCCTATAGAAGTACATTGGGGTTTTCATTTAGGTTCTGAAAACCTTTGCTTTTTGGGAGAACTTGCTGATGCCTTCATAAAGTGGGGAAAGTAATGAAGAAGGCAGATTATAAAACAACCTCAGAGGACCCTGGAAGAAATGGATTATTTTGATCCTTTTCAGTCAGTATTCAGTTATCTTGCTATGGGACAGAAACATTGGTCAAACTTTTGGATGATCTCTGGCATGGATGGGATGGGGGGATGTTGCACTATGTGAGATGCCAAAGTGTTTGGTGCTTTCTCCACACCTCTTTAACATCAAATGAGATTATTGAGTGAGCTCATCCATCAACTATACATCTCTACTTCTGACAAATTAAATGATGCCATGAATGTCTTATCCCATTGTCTGAAGGTTTTAGGGTCCACATGGGGAATAGTAGGCTTCAGTTGTGGCTTTGTGTCTCATTGTTTCCAGGACCATGGCATCTTTGATGCTGATTGGGATTACATTATCCCAGACAGACCCTATATCTGGAATATAGGAGGGTCTCCTAGAGCTGTGATTCCTGCTTGATAAGCAAGTGGAAATGATGGCTTGGAGGGCTTTTGCATAGCTTTGTCTTGTATGAAATTGCAGCCATTCCTGGATTGGCAAGCCTTATTTATAGTCACTCATTTCCTAGTCACCTCCAGATTGGATTACTGCATATGTGCTGTGCACGGGGATGCTCTTAAAGAGTATCCAGAAGCTTTAGCTGAAACAGAATGCAATGGCACTAGATCCTGAAATACTGCATAATATACTACTGCTCTGCAAGCTGCAATGATTGCCAGTTTGCTTTCAAGTCCAATTCAAGATTTAATTCTTAAATCGCATCATGGCATTGGACAGGGTGACTTGAGGGACCACCATGCCTTCCTAATTGCATTAGTCTTCCCAATTAGATCTGGCAGAGAAGCATGCTGTGGATACCATCAGCTAGGGCAGGGGTGTAAAACTGGTGGTCTGTGGGCTGGATTGTCACCCGCAGGCCATGGTTACCTCAGCTCCAGGAAGGGAAAAACTTTGTAATTTGTCATGTGACAACAACATGACATGGCAGGTTTGACACCCATGAGCTAGACACCTACAATTGGATCTAAGGAGACATATCTTGCCTGCTGTGATGCCCACTTTATAGAAAATGTCCCTCCACCACCTCCAAAATAAGAGTACCTTCATTACTTTTGACATTCCAGAAGCCCCTTAAGGCATGGTTATGTGTTGTGGCTCTGATTCCTGAGCCTGTGTTGTTAGCGGAAGAGGACTCGGAAGATGATGATGCGGAATTGGGAATGCCTTCCTCCCCAGGACCTTCCTCTTTGGCAATGCCTTCCTCCCTGATAATACCTCAGGTTTCAACAGATAACTGAGAGGAACAGCCTGAGATTAATCAGGAGGAGGAGGGCATATCAGAGCAGCCTCTGACAGGGAATCAAGTAGACGATCCTAGGCAGCGTCGTAGGAAGAAGTGTGAGCTGCAACGTAGGAGACGTGGGCGAATCAGAGAGTGAGCTGAGTCATTGAGACACACCCCACAGGGGATAAAAATGGGTGTGTTTTCTCTGGAGACCGTGCACGGGACAAAGTTTTACTTTTCTTTCAGGCTTCCATGTGATTGTTTCTTGTGGTCTGTGTTGGAAGCTTTAGTGATTAATTCTTCTTGTTATCAGTTCGGACTTGGCAGGTAGCATATGTTAGAATGCCAAGGACATTATCTGTATAAAGGAATTAACTCTGTAAAGACTGAGTCTTCTTGCCTGCCTGTATTTGTTTGAGTTTGGACTGTTCATCTTTCTTGGAAAGGAGAAAGGTGAGGCATAACAGTTATGTATACATGGTGCTTCCAAAAAACCAAAGATTTACTCAGATGACTTCATTTCTATATTCCCTTTCTTATTATCCCTTTGTCTAAAGTTTGTATTTTTTAATATTTATTTTTTAATCTGGATTTTATATTTTTTTGTATTTCTTCATTTTTTGTTGTTCAACTGTTATCTGCATCCGGAGTTGTGTTTTGTGACAAGGGAGGCTACACAGATTTTATTAATATATAAATAAATAATGAATGGATATTGTTATTTTGTCTACAAAATATTAATGCTCAAAACTTCAAAAAACAGAAAATGATTTGGAGCTCCTTCCTAGTGTGAAATATCCTATATTTTCAAAGGAATTATACATATTTTCAAACCACTAGCAACTTTTCTTCAGAGAATTGTATCATCCCCAAGTACAAACCTAGACTCTGAAAGGGGAATTATTTTGTAACATAATTTCAAATAATTTCAAATAAGCATATTTATATATCATATTTATTCTGGCTTTATAAATATTATATTTTCAGTTGTTAAATGATATGTGCCTTTGTAAATCTCTATTTTAGAAATTTTTACAGGGGTAATGAATATATAGTTTAAAGATAAATGATGTATCTATTTTTTCAAACTATTATAAATAATACTTCCCAATTTTTACAATATTGGAACAAGCCTGAGCATTATTTTGAACCAACTCCAGTTCCATAACAAACACTTTAAAATCTTCTCAGTGTAGTAGAAGAATACTCACTATTCTATATTTGGAAATATTTTAAATTTGATTGGCTATAAACTTACATCTTTTTTGGTATACAAAATTAATATTCTGAAATAATAAGTTTTATGACACAATTTTTGAGTCATATTTCATTTGACCCGTATCTGTCTTACTTACAGTAGTGTAAAATGTAGATGGTGAAAGGGGTCTTGAAAATCATGTAAGAAAACATACCTCTTAATACCACAATTTTATTTCATTTTAATGTCAAATCTCTAGGAATCATATATTAGTCTTCTGGGATACCAAGTACCAGCTACATTCAGGGAATGAGATTTGGTGCTGAGAAATAATGATTAAGGTTCCCTTAGAATAATCCTGATATACTTTATGCCTTTTTCTACATAAATGGTTAGAATGCAAAAAGTGGGCAACAGAGCAATGATTTAGTTAATAATCTATTATTTAATAATCCATTAATTATCTTGCAGATCAACATAAGCTATGTTCTGTCTTTTCCTTTGATAAATGTAAGTTTTAAATTATTGCTGCTAGAGCTCAAACATGATAAAGATATTTGAACTTCTGCTAAAATGTATCTTTCATCATGATGAAATAGTACTTTTAGAGTATAGACAAATTTGCCACTAGGAAGTTGACATTCTTTAAAAAAGGTGAAACTAAAGTTAAACAAAATTTATCTTTCTTATGCCACTATTAACCAATCAAATACCTCTATGCAACTGTATAGTCTCTTTACCATTCATCAAAATTATTTATGAAGAGTCAGAAATATCAAGGTATCACACCATTGGGAAGTCACAGTGAGTTGTATAGAATGTCCTTTTAAGAACTGTTGAGCTTCACACCTTATAAAACAGCAACCATAATTCATTAAAATCTCTTGCTGCTCACCTTGCAGTGATAACCTGGAAGCCTTCAAATGGGTTAAAAAGGAATGCTAAGATGAAAGGAATATGCCAAAAGCACAATGTTAAGTTTGCCCTTCATCTTAATGTTAACTATGTCATCACATTTAGTGAAGCTTCTCGTTCAAGCAGTACTCAATTTTGCTGATGATAAATTAATATCTTATTCCAGATAAAAAGAATTATGAAATAATTACATTTTAAGAGCTTCTGTTATTCTCCATTAATTTCTTCTTTCACTACTTAAGTCCCATCCCCATGTGATTCCAGTAAAAATTTCTAGATGGATAGATTTAGCCCAACCCACCTGAAATAATGTCTGCAAAAAAGAAAGTTGTTCAGAAGCAATAGGGATCATCAAAATAGAGATACAGTGGTACCTTGGTATTCAACTGCTTTGAATTGAATTTGGTACTTAAGGGTTTTTGAGGTGAAAATTTTGTCTCGGTACTTATTGTTTGTTTGGCACTCAATACAGAAGCTAGAACTTGTTGGTGTTGGCTGTCTTGTGACTTGTTATATTATTCCTTGTGGGTATACACATAATCCTCAACTTACAACAGTTCATTTAGTGACCATTCAAAGTTAAAAAGGTAATGAAAAAAGTAACTTCTGACCATTTTTTACACTTAAGACTGTTGAGGCATCCCCATGGTCACGTGATCAAAATTCAGATGTTTGGCAACTGACTTATATTTATGACAGTTGCAGTATCCTGGGGTCATGCCATCGTCTTTTGGAACATTCTGACAAACAAAGTCAATGGGGAAATCCAATCCACTTAACAACCATTTTACTAAATTAACAATTACAGTGATTCACTTAATAGCAGTGGCAAGAAAGGTTATAAAATGGGACAAAATTCACTTAACAAATTTTTCAATTAGCAACAGAAATTTTGGGCTCAATTGTGAGCCCAAGGAAAGGTCAAGGATTACCTGTACTCGTTTTGGTAGTCATCGCACCTCCTGGAACCATTAATAACAAATAAAAAGGTACCATTGTAACACTTTCCTCCTGCAAGCAAAACCACTTGCAGTCAATATTCTTTCAGATTGGCCGAGTTAAATCCATCCCGCTAAAAACTGCTAGAGCTCTCAGTAAATAAAATGCCATATACAGTTTAATCTTGATCAAACTGGCCCACTTTGTGAAGCTTACTTTTAGTTTTAAGGATTTTGATTATTTCTTTTAGATGGTATTCCAAAAGCTGATTTCTTCTCTTTTGCTTTTATCAGGAATACTTTTATAAGTATAACAGAAAAGTCACTTTTCTGAGTTAAGATCCATCTATCCAAGTCATTTTCCTGGTTTATTATTTGTGCATCCCCTTTAACTTAAAAACTCATTTCATTTGTTGGTTCTGTATGAAATCTTTGCCAATGCCAGTCTTATATTTTGTCACTTTTAAATCCATGTCCAAAACAGCCTGAGTTTCCATTACATTCTCTTCTATCTTTTCTTTTAAGCCTATTTTTTTTATTAAATAAGTTGTTAAGTATTCTGACATTCTTCCACAGTTAAAATGTTTTCTCCATTATGCATTAATGAGAATTTTCTTTTAATTATAATTTTAAATTATTTTTGGTTGCCTCTAATAACCAGCAAAATCTTCTCTATCATGTTTTTATCTCATCCAGAACATTTCCCAGGATTTTAAATAACATCAGATAATATTCTTGTTATATGTGAAAATTACATATTGTAAGTTTACACCTGAGAAAATGAAGAACAGAAAAGAATCCATGTCTATCCAATATTTGAACTATGCAATTATTACTGGACAGTTATATAACTATATCTAACAAACACATTATGTTTTGTAACTTGTTATGTTTTAAAAGTAAAATATAAAGTTTTTGACTGGAATAGGGGTCTCTTATGTTGACTTACAGATATATGTGAGAGATGCTAGGTCATCCTGACCCAGCGGAAGCCTGTTAATAATCTATTGTACTTAGAACTTCCGGTTTCGCGTGGCTTCGGGGCAGCAGGAATTCGCGACAGCTCGCGATTCCTGCTGTGCTAGCCGTCGAGGTACCCCCGATCCAGATGGGTCAGGGGGATATGGCTTCCCTGTTGGGACAGCTGAAGAGAGAGGGGAGTCGGATAGGGAGGTGGGGGTGTCGCAGACCCCCCCCTTCTCTGGGAAAACCCCTTTTTCCCAAGGCGGTGGAGCGGCGGTCAGCAATGGCCGCCACGAAGAAGCCAGCAACCGGGTAAGAACTGTGCTGGAGGAAGTGTGAAGAGTGAAAGTTCTGTCTGAGCCGGGTCAAGTAACACCTTTTAAATTGCCTGGAATTGAGCTGCTTGAATTGCTGGAGGATACATTGTATCCCTAAGAAGAGCGAAAAGCGGCGGAGAAGCTGTTAAAGGGAACTTTTTTTTTTTTTTTACTCTCCCACCCCACGGAAATAGCAGAAATATTTGGATATATTAGACATTGAAAGTGGATTGCTTTGAAAGTTGAAGCTAAGAGACAAAGGGATTTTTGGACATTGAAAAATTTAAGAAATTGGAAAATCTTTGCTGGAGGTATGGATTTCTGATTATTTAAAATTGTCATTGCAAGTGGGAAGGGAGAAAAAAAATTGGAGCAGAAGCTGAAAAAGGAGGAGATTGTCTAGAACGTCTTTGTGGATCCCAAAGGAAGATATATGGTAATTGGACCTCTTTGAATAAAAATTAATCCAGAAAGAGAAAGAGAAGAAGGAAGAAAAGTATTAACTTTTGGAATTTTTTTTTTAATTGCTTTTGATTGTCTTTGATTAAAAATACTTGTGGTTGTTTTGGAAAAAGTTTCCCTTTTTATAATGGCATCGTTTGTGGATGAACTAGAGATTGAATATCAAAAATATAAAAAAGAAGATACTTTGGGCGCTTTGTTTCAATTCTTAGAAATGGCGTTATGTTCTGTTGAAAAGTTGATTACGCAGCAGAAGGACTGGGACAAGGAAGAAGAGGAAGAAGAAGCCATCTTTGATGAACAATGGGTCCCTTCCGGAGAGGAGGAGAAAAAGGATAAGAAAAAGGGGATTTTAAGAATTATAAAAACAACCAAAAGAGAGAAAAATGAGCGAAAAGATGGAGGCAAGGTTAGAAAGCAAAGGAAAAGGAGTAAGAAAAGCGAAGGGAAAAAGCAAAGGGGTAGAAAGGGCAAGGAGAAGAATAAGCAAGAGAGAAAGGGGGAGAGGAGAAGCCTTAATGGGGGGAAGCAAGACCTAAAGAAAAAAAGTTTATTTAGAGACAATGGGTGAATTTAATTTAGATTAAAAGAGGGATTCTAGAGGGTATATAAGAGTGTGTTTTTATATGTATATTTAGAATATAAAATTTATTAAGTAATTTTAGAATCTTTTAAACAGAATCCCAAGAAAGATTGCTATATGTAGTATTTCTAAGTTAGGGTAATGAGTTATAGATGTTACTCCAATTGGTGTACAGGAGAAGTATGGTAAAAGAAAAAAAAGATGAATGGATAATTGGAAATAGAACAGACAAAGAATGTTGTTGAAAATGGTAATAAGATATGGAAGGATATATATGCTTTTTTTTTTGGATTTTGTATATTGATAAAAGGCAATAAAATTTTAATTAATAAATAATTTGGATGGAAAGGAGAAGTAGGGACAAGATATGAAGTTAATATTATATGAAATATTGATATTATAATCTGGAAATGTTATGCCTTATTGATCTTTTATTATTATTTTTTCTTAGAAAAGAATTTATAAGCTGCTATGCCTTGATTCTTTGTGCATTGTTTTTATAAAACTGATAAAAATGGTTTTTATATATATATATATAAAAAAGAAAATGATAATAAGATATGGAAGGAGATATGGGTTGAATATGATGTTTGAATTTGTGTCTGTGTGAAGAGTTTTAACCCGGGAACAGACAACCTTCAGAAAAGTTCTTTTAGTTTTGTTTATGTTTTGTGTTTGTATGTTTGTGTATTGTGTTTATGGTAAAACTAACAAAATTTGTTTTTTATAAAAAAAAGGAAAAAAGAATCAATAAAACCTTGGAGGAATGTTAGATGAGAATAATTTAAACAAGCCAGAAAGAAAAGAATATGATGACTATAAAATGGATAAATATGGAAGAGAAATGAAATTGAATAGGAGTAAAGAGAAATAATGAGAAATTTGCTGAAAGATATTTGTGTGTCCATATGGAGATGGGATAAATTGGAATTATGCTGTATAAAAATAATGTTTTGTTTGACTTGTAAGGATTTACAATGTTAAGAGGTTTTATGTGTTTATGTATTTAATGGTTAATGATGTGTTGTTTTATCTTTAAAATTAATAAAAATTTGTTTCAAAAAAAAAAAATAATCTATTGTACTTAGATGGACATAACAGGAAGAAGGAGCCATGAGAACGAGGGTTTCCATGAGATGGGATTTTGGATGGTGTACTTATCAAGAGAAAAACAGACAAGGAAACAGGTGTTATGCAACAATAATATGTTGTGGCATTAGGAGATGCGTAGCTTGGATAGATTGTGAACCCAGGAAAGGGGTAGAGACTGTATATTTGAACCTGTATATAAACTCCAGCCTTCCTGGGAATTATGTCGTGTGCCATGAGTAGAATTCCCTTTTGCAAAAGCTTAATAATAAAGCTCTTGTTCACCATCTCCAGTTTTTTTGTGATTATTATCACATTCTTATATTTTTTTTTCAAAATTTTGTTTCTGTTATGTATGTAAATAGTTGAATAAAGGCAAGCTTGGGGTAAAGTGCAGGGTTCAGGCCCTGCACTTCTGATTGGGTGTTAAGCGGCTAGATTGGATTGGTCGGGTTCTGAGAATCTGATTGGCCCTTAACGAAGGACTCTTATTGGTACTGGAGCTAGCGTTTCACAGCTCCTGTTGGTTATTTCACATTAGCATTGCCTATATAAAGCAGAGTTGTTGTTATACAAGTTAGAAGTCACTATGCAATAAAGAGTTGAAAGTTCACCAACTAAGACTGTCTCCATTCATTCTTCCCATGCCTGAATTTATGACAGTTTCCAGGAAATCTTTTATTTCCATTTAAAATCTTCTCCAAATCAACATTCGAATAGCTCCTTTATTGCTTATTTTGAAACAAAATAAAAGTTTTCTTTACATTTTAAACTTACATAAATCTTTTTTTTTTCTGTCGGTTGGAGAAAGATCACCTAGTATAATAAAACTTGCCCTTCTGAAGGTTCTTAATGTCCAAAAAGCAATTTATAAGACATTTCCAGTAAAAAAAAAAAAATGGAGAATGGAGATGGGTGAACCCAGTGTCCTTATCAAAGGATCCAATCATAGGCTATTTCTTCTATTCTCAGCATTCTAAAACCTGTGTGAAATGGCTATTTTACATCCTGTCGTTGGGGTGGGGGGGCATCTGTAAGAACTCTCTGGGTGTTCCCAAGTCCTCTCTTTCTCTGGAGATGAATTCCAGGAACTGATTCTTTCACTAAGTCTACTACCCACTGCAATTATCAGCTTAGTTGAGCATTACTCCTCAGAAATCTCAAAACCAAGAATTCTACTCTTTATCAGTAAAGATAGCCATATAATTATAGATTTGATAAGAACTTTATATGTCATCTCCCTCATTCCCTCTTTCTCTCTCTTCTCTCTCCCTCACCCCCTCATTATACAGCATCCTGTCCAATCTGATGTATTCTACTTTCCTAGTGTCATGCCCCTGTCAGAATCTGATTCTAAGGGGGAGGCCAAGCAGTTGACAGGGAATGGGAGTGTGGCTCTGGTAGCTGTGGAAGAAATTGGGGAAGGGCAAAGTCCAGCTGAGAAGAGCAGGGGAGAGGTAGAGCAAGGCATACAAAATTCAGAGGAAGATCCAGGCCCACTCCCTCTTCATTCTAGGGCATACAAGGAGGGAAGCAAATCGTGAGTTATATTTTATTGTCAAGATGAATCTGAATTCATCTTCCCAACTGTGTGTGTTTTGTTGGCCTTTGAAGTCTGCAATTCCTTATCCAATTAATTGCTGCAGCGTGGATTGTGTGGATTTTTATTTACAGTTTATATGTACTTTGTTTTTGGACTAAATTTCCTCCACTTAAAGACTGTTTTTGGAAGAGATTTTTCTCCAGCTGAAGGTAACGGGACATTGGGGGCAAAGTTGGAGGTATTAAAAGGACTTTTCTCTTACTTGTATGACTGTGTTGACTTTGTGCCATGCCCCAGGTCATCACACCTAGATGGGAATTTAGAGAACTATTATTTTAGTAATTTGGAGGGCATTAAGTAGGAGAAGAACTATCTATAGCAGGATTTCCCAAACTGTGAAGCATTGCAACAATAAATCTACCTTTTCCAAAGTTTCATTGTCTTTTTTTATTGTTTATTTATGTTCATTTGGTATTCACATTTTGGGGATAAGTGTAGACATTTAATGTTACACTAAAGGTGGGGTCTGCATATAAAAGGTTAGGCCTACAGGAACTAAAAAAGGAGAAAATTCTGATAGGTAATATTGACTTAAGTAAAGAATGGCATTTCTTTCACTTTTTCTCCATATTATATAACTACAATATTCTATTCTATTCTATTCTATTCTATTCTATTCTATTCTATTCTATTCTATTCTATTCTATTCTATTCCATTCCATTCCACTCCACTCCACTCCACTCTCTTCACAGTATATATATCATTGTTTCAATTGACTTGTGGACAAATTAAAATCAAAATTATGCTTTTAATTATGGCCGAATACAGGGCATTTGGGGGGGAGGGGGGTCTGTGCTACAATTGCTAATCTTAATAGGAACACACTATATACATCATCATGAATAAAAGATCCAAATATATTTTGCACTCGGGAAATGTAACACATTTCAGTAATTCTGAAAAAGGAAGCACATTGACTATAGCTTGAGTTAAGTTAAAAGTACAAGATGTTTCTAACATGGTTTGTGAATAATACATGCCTCCTTATTTGTTGCATTTATCTCTCTGTACAAAAATGTAAGAAGCTAAACTCTATCAACATTAGAAGGAATAATTTTATGGGGGAGATTGTTTCATTTTCAGAGAAAAATATTAACATTTAAAAGTAACTGCATTTTAAGGATGCCACACTTTACATTTAAATTCAGTGTAGTTCTAATATTCTGTATCACACTGTAATTTTTCCTAAGGCAAATACATTAACAGGGGACAATCTGTTTCAGTTTATGTCACTGTCTTAGTGATGGGAATGTGCAATGCGATATATGCCTTTGGCTCAATAAGAATTTTGTTTTCTAAGCTTTCTATCTTTAAAAAAATATTTAACTTGCAACAATCTCTAATCTTGCATATTTGTCATCATGAGCTCTTTAATGAAGAACTTATTTTTACTCCAATATCTTGCCAGTGGAAAATCACATTATCCAGATCATGTCCCTTGCTCATAATATGCATTACCAGATGTGATTTTTAGTCACACACAACACACACGTACTTGAGGTAATCTTCAGAGGAACAGTATCTCTAATAATATATTGGCAGTTCTTTGTACTATAGGAATTTTACAAGCATCTATTTCAAAATTTCTTCAAAATAAAAGATTAGAACACCAAGACAGGAATCCAAGATATATCACGAATTTAAAATGGAATATTATTAATGAAAATAAAGGTATGTTTGTACTGTTTTCACGATTGAAGTAAATTATTGTCAGTGTCTTGAAAGACTTCAAAAATTGTGCTTTGTGGAATATAGTATGATCAAGCAAATTCATTTAAATAATACACTTGATTTCAAAAGTAATTAGTGAGTATTCACATTTCCTCCAAACTTAGAATTTTTGCAGAGAAATATAGATTGCAGTGAAACTGAGCTTTATGCTACTTTTCAATATGATGGAATTTTCTGATTATTTAATTTCAGATTTCTGTAAGAAAAGCATTTTAAGGTTATATTCCATTCTCCTTTTAATGGTGTAATGCAATAGTCCAAGCAAGGCATTCCATTTATAGTTAAGAGAAAGTTGAGAATATAGCTAATAATTTCTTGATGTTCATAAACTAAAAATGGGAAATATATTTATATTATAATAGTTAAAAAACCATAAGCACTAGTCAATCCAGAGGTGATTCAGCAGGTTCTGACCAGTTCTGGAGAACCAGTAGCAGAAATTTTGAGTAATTCAGAGAACTGGTGGTAAACTTCCCCCAGGAGTGGGGTGGGAATGGAGATTTTACAATATCCTTCTCCTGCCACACCCACCAAGCCATGCCCATAGAACCAGTAGTAAAAAAAATTTCAATCCCACCACTGAGTCAATCCTGTACAAACATTGATTTTTCTGATGGCAAATATTTATGAAGATTTTATTTTACATTTGATCTTATGATTAAATTTTTGTCTCCTGTTTATAGCTGAAACAAATACATTTGCTCAACAGTGTTAATGCAGCATATTAGATAAAAGTGCATAGATAAAAGAGGGTTACTGCAAATAAAAGATACTTAATATAAAATATGATAAACTACTTCAGAAAGTGAGAATTGTTTTACTGATTATGGTAACTTAGGTTTTTGTAGAATCTAAGCCAGATACAAATTCCATGCATTGAAAGCTATCCTGTTGACTACCTGATTATTTGTGAGCTAGATGCCATGCCCCTGTCAGAATCTGATTCCGAGGGGGAGGCTGAGCAGCTGACAGGGAGTGGGAGTGTGGCTCTGGTGGCTGTGGAAGAAACTGGGGAAGGGGCAAAGTCCGGCTGGGCAGAGCAGGAGAGAGGTAGAGCAAGGCAGATGGAATTCAGAGGAAGATCCAGGCCTACCCCCTCTTCATCCTAGGGCATACAGGAAGGAACGGAGAAGGGAGCAACATGAATTTCATGGCTTATGGGAGAGGAATGGGCCCTAATTCACTTCATTAGCTGCAGCTGGGAACACAATGTTTAAAAAGGGAATTTGCGCACAGCAAACTGAGTTATCTTTTATGGTCGAGGCTTATCTGGGTTTCTGGTGTCTTCCCAACTGTGTGTGTTTTGTTGGCCTTTGAAGGCTGCAATTCCTTATCCTGCCCTGTCCAGTTAATTGCTTCAGTGTGGTTTGTGTGGATTTTTATTTACAGTTTATATGTACTTTGTTTTTGGACTGAATTTCCTTCATTTAAAGACTATTTTGGGGAGAGTTTTTTCACCAGCCGAAGGTAACTGGACGTTGGGGGCAAAGTTGGAGGTACCATGCCCTGGGTCATCACACTAGCAGAGTGGGGAAAAAAATCTTGATGAACAGTGAACTGAGCTGGGACAAGACACTGTTCAAACCAATGGAATGTTCTTCCTTCATTCTCAAAGTTGGACATCTCTCATCTTGGTCTTTTGCTAGAAATCTCCATAACAGATACAAGTTATCTGTCCTTCTTTTCCATGCTCAGTGACCTGGCCCTAAAAACAATGCAATAAAGAACTGAAAGGTGGATTGGTGGATGGGGAAGCCTCTGCCAGACAACAAAAAAGAGGCCTCCCATGGCCAGTCCCAGAATTTGTGGCCTGAGAAGACTGAGAATTTGTGGACTGAGAAGGTATCATTCAGAGTCTTCACAAGCATACTGAATGATCCCATGGAAGGCATATTTCCAATGTGCCAATGGTGGCTTCTCTTTTTACCAACCCAACAAAATGAAGGTCCCTTGCTGCCATTTATTGCTCCAAATGAGATTTTCCCTGTAAATATGAAACCTATGGTAAAATATATTGAATCTGTCTTTTAAACTTCTAGTTTTATACCAGGGGATTCTGATTCAGGTAAAGGAGATGATGTTCCTTATTGTTATGGCTTCTTTCCTTTCCTTTTCTTGTTCAATGACAAAAATAGACTAAACAGCTTCTAACTCATTATAACAAAATACATTAAAACACTGTTTTCATCATAAAATAATCATTAATGAAAAAAATATGAGAAAAATAGTGTAATCTCTAGCATTTTTTAATACAGGCATCAGAAAATAATAGTGAATCTTTATTCACTTATTAACCAATAAAATTTACAAATTGTACAATATGAAAATCAAAATGTATAAGGTAATATCCTAACGTAGCAACATCTCATATATATATATAGTAGTTTTATACTATATACTCTATATAGTAAATAGTTTCATATTTGCTCATTAAGAATATAACTGTAATGTGCCATTTAGCATTTTTGCTATACAGTAAATAAATATTAACATTGGATGACTCGCAATTATGTAAGTAGCTCACATCTTTCACTTATGAATAAAAGATAAACTGTTCACAATTTGTTTCCTATATCAGAGTGGCAGTTCTGTTTATGCTTTTTATCTAATTTGGTCATCTAACCAGAATATCAGGACTAAGCAGAGGTGGGCTGTTCACCTGTACCAGTAGTTCTAACTACCCACCCAACCCGGTGCTATTCCATCCTATATATCTCACTCCCTGGCTCACTCATTCTTCCCATGCAGCCCAGCTGATTTCTGAGCCTCGTCTGCTCTAGTCACCATGGCTACCTGAGAACATGTGCTGGAAGCCAGGCACCTGAAATCACTGTGTGTTTGAAACCGCCTGCAAATGGTTCTGTACTAGGCACTTTTTTGCTTCTGCAGCAGGCAAACTGGTTGTTAAATTATGTGAAGCCCACCTCTGGAACTAAGTGTTCCATAATAGCAGGCTTGAAGACCTGCATTCCTGTTGGTCCAGAAGAGCTGGGCCGTGATTGGACGTTATGGAACATTTTTGATTGGCTCATATAGAGCTTGCCACGATTGGGTAAAACCAAGTGCGGCATGCTCAAACACCTGTCATTGGCTGCCTAGCCACAGCCAGCTCTATAAAAAGAGCACCCATGGCTAGGCTGTTTGTCTCAGAATCGGGTTGCTAAATAAAGAGCTGTTGTTCACTACTTGTGCCTCGTCTATCTATGGGACCCACCGACCATACTTAACACTGGCAACAAAGGTGGGATTCTGAGATGACAAGTCTGACTAGCACATGGCAAACAACGGAGAGATGACCAGCGAAATGGCCAGCAGCGCCGCGCCACCCACACCATTCAACCCAGTCAGTGAGGACTGGGAGTCCTACATTGATCATTTCCAAATGTTTTTGGAATCCAACAATTTAAAAGACACTACCGGCAGCAAAAAGCGAGTGGTCTTTTTAACTCACTGCAGGCCCTCTGTTTTTAAAATGGCCAAGGCACTCGCAAAACCCACAGATGTCAAGACAATGGATTGGGACAACCTAGCTCCCATCCTTCGAAACCACTATGCTCCGGCTGTACCAATGCTCATCTGAAGGCATGATTTCTACCAGCAAGATCAGCATGAGGGTGAGAGCATCAGTGAGTTCGTAGCCGACCTAAGGGAGCTTGGAGGCTTGTGCGAATTCACCAACTTGGACGAGGCCATGCATGACTGGGTCGTCCTCGGCCTAAAAGACCCAGCATTCCAAAGTAGGTTGATGGCCAAGGGAGACATCTCCCTCACCGATGCCATAACCGAAGCCACAGCAGCCGAAGCTACCCGTAAATCAGCAGCGTGAATGCGGTGTTCAAACGGAACCGAGCACCAATCAACCAGCGAGGCGACTGCCACACCAGAAAAACTCACAGCCTCCACCCACCATGGTGACATCGAGTCCCTATCTGACAGTGATGAAGAAGAAATTCACAGACTCCAGTCAGAAAGTGAGAGGCAAAACCGGCAAGGTTGTAAGTTGGGGTACCAATGTGCTGGCTGCGGAGGAAATCACCCGTGTTCCAAATGCAAGTTCCTGGATGCTGTTTGCCATTTTTGTGAGAAACAAGGGCATATCGCCAAAGTATGCCACAACAAAAGAAACCTCAGCCCCCGGCATCAGGGAAACAGCCTGAGAAGACTAGATGGCAACCCCATCAAAAACTGGGACCGCCTGACTGACAGCAGATGGAACTGTGACAACCGAACCAAGAAGTTCATCGATGCACCAAGAAGAGAAGAAACGCACCAAACAGTTATCATCGGCCACGCTTCATCAATAGATGCACGAAAGATACATATCAAGGTCGCCATCAAGAACCAACCATGCACCATGGAAGTAGATTCTGGCTCCTACCTCTCTATGGTCTCCTGGTGGACCATAAAGCGTCTAATACCCAGCATACGCCACCAAGAACTAAGTGACCAGAAACTAATTTTAAGAGACTATCAAGGGAACTGCATCCCATTCACTGGCATAGGACACTTCCAAATCTCCTTCAAAAACCGCACCAACATCCTACCACTTACAATCATTGACAAGGACCGCCCCAGCCTACTCGGGTTGCAATGGTTCGCACCACTGGGAATCGAGATGGCAGGCATCAACCACACAGATCAATAGACTGGGAAGCGACACTCATACGGGACTTCCAAGAGGTCTTCAATGACACTCTAGGCAAGTACAAGGAGTCCCCAATCTCCTTTAATCTTAGCCCTGACATTGCTCCCATCCGCCTCAAACCGCACCGAGTGCCATTTGCACTCAAGCCTAAAATAGATGAGCAATTAAATAAGCTCATAGCCCAAGGCGTATTAGAACCTATTGATCATGCCTGATGGGAAACACCAATTGTCACCCCCATAAAACCAGATGGCTCCCTGAGAATTTGTGGAGACTACAAGGCCACCCTCAACCATGCCCTGCAGCAGAGCGCCTACCCTGTGCCAGTAGTGCAGCATCTCCTACACTCTCTCGGGGGTGGCAGAATCTTTGCAAAGCTCGGCCTGGCACAAGCCTATCAACAACTACTGGTCAATGCTGAAACTGCCGAGGCTCAAACAATCGTAACACATCGGGGGGCATTCAAATGCAACCAACTCCAGTTTGGAGTCAGCATCGCACCGGGGGGTTTCCAAAGTTTAATGGAAAAACTGCTGCAGGGAATTAAAGGAGTCATACCCTATTTTGACGATGTTTTGGTAGCAGCCCCCACTAAAAGACAATTGGAAAAACGACTGAGAGCAGTCCTACAAAAATTAAAAAATCGTGCCTCAAAGTAAAAAAGGAGAAGTGTCAATTATGTACCAAAAGGTTTGAATTCCCTGGATACCTCCTTGACAAACAGGGAATTCACCCTACCGACAAAAAAACTAAAAGCCATCAAAGAAACCCCCAGACTGAAAAACAAAACAGACCTCCAAGCTTTCCTTGGACTCATTAATTTCTATAATATTTTCCTACCCCAGAAGGCAACTGTCGCGGAACCCTTGTACAGATTCCTCGATAAAAAGGCTCCCTGGATATGAGGACAGTGAGAGGAACACGCTTTTCAGCAAATAAAAAACCTTTTGACTTCAGACACAGTCCTTATTCAATATAACGAAACCAGTGACTGTTACATGTGACGCCTCACCCTTTGGTGTAAGCGCAATCCTAAGCCACACCTTGCCAAATGGAACAGAGACCTCCGTTGCATTTTTCTCCAGAACCCTGTCCAAGCCAGAGCGGAACTACAGCCAGCTGGACAAAGAAGCCCTTGCCATCGTTTCCGCAGTAAAAAGATTCCACGAATACATTTATGGTAGGACATTTTCTATTATTACAGACCATAAACCCCTACTTGGCATTTTGGCGGGTAACAAACTCACTCCACAAATCCTGTCACCTAGAATGACAAGATGGTCTGAATTTCTTGCTGCTTATAATTACCAGTTAATACATCGACCGGGCAAAATTATCTCGCACGCTGACACTTTAAGCCGATCGCCCCTACCAGACATGCAAGATGACCCAGCTCCCACATTATCAACTTTACAAATAGAAACAGTAGCCACGCCACCATTGACCGTGCAAGACATTGCCTGCGAAACCAAAAGGGTGGAGAGGGGTTGGCCAGAAAATGAGAAAAATGAACTCTTTAAATCGTTTAAAAACTGACAAACTGAACTTTTTTCGCAAAAGGGGTGTATCCTGTGGGGAGACCACGTGGTAATACTGGAAACATTACAGAAAACAGTTTTAGATATGCTGCACAATGGGCACCCAGGCATTGTACGCATGAAAGCCCTGGCCAGAAGCTATGCTTGGTGGCCAGGCATGGACAAGCAAATTGAAACCTGGGTCGCCGCTTGCAATAGATGCCAAGAGACTCACTCGGCTCCCCCAAAAGCCCCACAATTAGAATGGGAGACACCCAGAGGCCCTTGGTCGCACATCCATATTGACTTCGCAGGGCCAACCAAAGGGCATACCTTTTTAATCACTGTTGATGCTTACTCTAATTGGCTCAAAGTGAGCAAAATGAAATCAACCACCACGGAAGCTGTCATCAAGAAATTAAATAAACTTTTTGCCACGCATGGTCTGTCAGATGTGATAGTATCTGACAATGGGCCACAGTTTACCGCAGTAGCCTTCGAGCAATACTTGGCAGACCATGGCATCCAACACGCATTGACATCACCAGCTCACCTGGCGGCAAATGGCAGAGCTGAATACATGGTTCAATTTACAAAAAAAAAAAAAAAAAAACCCTCCAAAGAATTGAACATGGCGACATCCATCAGAAAATCACCAAAATGCTTCTAATCCAACACATCACACCCAACACCACTACCAACAAAACCCCAGCAGAATTGCTCATGGGCAGAAGACTCCGGTCACCCCTAGATCGTCTGCACCCTGCTTACACCCCAGAAAAAAACCCGGGATCCAGCAGCAAATACTGCGCCTTCAATGTAGGAGACACTGTTTTCACCAAAAACTTTACCGGAGACCCACTTTGGCTTCCTGCAAAAATCACCCAAATCATGGGCCCCTGTTTCTACTGGCTCGAGACCACCGATGGTAGGTGTTGGAAATGACATATTGACTAGCTAAGGTCCAGGCTGGTCACCCTTCCCCTCAGAAATCGGGGGGGGGGACCTCAAATCAAGAGGAAGAACCGGTATCTGCGCAGGCAGAACACCCCCACTCACATTAAATAAAATCCAAACATTAAACCAGCAATACTTACCAGTTGACAGGGAACCGTGGCAGATGGGTACTTCACCTGGAAGCAGCAGCCGGACAAGCTCTACCAGCCCAGAGAATCCAGGCAGGAGCAACAGAGCGAACGACTCGACCGACCCGGTTTCACCAGGTGGGAGTTGCAGGTATTGACCCAGCTTACCCTTCCAGGTGGTTCCATCGAGAAGCTTGGGAACGATGACCAGAGACACTATGAACTGCGCAAGTCAAGTAGGCAGGTCCAAAGACCTACCTATTTATGTGGCTACGTTACCCTGCCCCTTGGACAGAAGCAAGAGGGGAGGGGTGTTCCGTACTAGTAGGCTTGAAGACCTGCATTCCTATTGGTCCGGAAGAGCCGGGCCGTGATTGGACATTATAGAACACTTTTGATTGGCTCGTATAGAGCTTGCTGCGATTGGGTAAAACCAAGCAAGGCAAGCTCAAACACCTGTCATTGGCTGCCTAGCCGTGGCCAGCTCTATAAAAAGAGCAGCTGCGGCTAGGCTGTTTGTCTCAGAATCGTGTTGCTAAATAAAGAGCTGTTGTTTACTACTCACGCCTCGTCTATCTATGGGACCCACCGACCATACTTAACACTAAGTATCATTGTCCTTCTAATCCTTCTAATCCTCCAGACATCAATTCCCAATCCATATAATCTGGCTAGCAGCAAATAAGAGAAGACTGAGGCATCTTCTTTCTATTTACTTGAATAGAGGTTGCACTTTTTTCTGGATTGAAAGACTCTCCTCAAGGTCACTCATAGCTTGATCAACTTGCAGGTAGACTATTGTAACTTACTCTGTATGGGGCTACTCTTGGAGATCATCAGAAGCTACAGCTGGTTCAAAAAATGGCTGCCTAAGCAATGATAGGTTGGGCTTGTTATCCATATATGACACTCTGCTATATGAGCTGCACTCATTATCAGTTGGATTTGCAATTCAAATGCTGATTATGTCATAGAGAGGTAAATAACACAAAACCTAGTTATTTTAGGGATCACCATTTTCCCCTAATATCTGCTCATCCTGTGTGTTCTGACAAAATTAGCTTGCTTCAAATCCCTTCAATTAAACAAACTTATGTGGTGGAATCCAGGACATGTGCATCCTCTGTCACTATACCTTCCCTTTGCAAAAAACAGGTGACATCCCTCAGATACTTGTATGACTGTTATTTTTCCTGCTTTCAAATAATCTTTAAAAACTTGGCTCTTTCCTCAGGCCTTAAGTTAAAACAATTGTCAAAGCTCTTAAAACTACAAGGGAATATAGAAGGATAGTTTTATTTTCTTGGGTAGTTATTTTTTATGGATGTTGTTTTTGTTCTTTGTGAAACCACTTAGAGTTGAGTATCTTATTAACTAAAATAACTGAACAGTACCTAGTTATTTGCTATAGAGTTAGAGAAAGAATGATCCTAGGTCAGAACACTAGGCTTCCTTAGAAATCATAGAACACAATCTTAATCCCGGCAAAGCCTTTTTTATTTATACAGCTGTGAATTACATTCATTCACAAGGCTTCACATATGGTCTTTCAGGGGAATGTTGATAAACACCCACCTTATCACACTTGGAATAAGGCCAGAAGAACTAATTGCCAGATGCAGGACAAAGCCAAACTTGACACAGAGTCAAACAGGATTTTTTCTTTTTTTTGAAAAATATTTTATTAATTTTCTACAAACAAACAAGACAAACAAAACATAAAAACATCAACTCTCATATGTACATCCAGTGTGTCAGTTGGTTCATCATTTTTGTGCATTCATTCTGTAGTCTCAATTACAATTATGTTACATAACAACTCATATTGTCAATCCAAACTTATATATCCTAATATCACTAAAAAAAAAGTTTTTGACTATATTTTTAATCATTCATGCTTTATGAGCTAACAATACTTTAAACCAGTTTAGTCTATAACAAATCATATAATC
Organism: Hydrophis major; assembly: GCA_033807585.1. Classification (NCBI taxonomy): domain Eukaryota; kingdom Metazoa; phylum Chordata; class Lepidosauria; order Squamata; family Elapidae; genus Hydrophis; species Hydrophis major. Next base: position 99,869,565 of record CM066330.1, on the reverse strand, counting down.
ATATCAAATCAATCCTAAAAAACCCTTTATAAATATTGTTCTGTCCTGAATTTGAATACTCGAAATCCCCGCGCCTTGATTGGCTAAGGCGCGGGGATTTCTGATTGGCCAGGCGAGCCGCGCTGATTGGCCCGATTGAAGTCTCCCGCGATTGGCTCGCTCCAAGAGCGGGAGACTTGAATCGCTGCCATTGGCCGCGGCCGCCGCAGCGAAAAGGATAAAAGCCGCGGGCTTTTTCCTTTTCGCCGGTTCGGTTCACAACAGTTTAATAAAGAGCTTGAATGATAGTCACGGACTCTGAGCTTTCTTTTGCGGACACGACAAATATAATGTCAAATAACAAAATAATAGCAAAATAGCAAAATAAAGATATTCCTTACTTTCTAGCATTCTAAATATTCTATTATCGTATTTTATCATCTAGCCATTGATAAAAAAGATCCCAAATTTCATAAAATTGTTTATCCTCTTGCTCTCTAATTTCAAATGTCAATCTATTCATCTCAGCACATTCCAATATTTTCTTAATAATTTCTTCCTGTAATGGTATTTTCTCATTCTTCCAATTTTTAGCAAATACAATCCTGGCCGCTGTTAATACATTTACAATCAGGTACTTCAAATCTATATATACTATATATATCAGGTAAAATTCCCAATAAGAAGATCTCTGGTTTCAAGTCTATGTGTTCCTTTGTCATTTTTTCCAACCACATGCGAATTATAGTCCAATATTTTCTAGCGTCCTCACAAGTCCACCACATATGGTAATACGAGCCGGGTATCTGATGACATTTCCAGCATTTTTCAGATTTGTTCTTAAACATTCTTGCTATTCTTGTCGGAGGAAAGTGCCACCTGTAAAACATCTTATACAAGTTTTCTTTATATGCTGTTGACATTGTCATTTTATAATTTTGAGACCACAATTTCTGCCATTTCTCTAGATCAATCCCATATCCAAAATTCTTCCCCCAAACAATCATAGTTTCTTTGACTTGTTCTTCCTCTAATTTCATTCCCAGTAAATAACCATATAATTTTTTAATCACCTTCTCATCAGTACCCATCAAGATCTTATCTAAATCAGTCTGCTTATCATAGAATCCCTCCATTTTAGAATCTTCATCATACCTTGAATGTATTTGCGCATATGAAAACCAATTAATCCTTATACCTTGTTCCTCTAAGTTTTGGATCGATTTAAGTTCACCCTTTTCATCCAAGAGTTCCCCATATCTAACTGTTTGTTCCTTCTTATAAATTATGGGATAGGAAAATGCTTCAATAGTCGATAACCAAACTGGAATTTTCAAATAACATTGTCTTTTTATCTTCTCCCAGTTTAACCACAAAGACTCCCGCATATAATGTCTTCTAAAATAACCCTGTGTTTTAGTTCCCTTATACCATAAAAAAGCATGCCAGCCCAACAGCAAATCATGCCCTTCTAATGTCAACAACCTATGCTTTCTTAATGTTATCCATTCTTTGACCCACATCAAATTTGCAGCTTGATAATACAATTCCCAATTAGGCAGGCCAAAACCTCCTCTAATTCTAGTGTCTTGCAAAAGCTTTAGCTTTATTCTCGCTTTTTTACCTTGCCATATAAACTTCAACATGATTTTATTTAAATCTTCAAAATAGGCTTTTCCAAGCCTAATTGGTATTGTTTGGAACAAAAATAAAATTCTAGGTAAAATATTCATCTTGATTGTTGAAATTCTCCCTATTAATGACAATTGCAAGTTTTCCTACTTCTTCAAATTTGTAGCTATCTGTTGTTTGAGTTTAATATAATTATAATTTCTGATTTTCTGTGTCAATTCTTGTTTCTCTATTAATTCCATTTTATGTTTAATTACATCTAGCTTCAATTTAATAACTTTTTTCTGTGGCATTTTCTGTAATTCTTTTTCAAGTCTTTTATATTCATCTTCCAAGGCCTTAGAAGCTTGCCTTTTCCTAATATTCTTTTTTCTTGTATAATCTATTATCAAATCTCTAGCATATGCCTTCATTGTATCCCAAACATTCTGCGTTGAAGTATCTTCTTTTTAATTTTCTCTGAAAAAAAAAGCCAATTCCTTCTCCATCCATTATATAAAATCTTTCTCCCTTAAAATAGTATTATTTAATGTCCATCTCGATCTTTTTTTTTGTCCCTTCCATTTAATTGTCATTGGGCTATGATCTGCCCAAGTACTTGTTTCAATATTTGTTTCTTGAATATTGGATATTAATCCTGTTGAGATCCAAATCATATCTAATCTGGACCATGATAAATGTCTATTTGAATAAAAAGTATATTGTTTAGCTTTAACATTTCTTTCTCTCCAAATATTTTTAAAGATAGTTTGTCTGTCATTTAAAAAAATGATTTAGGGAGAGCCTTTCTATTTTGCTTGGTTGTTGTTGCTATATAGTCCAATTTATTGTCCACAATTCCATTAAAGTCTCCCATCATGATTATATTAACATGGTCCAGTCCAGTTATTTTGATGTGTAGTTTTTTATAAAACTCTTCTTGTTTTTCATTCGGAGCATAAATTGCAATCAAGAGTATTTTTATGTTATTGTCCATTATTTCCACCATTAATACTCTTCCATCTTCATCATTATAGATCAGTTTTTCTGGGATAGCCTTTTTAATATATAGAACCACTCCTCTTTTCTTACATTGAGTCAAAGAAGTAAATATTTTCCCCAATTTTGGCTGTACTAACAATTGTTTATGTTGTTTTTTAATATGAACTTCTAGTAGACAAATTATATCAAATTTTAATTTCTCTAATTTATGAAAAGTTTTCCTTCTTTTAACAGCCAAATTAAGTCCATTTATATTCATTGTAATCAGTTTTCTTTCTTCCATGATTATGCTTTATATTTAGGTCTAACAGCTCTCGTGGATCTCACTTCACACTGTTCTTTACTGTCCACCTGTCCATCTACAGCTCCTTTCTCTTTTTCAGTCTCCAGTTGTTCCTCTTGAAACTCAATTAATGAGACCTCTTTCTCTGCCTCCTCTCTTCTTCTTCCAAAAAATTCTGCATGGAAAAGTTCTGCTTTCTCAATTGAATCAATTCTATGTCTGCTCTTGCCACGTAAACATTAATCCTTCTGGAATCAGCCATCTATAATTCACTTCATTTTCCAGTAGCATTTTGGTCAGAAATCGATATTCTCTTCTCATCTCTCTCATTTTTCTGGGTGTTTGTTTTAAAACCACAATCTCTTTTCCTTTGTATTTCAATGTTTTCTCTCTTACCACTTGTAATATTTGTGTTTTGATGGATTTTTGGTAAATCTAATATGGACTTCCTTTGGTAATTTATTTCTCATCGCATATCTTGTATAAACTCGATATACCTCATCTACTCCATCCATCATCTTTTCCTCTGTAATTTCCAAAGCATCTGCCAAAATTTCTATCATTATCACAGCCAAATTTTCTCCTTTTTCCTCTTCTATATTTTGAAATCTGAGATAAAATTCTGACCTTTCCATCTCCCACCTCAACATCCCATTTTTTTCTTGTTCAACCACTGTTAATCTACTGTCAATATTTCCAATCTTCTCCTCTCTTTGTTTCCCTTCTTCCTCAATTTTTTGGAATCTCTCCTCATATTTTCCCATCTTTTGTTTAATATTTTCCACTTTTTCATCAGTCTTCTCAATTCTTTGTTCAATGATGTCTGATTTTATCTTGAGATCTTGGATTCCTTGCATAATCATCTGTAAAGTTACTATTTCTTGTTCTTTATTTTGCTTCAACATTGTCTGAATTAAATGTTGTCCTCCAGCTGGTGGGGAAGCAGAGGTAGAAGTAGAAATGCCAACTGGTATTGGTTTCCTGCTCATTTTAATGCCTCCAAAGCTTCAAATTCTTTTTGACTTTTAATCCAACTGGTAGAATAGTCAATTATAATCCAAAATGGAAAAATCCAATAGTAAAAGATCCAAAACCAAAGAAGAAAAAGGAAAAAAGAAAGAAGAGAAATCTTCTTTGGTTCTTCTTGACCCTAATCCAATTACAAAGTAGTCCACCATAAAAAAGGAAAAATAGAAAGGAAAAAAACAAACAAACCCAAAAATGATATTATTGATTAAGAGCAAATAAAAAACAAAAGAAAAAAAGAAATTCCTTCAGGTTCTTCACACCTTAATCTCAATAATCAAAAAAGAAAAACAAAGTGGTCCAAGAACACGGATAGAAAAAGCAAAGAAGTCCCAATAAAAATAAAGAGAAAAAAAGAAAAAAAAAAAACTCTGAGACTTTCCCTTTAAAATAAAAGGCAAAAATAAGAATATTACTAGAATTGAAATTTACAAAAAGGCTGGTGAATGGGATATATATATATATATATATATATATATATATATATATATATATGAGCACACTGCACTTTATTTATTTATCCAAGGCTCTTATTATGACTCTCTTCTCCAGCAGCTTCAAAGCTAAGCCTCAAGTGTTGAAATATTGATAAGAGTCCAGGAAAACACCTATAATAATATTTTGCTGTGCTCTCCCTCTATCTTATCACGTTGAAATGTCCTTGAGAAGGAGTCTTCTTACAACTCTTTCCAATTCAAATAAAGTATTTTCAAGCCTCTAGTTGGCAGTGTTGCAATGTTTCTTAATGCTCTTCCTCACCCAACCAGAAAAAATGAATAATGTATACAAAAAAGAAAAAAGAAAGAAAGAAAGAAAAAGAAAATAGCTAAAGGGAGCCTCTATCCTAGAAAAAATTAAAAAATCAAAAGGAGCATAAAAATATATATAAGAGAAAATTCAATCCGGTTACCTACAAAGTCACACTTAAGTCCCCAGAAAAAAAGTAAGAAAAAGAAAAAAAAATCCAAGCCTCAATTTGACATCACTTTAAAAAACGCCGCTCAAACAGTTTTTGTCAAAAAAAAAAAAAGTCTCACAGGTTTCTTCTTTGTTCAGGATGCCCTTTCAAACCTCAGCGAATTTACAACACAAAAGGAATTTCTCACCCAGCCGACACACTTCTTTCCAGCCACTTTCTTTCTGGAGCTGTCCCGACTTCAGCAGCTATGGGGGCTGCCTCTCCGCCGCCAGCAAAAGGGCTTCTCCCGGATCAAACCAGAGATTTTGCGATATCTCTGGGATCCTGGGACAGTACCCTTCTCAATTCCTGTCTCTACGGGACAGTTTAGGTCCGTTGGGACTGACCAGGGGCGAAAATATCGGCTGCGATCTCAGAACCCCAAGATCGCAGCTGTATCACCGAAACGAAGCTCCGCTTTCTCCAAAACAGGATTTTTTCAAAGCTTGTGTTCTGAGCAAATGAATTAATTGCTTCCTGCAAAAGCTCATGTCCCATTCACTCCTCTTTTATGTCCTATGGGAGGGACCAATCATCTCCGAGGAGTGGCTTTACTCCTGAATCAACTCTGCTTTCTCAATTGTTCTTGTCTTTTGCTATTTCTGCACATACGCAGGCTGGGAACTGGTTCTGTAAGCTCCCCCACCTCACTGCTGTTCGATGCTGAAGGCAGCTGTTGACTGCCAGCCTGCTCTGGCCACATCTCTGTCTTTGATGCAGCACCCTCCTCTGGATCTTCCTCAGCCTCCAGGCCCAGCCCAGGTTACTTCCCAACCTTCCCAACCACTACTGTCTGACTCTGCTCCCAGCGGCGGGCTACAACAGTCTGTGCCTGTATCTATTTGCAATATGAACCAAATATTTTAGAAAACTGTGCTGTCTTGATATGGCTTGGAGCTCATTATCATTTCTGTTTCTTAGCAGATGACACCTCTGTAACTCACGAGACTCTAGAATTCCAATGTTGACAGAGTTGACAATTTAACAAAGGAAAGGAGATAAGAGATTCAATGAATGTTTAGGCTGTTTAGGCTGAAAGTGGCAAAATCCATACCTCTCAAGTGCTTGACTAGCATTTGCAATCAATTGATTGAATTATTTCCTGTTGATTTTATTTAACTGGCAAATGATATGTGACTTCTTCTAGGATAATGAATTTGTCTGAGAATATATCCCTCCCCTACTCTAAATTGATTCCTACTTGTGAGTTTAGACAAAAATAATATGGGGTTTTAAAATAAATATTTATTTAAGTACTAATTCAACTATTGTTCCACAATGTGGAAATATTAATTGGCATAATTAAAACTTTATTTTCAATAAACCAAGGGAAATATGTGTAATATTAATAGCTAATGAAATAATTTCTAAATTATCTTGGAATGAAATCGGGAAACAAATGAAATGGGGAAGACAGAACAATAGGGAATTGATGGATAAATAGGCATTTATTTCTCTATCTGAATTCTGATTTTCAAAATGTATTTATAAAATGTCAAATAAGTACAATCTTGGAAGTATTTAGATAAATTGTATCAGCTTATATAACCATATAAATAAAATATCTCTAGTTTTAGTTCATCCTATCTTACACTTTATCCAGATTTTTTTCTAATTTATACTTTCTTTAATGTCTTTAGTGATATTAGAAGGTAGCTCTGGATTTGCATATGGGGAAGACTGATGGATATTGAGAATATAACTGTATAATATAATATGCAGCTAAAGATGTAAGGTATGGGAAAGTAATCTTGTTTAAATCTAAAAACAATATAAATAGTTGTTTGCCTTCAGACGTGTGGTAAGATGCTATGCATAACTTCATACCAAATAGATACTGTGTCAGCTTCAATTCACTCACCAATCATTAAAATATACAATTTGACCAAGGCTGCCTAATCTTCTGCATGCATTACAGAATTACACTATGGAGTAAGCCAAGCCTTACAGAGCTCAGAAAAGTGATAAGATATAAATCAAAGAAATCAAAGACATTAGATAAATAAGGAAAGCTTCCATAGCTGAACACCATTTAAATCAACTTCATTCATTATGCTGCTCCACACCTTTCTGCCTCTACAAAGCATCCTTGCTTTCACCATGTCCATACCCTGCATCTTACATTACCTTTGTTATTTAAAACCTTCACCTCTTTCTTTCTGAGTATCTCATCAGCTCCATCCAACCACAACATTCTTTATTTCACCCTTCCTTTCAACTCATTTATTTTTCCTTCATATATGTTTTTATTTATTTATTGCAAGTGCTTTTATGCTGCTTCAGTCGAGTGAATCTAATGAGCCTCCTTCATTCCTTCTACTTCAGCAAACCACCTCAATGTACTTCTTTCACACTGGGCACTCACATTTGCATTCAATTCACATTAATTTAGCACACACTGATTCTTGACATTACCTTTTCTTGTTTTACCACCCACACATTTCTTACATACCCAAATTCCCACTGCATTCAGTTGACTGTTTTATTTATCCTACTATATTTATGCTCAGCTCTGCAGATAGCAAAATGAGGAAAGCATATCCTTATACAAAAGCATTTGTTATTGTTTCTGTAAACAACTGTCCCTCACAACAAGCCACAAACTATACCACACATTTTATTTATTTATTTTTATTTTATTTGGTTTGTCAATTGCTTACAAGGTAATAGGTATAAGTAAAAACATAGTTATGAATGCATGAATATCTATAAGAAAAATAAAAGAAACAATAGGACAGGGACGGTAGGCATGTTGGTGCGCATATGCATGCCCACTACAGACCTCTTAGGAAAGGGGCGAGGTCAATAGTAGAAAGTCTAAGGTTAAAGTTTTTGGGGTTTGAGGAAGAAACCACAGAGTCAGGTAGAGTATTCCAGACATTGACCACTCTGTTACTGAAGTCGTATTTCCTGCAATCAAGTTTGGTGTGATTAACCTTGAGTTTGTACCTATTGTTTGCTCTTGTATTGTTATGGTTGAAGCTGAAGTGTTCATTGACAGGTGGGACATTGCAATGTATGATTTTATATACTATACTTAGATCGGACTGAAGGTGGCGTAGTTCTAGGTTTTCTAGGTTAGAATTTCAAGTCTGGTGGCATAAGATATTCTGCAACCAGTAGAGGAGTAGAGAACTCTTCTTGTTCACATGCTATGCCACACCTTATAATTTCTCCATCCATTATTTCATATTTAGTAAATATTCTTCCATCTATCTGCATACTCATTTTTTGGCCATTTCTCTATAGCTTGCAACCATTCACTTCATTCTCCTGTCAAAGATAAATGCAGTTCCATACTCCTTGCTGCTAGTTATTCAATCTATACAAAACTGAGTACAAATCATTTAGATTTACCAGCGTGATCATCCATGTGCAAAAATACACATGCTATAAGCATATAAATTTTGCTATGGATGTAAACATGATGTAAATACATGTACCCATAAATACATTAAATAATCTAGTGGAAATAAATCCTTGGCTAATTTCTTGCCAGTGTTGAATCATTCTGAGTCAGGCTTTACTTTCAAAATATATCATTTTTTTTAAACATTTATTCACTAATCAATTTTCATATTGTTTTAACTTTAACCTATCTTCAAACACCTTTCTGGTACCCCATAATATAATTGTTTTCATTCTGTTCTAAACAACTTCTTCCACTTCTATTCATTATTTTGAAAGACAAATCTGTCATACAAGACTTAAACCTTTTTTTCCTGCAATTGCTCTCTTTTCATTCTAGCTTTATTCACTTTCTCCCTTTTTAAAATTTATGTCCATTTTTTCCCCAAGACCCTTTGCATATTCCTCCCTTTCTAAAGCATATTCATCAACAAATGAATATATTGCATATAAATCATATATTCAAAGCAGATCTTGTTCTAACACAATAATTAATCACCATTCTCATTCATTCTTGGCTCACCAAATTGATTAATTATTTTTTACTACTGTTTTCTTTTCTTTTGTTCTTACTTAATCAAATAACTTTTTCCTATGCATCACATTATCTTAGGATGTTGCTCAGTTTTTCTCAAAATTCATCCTTTGTTCTTTATTGTTCCAATTATTCATTAGTGTATAATAGGCAACTATCACAAAACTATGAATTTCTTGTTTCACACTAGTGTTTGGAAATAAATCTTAGGTAGCTCGTCAACTTGTCCCTTATATAGCAATAGGATTAACTTGACAGGAGACACTAAAACCAGATTATGTTAAAAGATTTATCATGGACTAAAATGAAGCCTTAAAAACAATACTAGATCTTTTAAGTGAACGGAAGTCAGACTCTTTACATAGGTATATGCTCCACAATTTCTTCCTACTGATTCAAATTAACAATACAAAGCTGATTTGGGTGGCTTGGAAGGCAGCTAAATAAATATTATATAATAGTTCTCACTAACCTAGGAATATCAATCAGAACAATCCAGATGATATGGGTTCATACTTTCTGACATGCATTTTATTCATAACCAAAGCTATACCTGTCATGCATGCATAGATCAACTCTATGAAATCATATCATCTTATTCAGATCTACTACACCAGGGATGTCAAACTCGCGTTGCAGCATCATATAACACACCTGGACTTTTTTCCCCTTTGCTAAACTGGGCATGGATGTGGCCAATGTGTGATGCATCCAGCCCGCAGGCCATGAGTTTGACAGCACTGTACTACATTTTCCATTGTTTCTTTGCAAACATGTATTCATTAACTCTACTCCTCTTTTTTCTAAATCACAATTTTTCCATATTCAATGATTGTCAACATAGATAGTGACCTCTGCTGACCAACATGCCTTTGATCATTTGAGAGTTTTACATAATACCGTAAAATAAGCTAGGAAACATACAGATATAATTTAAGCCTCATCTAGCATTCCCTGCTAACAATAAAAACAATATTAATCTGTTTGGGTACAGTGTGGCAGAAGTGCAACCAACACCCAGTTTTACAGACTCATGCTATTGTATGTCTATATAATCTAGAAATTATATTTCAATTCAACATATTCTTGTTTGCATCCTTCTCACTAGGAAGTATACATAGTGTTCTGATACATGAACAGGACATTTTCAGAATTCTTCCTTTCCCTTCCTCTTCAAATGTATTCCTGTTCCTTCGGTTGCATTTCCAGATGGTTATCTTGGAGAGTGATTATAGAAGCAAATAATTTATGGATGTTCATGTGGCTTCATCATAACATACAGTTTGTAATTGATGAAAAATGGAAACTGATGTGATGAAGTGGAAACAATCTACCTGCACAAATATGTGCTGTTTATTTGTAATCATTCCTTTCCCATCTAAACCAAGAACCAACCCATCCAATTACCACTGCTTTCTATTTAGTATATATCTATTGTTATGTTCATATAAGGAAAAAAAGAAAATCATTTAAAAACTGACAAATAGCTTAGAGGGAGGTATGTGCATCGAGTTCCCAATGGCTTCCTAGTATCACAATTTACAAAGAAACAAAACAAACAACCAGCTTCAGGAAGCAGTAAGTTGTAATAGAGCAACAACAGGGAGTAAACAGAATAACCAATTTCTTGCCTTTTACTTAGTCCCAACTGCTTTCATCTGATGAGTCCAAGAATGTACATTTACATTTAATGGTAAAGAGGATGGAAGAAGGGCTGGAGTTCTCTTAGGAGAAGCACAACTGGAAATATGAAATTTGATTTGGTATTCTGGCTCTATATCTGATGATTTAGCTATTTTAGTGTTTATATTATATTGTTTTGAATAAAATGTCCTTCTGAAATACAATTGCATGATTTCATTGGACTGTGTTGAGAACTGGAAGTTTAGTGTTGGAAAAGGCAGGTAAACTATTTTTAATAAATAAAACTAGCAGAAAGGCAAGCAAGGCAAGCAGGCCCAAAGTATTCATATGCTTCACATGCCAAAATCTTTTCCTTTCAAAGCAGCGTTTCCCTAAGAGATTTTTTACTGGCTTGAACTTCTCTGGCCAATAGTTGCTTTCCTCAAGCACAACTCAATTCCAAGTGGTTTTTCTTGGCAATGATATGAAAATACTTTGCTGCAGGCTTCTTCAGGAATGGTTGTGGGGTGTTTTTTTTCCAACTTCTTAATTTAGTCCATAGCCCTGAGATTCCCTTGTGACTCCAGTTCTAATATTAACCAAGTTTAGCTTGCTAAGCTTTTTTGAGATTAGCCAAGGTCAGATAACTTATACCATCTACTGTGATTTAACTGGAAAAGCCAGCGGAAAATCATGTCTGGATGGCAAATAATGTCTTTGCAGTCTTTAAAGTGTTTGCCCTTTTTATTATCTACAGCTATTTTTCTTTTTCCTTTCTTTAAAAAAAGAGCACATTGTTACAAGCATTACTTCACATATTTTAAGGGAGATAAACCACTTGCTTTAAAATATTGCAGTATCATTTGCTTAGGGTCAGCAATCTTTGTGATACAGGTAAGTAAAAGGTTACTTTCCATGGAAAAAAGCAGCAGGATGATTTACAAAATGCCATCATTAAATTGCAGGGAAGGAGCAATGGGTCTTATGAATTTTAATAACATGCATAGCTTTCTTCTGCTGTTTGTTTGTCCCTTGTGGCTTGAAGAGAGTGGCTCAGAATGATGACCTATGCCAGTAAACTTGTAAGAGATGACAACTTTCCCTTATGCTTTTGTCTGCTTTCTCTGCATCCCCAACAGCTTTCTTCACCTTGCAGCAATAAATTTTAAACTGTTAATGTCAATTGACCGGGCTTGAAAAAAAAAGCATACTGTTGAACAAGAGTGGCAATTATTAGGGGAAGCAACATCTTATCAATGAGATATTTGCTCTTCCTCATTTCACTCACACTTTTATTTTAGAAAACTCAGCAGAAAGTTGCTAATGTTTCATGTCTGCATAGTGAAGACATTAGAGCTGCAACTGAAAAGGTTCTAAGAAAGAGAACCTGCATGAGCTTAAAGCAACATACACATAATGTTGTAATAAACGTATTTTGTTTTAAAAAGTGAAAAATGAGAGGAATGGTATTTTTAATACCCCAAAGTCCAATGTATTGGCCTTATTTTTAATGGTATGCCCTAATCCAGCTAGAAATCCCTCATCTTGTTTATTATGAGGAGACCTATGCTCCTTGATGATCAATACCCTGAGGATATCTACCCATTCCACCAAGCCAGAGAGGGTAAATAGGTTTCTTCCTACAAATGTTTCCATCTCCTGGGACCCCAAAAAATTTCTTTTCTGCAGCAACTTCTACCTTGGGAATCATCCTTCCCCCTGGAAACTAGAAAGTCCTCATCGTTTTAGTCTTCCCAGAAGATTATGAAAAATTCCTATAAGCAATGGGATTGGAATCCAGTGATTGCATTTGTTGATGTATTCAAGAGTTTTGATTGGGATGCAAGATTTTAGTTTTACTCTTTTTTTGTTTCTTTGTTTCTTATTATTGTGAGCTAGCTAGAATTCTAGCATATATTTTATTTAAAGTATTTGTGCCAACATTCTTACAAAAAAGAATCTTAAATCTGGTTTCCGGTTTTTGCATGGCTTCGGGGCAGCAGGAATTCTCGACCGCTCGTGATTCCTACTGTGCTAGCCACTGAGGTACCCCCGATCCAAATGGGTCAGGGGGATATGGCTGTCCTGTAGGGACAGCCGAAGAGAGAGGGGAGCTGGACAGGGGGTTGGGGGTGTCGCAGACCCCCTCCTTGTCCTGAAAACCCCCTTTTTCCCAAGGCGGTGGAGCGGCGGTCAGCAATGGCCGCCACGAAGAAGTCTGCAACCGGGTAAGATCATGCTGAAGGAAGCAAGAAAAGTGAAAGTGCTGGCTGAGCCGGGTCAATCAACATCCTTTAAATTCGCTGGAACTGAGCTGTCTGAATTGCTGGAGGATACATTGTATCCCTAAGAAGATCGAAAGCGGCGGAGAAGCTGTTAAAGGGAACTTTTTTTTCTTCACTCTCCCACCCCATGAAAAAAGCAGAAGAAGATTTGAAATTTGTTTGGGCACTGAAGGTGAAATATTCTGAAAGTTGCTTGGACATTGGACTTAAAAATTTAAGAAATTGGAAAACCTTTATTAGAGGTATGGATTTCTGATCATTTAAAAATTGATGTTGCAAGTGGGAAGGGAGTGGAAAAATATTGGAGCAGAAGTGGAAAAAGGAGGAGATTGCCAAGAATACTAAAAAAAGAAATATGGTAATTGGACCTCTTTGATTAAACAGTAACCCCAGAAAGAGAAATAGAAGAAGGAAGAAAAGTATTAACTTTTGGAACTTTCTTTTTGAATTACTTTTGACTAAAAATACTTGGGTGGTTGTTTTGGGGAAAGTTTTTCTTTTCAGGATGGCATCGCTTGTGGATGAACTAAAGATTGAATATCAAAAATATAAAAAGGAAGAACAAGATGGAAAAGACACTTTGGGCACTTCATTTCAATTTTTAGAAATGGCGTTATGTACTTATGAAAAGTTGATTATGCAGCAGAATGACTGGGACAAAGAAGAAGAGGAACAAGAAGCCATCTTTGATGAACAATGGGTTTTTTCCGGGGAGGAGGAGAAAGAGGATAAGAAAAAGGGGATTTTTAGGTTTGAAAAAACAACCCAAAAAAAGAAAAATGAGAGGAAAGGTGGATGCAAGGTTAGAAAGCAAAGGAAAGGGAGTAAGAAAATGGAAGAGGAGAGACAAAGGGGTAAAAAGGGCAAGGAGAAGAATAAGCAAGAGAGAAAGGGGGGGAGGAGAAGCCTCAATGGTGGGAAGCAAGATCTAAAGAAAAAAAGCTTATTTAGAGACAATGGGTGAATCTAATTAAGGATAAAAGGGGGATTCTGGAAGGTATATAAGATTGTGTTTTTATATGTGTATTTAGAGTATAAAATTTATTGTGTAAATTTAGAATTTATTAAACAGAATCCCAAGATAAATTAAGTGTATTATGAAGTACTTTTAAGTTAGGGTAAAGGCGTCACTCCAAATAGTGTATAGGAGAAGTATAGTAAAAGAAAAAAGATGAATGGATAATTGGAAATAGAACAGACAAAGAATGTTATTGAAAATGGTTATAAGCTGTTATGCTTTGATTGTTTGTGCACTGTTTTTTGTAAAATTAATAAAATTGGTTTATAAAAAAAAAAGAAAAGAAAATGATAACAAGATATGGAAGGATATATAAAATGAATATGATGTTTGAATTTGTGTCTGTATGAAGAGTTTTAACCCGGGATCAGGCAGCCTTCAGAAAAGATGTTTTAGTTTATGTCTTGTGTCTTGTGTTTGTAAAATTAATAAAATTTGTTTAAAAAAAAAAAGAATCTTAAATATGTTTACAATAAAATTCAAACAATTAGAACATTAGTTTAACCCATTTTTAAAGTATGTTGAAACTTTAAATAAATAATGTAACGAAGAGTAAAAATGGCAGTCACAGAAGCATTAAAAGGCCTTGGAGAATAAATACTTTCATATGGTGAAAATATATTAATGATGGTGCTAGCAGTATCTAAATACTGGATATTTCAAAGCTGGATAGGGCTACACCGAACATTTTCCATGTCCAGGCCCCACTAAATATACCCCTATTAAAATGGAGCTGGAAAAGCTGTTTCATCTAAGTTCTGGATCTGATGAACCAATGCATCCTTAATGACCCTGGTTAGGAAAATTATTAAAGACCATCCTGTAATCATTTCAAGTTTGTGAATCCATAATTTTCTCCTACGGCTTCACCCATTATGTTTCACAGGCAATATATACATGAGAAGGAGGAAATACTTGAAGTGAAGAAATTTAGGATTCCAAGTTATGCACTCTTTAAGTAAAAGCACCAAAGGGAATATGGGAGATAAAATAGATAAGTGAAAGCTTATACAAAAAAGTACCAAAAGCTCTGGGTAAAATGTTTATCCAGGGGGAAAAATACAGCAAACAGCAAATCACATGGATCTATTAAATGAACTCAACAAAACGTCTTAGCTGGAAGAGAAAATGATATATTTGCTTCTTTAAACTGGGTCTGCTACATTATGGGTCTTAAATTACCTTTGCGATCATATTATAAGCAACTGCGTCCTCTTTGCTGATGATGGCATAAAACTATTTAATACCTCTGACAATACTGCTACCTTACAAAGCGATCTTGACTATGTGTCCGAATGGTTGAACAATTGGCAACTTCAAATCTCAACCAAAAAATTGTTCTGTCTTACACATTGGCTACAAAAATCAGAACACTAATACAAACTGGGCGGATACGACCTCATAGATGGTCCTCACTCTGCCAAGACCTAGGAGTACTCATATCAAAAGATCAAAGCCCCAGAACTCACTGTAATAGCATTGCCAAAAAAGCTTTAAGAGTTGTTAACCTAATTCTGCAAAGTTTCTTTTCTGTTAACACTGTACTGCAAAGCAGAGCATATAAAACCTTCACCAATTCTTGAATACAGCTCATCTGTATTGTCAACATCAAAATTGTCTGCTACACCATTCTACATGTCAATGACTACTTCAGCTTCAACTGTTGCTCTCAGCCAAGATGGCACCAACAACGGCTGCCTCAGTGAAATTCTCTCTAATGGTTTCTTTATTCCTTATTATTATCTGTAATTCAATACGGATTTCATACTTATGAGACCATCTGCTAAGAATTAGGCAATGTTTCTTTAAAGAGCAGCTTTCTGATTCCCCACTCCCACCTGTCTTTGCAAATGTGGAGGAGATTCTAACCAATTCCCTGGTGCTATATGGATTACAACAAAGAAAGCAAAGAAGCGACCTTGCCAGAAGAGGAGATGATGTAAACGAGCTGGAATTTTAAACAGGCTAAGGAATAGGGGGGAAAAAACCTCCTCTCCCTTCAATCTTTCTGACTAATTTACGCTCCCTGGCTAACAAGATGGATGAAATTCATCTCTTAAATAGATGGAATTCTGATTTTCATAATTCAGCTGTTCTTTGTTTTACTGAAACCTGGCTTAATCCACAAATTCATAGGGACAACACCATATACATCCCAAGATTTCAGACATTTTGATCAGACAGAATTGAAGAGATATCAAATAAAACAAAGGATGGAGGATTATGTTTATATATCAACAACAGCTGGTCTCAGGATATAACTATAATATATAAGTTTTGTGATGAAAACTTAGAGTCTTTACACATCAACTTCAAGCCATTTTACTCTCCACATGAGTTCTCCTCATTTCTCCTAATAGCTGTGTATGTTCCTCCACAAGCCTGTGAAACCAGGCATTACGAACTCTTGTCAATCAAATTATGGAGGCTGAAGCCAAACACGCAGGGTTTCCCATCATTTTAGGAGATTTCAATCAAGCAAATTTAAGGAAAGAGCTCCCAAAATATTTCCAGCATGTAAATTGTCCCACCAGAGGCAAAAATACTTTAGATCACTGCTACACAACAGTAAAAGATGCTTATAGGTCTTTACCATGAACAGCTGTGGGACACTCTGATCACTGCATGATTCACCTTGTACCTGCCTACAAAGACTTAAAACCATTAAACCAACAATTAAATCAGTGAAGACTTGGTCGGATGAGGCAAAGCTGAAACTCCAGGCCTGCCTTGATTGCACTGATTGGAATGTTTTTGAAGATGCCTCTGCAGACCTAGATGAGCTCACAGATACTGTAACATCATATATTAGCATCTGCGAAGACTTATGTGTATCAACAAGGAACCTGCAAATATATAGTAACAATAAACCTTGGTTCACAGCTAAACTTAAGCAGCTACGTCATTCCAACGAGGAAGCTTACATAAAAGATGACAGAATGCTATACAACCAGGCCAGAAACATATTAACAAGAGAGATCAAAGCAGCAAAAAGAAGCTACTCTGAAAAGTTAAAGAATCAATTCTCAACAAATGAATCAGCAAACATGTGGAAAACTCTTAAAAACATCACTGGCTTCAGCAAATCTCCTTCCCAGGCAAAAGGAAATCAACAACTAGCAGATGACCTGAATGTGTTTTACTGCAGGTTTGAAAATAAACTAAAGCCACCTTTCTCCACAACCCACATCTCAAACACACCAACAGCCAAGCCTGCTACAACTGGCCTTAATCCATTGGGCTCACAACCTCTGGTAATCACAGAAAAAGAAGTGCAAGATCTATTACACAGACAGAAGCCAGGAAAAGCACCAGGGCCAGACAAGATAACTCCTTCTTGCTTAAAAGTCTGTGATGACTAATTGGCCCCAATCTTCACCCGAATCTGCAATAGATCACTAGAGATGTGCTATGTTCCTTCCTGCTTCAAACGTTCTACCATCATCCCAGTGCCAAAGAAGCCCTCCATCAAGGAACTGAATGACTACAGACCAGTTGCTCTAACATCTGTAGTTATGAAAATCTTTGAAAGGCTTATGCTGTCCTACCTGAAAATGATCACGGATCCACTGTTAGATCCCATGCAGTTTGCATACCGAGCAAATAGATCGACAGATGATGCTGTTAACATGGCTCTGCATTCCATCCTACACCTTGAATCTCCAAATACCTACGCAAGGGTCCTCTTTGTAGACTTCAGTTCAGCATTCAATACCATCATTGCAGACACTCTTCTAAGTAAATTAAACCAACTAGCGGTACTTGAACACACTTGTAAGTGGATCATAAGCTTCCTAACAGACAGGAAGCAGCAGGTGAAGCTAGGCAGAATCACATCCGATACCTGTACAATCAGCAAAGGGGTCCCCCAAGGCTGTGTGCTATCTCCACTTCTCTTCTCTCTATATACCAATGACTGCATCTCAAATGATCCATCTGTTAAAAAACTGAAGTTTGCTGATGACACAACAGTGATTGGTCTCATTCGAAACAACAATGAATTTGCATACAGACAGGAGGTTATACAACTTGCCTCATGGTGTAACTGGAACAATATGGAACTGAACACACTCAAAACTGTAGAAATGGTGGTAGACTTTAGAAGAAACCCTCCTATACTACCACGTCTTACAATACTAGACAACACAGTATTAACAGTAGAGATTTCTAGCTTCTATTATATCACATGACCTAAAATGGACACCTAACATCAAAAACTTCATCAAAAAAGCACAACAAAGAATGTTCTTTCTGCACCAACTCAGAAAGCTCAAACTGCCCAAAGAGCTGCTGATACAGTTCTACAGAGGAATTATTGAGTCTATCATCTGCACCTCTATAACTGTCTGGTTTGGTTCTGCAACCCAACAGGACAGACACAGACTTCAGAGGATAATTAGGACTGCAGAAAAAACAATTACTACCCACCTGCCTTCAATTAAGGACCTGTATACTGTACGAGTCAAAAAGAGGACTGTGAAAATATTTACAGACAGCCCACATCCCGGACATAAACTGTTTCAACTCCTTCCCTCAAAACAATGCTATAGAGCACTGCACACCAGTACAACTAGACACAAGAACAGATTTTTTTTCCCCCAAAGCCATCACTCTGTTAAATAAATAATTCCCTCAACATTGTTCAACTATTTACAAAATGTATACTACTATTACTGTTAATCTTCTCACCACTCCTTATCACCCATCCCCTCCCACTTGACTGTTTCTTAGTATGATTTGATTGTTGATTGTACCCTATGACTCTCATTGTGCTGTACATTATGATTCTTGATTCTTAATGAATGTATCTTTTCTTTATGTATACTGAGATTATTTACACCAAGACAAATTCCTTGTGTGTCCAATCACACTTGGCCAATAAAGTATTCTATTCTATTCTATTCTATTCTATTCTATTCTATTCTATTCTATTCTATTCTATTCTATTCTATTCTATTCTAACTGCAATAATACAGGGACAAACAATAGATACAAACTCAAAGTAAACCGCTCCAAACTTGATTGCAGAATATATGACTTCAGCAACAGAGTGGTCAATGCCTGGAACTATCTAACTGTGTTGTTACATCCTCAAACCCCCAAAATTTTAACCTTAAACTATCTACCGTGGATCTCACTCTATTCCTAAGAGATCTGTAAAGGGGCATACATAAGTGCACCAGCATGCCTACTGTCCCTGTCCTACCGTTCCCATTTATCCATTTATTTGTACTCATTTATTATGCATATACTTATGCCTGTTTATACATATGTTTATATGTTATATTCATACTTATACTTTTTTTCTCATACATGCTTGACAAACAAACAAACAAACAAAATACATTAATGAATCCTCTTCCAAGAAGCTTTTAGAAATATTGTCTGAGAGGACAGTATATTGAAATATTTTCTTTCACATTGCCTTCTAGTTTTATATATTTTGAACTAGTCCATAGATACAATATTGAACTGTATGGGGATTGAATCCCAGGGAGGCAGAGATGTGTGAGTAATTCCTAAATATTTTTGGTTTCAAAGGTGAGACCCATTTGTGATCTTCCCTGCTAGCTTCTGACAAGCAATGGGGAAGCCAGCAGGGAAACACAAATAGCAGTCATATGACATAATGCATAAGAATTATATGTTATTCAATTAATTACTGCAAACAACTGCTAGAATTGCCTACATAGGTTGGTACAGCTATTTTGTTTTATGACTATGTTACCTAGTGATGGAGTTCCTGATTCCAATTTTAGTTGTTAACTGAGGAATGAGTATATGAATAGAGTTCCAAGAACTTCAAATTTAGGAAATAATAAGTGTTTGTCAAAGTGGAATACTGTTGTACTTTATTAGATTCAACTATAATTTTAGTATTGATAAGATTTAACTCCTTTTTTAAACATAAACAAACAAACAAAACATAAAAACATCAAACCATCTTCCATAGGTATACATACAGTGTGCCGGTTGGTTTACAAATTGTTTTGTGCTTCCATTTTGTAGTCTTCAATTACAATTTCATTGCATATAATCTTGTATTTTCAATCAAAAATTAAATACCTTAGTATCATTATTAATCAATCATTTGACTATACTTTTATTCATTCATGTTTTACAAGATAATTATAATTTACTTAGTTTGTTTTATAACAGTTCATATTATCATCCCAAACCTATCCTAAAATTATTTTGTAGATATAATAAGAAAAGAATACATCTTTATATATTTATTATTTTCTAAGAAACTACATATTTCATTAATGTATTTTATTGTCTAACCATTGATAGAATAGATCCCAAAGTTTATAAAATTGTTTATCCTCTTGTTCTCTAATTTCAAATGTCGATCTACTCATTTCAGCACATTCCTATATTTTCTTCGTGATTTCCTCCTGAGATGGTGTTTTCTCATTTTTCCAGTTTTTGGCAAATACAATCCTAGCTACTGTTAATACATTTACAATCAGATATTTCAAGTCTTTACTATATATTTCAGGTAAGATTGAACTCCTGATAACTACCTGAACTGGTCTTTTTAGTTTTTTTTTAAGTGAGATTTTCAGAAATGGTTTGCTGTTGCCTTTTTCCTAAGCTGGAGAGAAAGAAAACTGGCTCAAGATGACTTTGTGACTAAGGTAGAACTAGAACTCATAGCCTCCCAGTTTCTGGTCTGATGTGTAAATCACTAACTGGTCATAAATGTTGCTAGGAATAACAAGGTTACCTAACGTAGTTTGGGTAAAATAATATATATAAACTATGATAGTAAGTTTAAGTATGTATCACTTTAAAACTGCAAAGCATGTAATTTTGGGTGCGGTTGTGAAACCACCATAAGAGGGAGCAAGAGAGATTGCTTGCTTGCTGGAATTACTGGATTGACTGACTATGATGGATTGATGGTTTGCTAACTGCGTGTTTCCTGCTGCTGAGTTTTTGAACGTCGAAGGAAGAAAGGAGGTTTGACTTCTTCATATCTCTACTGCAAGGAGATATATTACTGGACTGATATTTGTAAGTTTACTGACCTCTTTTTTGACACTTGACTTTGCAACTGAATAATTCCCGGACGGACTGAACTAGTGAATGATATATGGACTATTTTGACTATGTTAAAATTCTTACTGGAATAAACTATTTAACTAGCACAGTATATCTGTTTTACTGAGTGTAAGCTACAAAAACGTTTATCTCACATATTTGCCTGCCTGCATGACTGCCATGCACATTCTGCTAGGGTTTTATCCCTAACTAATGTGTTACATATATTTATTTTACATAGTGCCTTTCTTTGTTGATTGTTTCTAGAATTCAGAAGTAACTTATATTAAATCCCATTGAAAATAATGGGTTTACAATAGTAGTTATAATTTATTGTTCCACTAAGTATTAATGTACTTTTCATGAATATGCTTAAATTAGTCCTTCTTATTAAACAACATTAACTATTGTAAAATACACCATTACTAGAAAACAATGGAGAAGGACTAAAAAATGAAACAATTTAACAAAATTACAGGTTAATTTTTAAGGAAGGAAGGAGGGAGGGAGGGAGGGAGGGAAGAAGGAAGGAAGGAAGCAGGGGTGGTATTCAATTGGTTCTGACCAATTCTGGAGAACCGGTACTGGAAAGTTTGAGTAGTTCAGAGAACTGGCAGATACCACCTCTGATTGTCCCCTGCCCCATCAATTCTCTGCCTCCTGAGTCCCAGCTGATTAGCTGGGTCTTCTTTTGTTGCTCTGCACAGGAGAACGGAGCTGGAAAAAAGTTTAGTGAGGTGGTGAGGAAATGGGATTTTCCAGTAACCTTCACCCAGGATTGGGGAGGAAATGGGATTTTGCAGGAACTTTCCCCCAGGAGTGGGATGGGAATTGAGATTTTGCGGTATCCTTCCATTGGAGTGGGGTGAGAATGGAAATTTTACAGTATCCTTCCCCAGCCATGCCCACCAAGCCATGCCCTCAGAACTGGTCGTAAAATGTTTTTAATCCCACCACACTGGAAGGAAGGAAGGAAGGAAGGAAGGAAGGAAGGAAGGAAGGAAGGAAGGAAGGAAGGAAGGAAGGAAGGAAGGAAGGAAGGAAGGAAGGAAGGAAGGAAGGAAGGAAGGAAGGAGAGTTGTATTGGTTATTAACTCAAAACCAAAGATGATATTTTAATCCTAAATATGGAAAAATCATTTGAAATTTATATAACAAATGGCAAACTCTAATACTAAGACTAAACTGAGAGCCTATTTTGTGTAGTGATGAATACATCAGGCTAACAATGAGGAGTCTATGAGTTCTAATCCCATCTTGAGCACAAAACCAACTGGGTGACCTTGGATAAGTCATTTTCTCCAAACCAGTGACAGCCCCAGGAAAGAGGTAATGACAAAATGCTTCTGAAAAATCTTGTCAAAAATTTGCAAAGACTTGTCGGGGCAGTGTCCAAGAAATGGACATGATTGAATGCAAGAGAAAAAAAGATTAAAATACAGATGAGCTGATGAACTAGTTGTTGTGTCCGTCACGGCAAGGAGACCAGGACTCAGTGACTTGGTTCAGCTTTTTTATTGGTCCTGAGAACGGCTCGGGTTCTGGGAGAAAAACAGCAGCTATTTATTCTCAAGCCGCAACAGCCGCGACCAATGGCATCGCTTTGAATCTCCTGCAATTAGTTTCCACCAATTGCGGGAGATCCGCAGCGGGCCAATCAGTGTGGCTTGCTCAACCAATCGGCTCCCTGCGCACTTTGACCAATCACAGCACGGCATTTACAAGAATGTAAATGACCATACAGAACACCCCTCCCCATCCTACATGACGTAGTCCCGTAAGTAGACGGGGCTCCGTACTTGTCTACTGGATCTGCGCAGGTTAGTTGTTGTTTTGCTCCCGGCCGGTTCAGTCGGGTTCTCTGTTGCTTTCGGCCTCGTCGATGGAACTGCCTGGAAGGTGTCACCGGGCCTCTTGTCGCAGCTCCCTCCTGGTCTGCCCAAGCTGGTTGAGCTGCGGTTTTCGCCGCTCCCACCTAGTCTTTCTGGGCTGGTTGAGCTGGCCTGGCTGCTTCTTCCTGGTGAGGCTTCGAGCTGGCTGTCAGTCGGTAAGTGTTGCTGGTTTTTTTCAATTGGGTTTTGGTTCCCGGGGTATTTCCTCCCCTCTTGGCTTGTATTAAGGGGATTGTCTGTGTTTGGTTGCATATTGGTTGTGTTTCCTGTGATTGTTCTCGATCTTAGTTGATCGATGTGGCATTTCCAGGCTCGTCCGTCGGTTGTTTGCAGCCGGTACGAGCAGGGACCTGTCAGTTGAGTTATGGTTGCTGGTACCCACAGTGGGTCTCCGGTTAGGTTCTTTGCGTAGATGGCGTCGCCTGGTGCAAAGGACTGGTGCTTGCTAGAGGAGTTTGGGGGTTTCTCCAGGTTGTATGTGGGGTGCAGCCTGTCGAGTGGGGATCTTATTTTCCTCCCTATTAGTAGCTCTGCCAGGCTTTTGTTCGTTGTCGTGTTCGGGGTTATATGTTGTATGAAAAGCATTTTATTTATTTTTTCTTGGATTTCCCCATGTTCGATTTTTTGGATGTTTTTTTTCATAAATTGAACCATCTGTTCCGCCCTTCCGTTTGCCACCGGATGTGCCGCAGCTGTCAGTGCATGTCGTATGCCCCGTTCCGCTAGGAATTTTTCAAATTCTAGCGAGGTGAATTGGGGCCCGTTATCTGACACAATGACATCTGGGAGGCCGTGGGTTGCGAATAGCTTGCTAAGTTCCTTGGCCATGGCCTCTGCGGTGGTGGTTTTCATGTTGCTTACTTCCAACCAGTTGGAGTAAGCATCTACCATTATGAGGAATGTATGTCCCTTGGTGGGCCCGGCAAAATCTATGTGGATCCTGGACCATGATCCCCTGGGGGTTTCCCATTCCAGAATCGGTGCTGCGGGAGGGCTCAGCCTGGTTTCTTGGCAGCGTTCACATCTTGCCACCCAGGCCTCGATTTGCTTGTCCATCCCTGGCCACCAAGCATAACTTCTGGCCAGGGCTTTCATTCTAACTATGCCCGGGTGCCCCTCATGTAACAACTCCAATACCTTCCCCTGTAGCTTTTCTGGAATAACAACCCTATCCCCCCAAAGTACACACCCTTTTTGTAGCAAGAGTTCTGTTTGCCAGTTCCAGAATGTCTTGAATGCTTCGTCGTCGTCTTTTTCTGGCCACCCTTTTTCTACCCAATATAACACCCATGCCAGATGTTTGTCTTTATTAGTTTCTCGGGCAATGTCTGACGCGGTTATGGGTAGATCGGGCAGAGTCTCTATGCTGAGGGTGGTCATCGTGGGTGCTGGGTCAGTGTCTAGGTTGGGTAACGGCGAGAGGCTTAAGGCGTCTGCGTGGATGATAGTCTTACCGGATTGGTGTGTGATCCGGTAGCTGTAGGCAGCAAGGAATTCGGACCACCTTGTCATTCTGGAAGATAGGATGTTCGGGGTGGCCCGGTTCCCTGCCAGGATGCCCAGCAGCGGCTTGTGGTCTGTGATAATGGTGAATGTGCAGCCGTAGAGGTACTCATGGAACCTCTTCACTGTTGCGACGATAGCCAGGACCTCCTTGTCCAGTTGGCTATAGTTCCTCTCTGGTTTAGTGAGTGTCCTCAAGAAGAAAGCGATGGGTGCTTCTCTTCCGTCCGGGAGTGTGTGACTGAAGACGGCGCCGACGCCGAAGGGTGAGGTGTTGCATGTGACGGCAAGTGGTAGGGTCTCATTGTATTGGATGAGGATGGCATCCGAGGTGAGCAGGTCCTTGGTTTTCCTGAAGGCGGCTTCCTCACATTTCCCCCAAGTCTAGGTGGCCGCCTTGTCCAAAAGCCTATGCAAAGGCTCCGCCGCGGTCGCCTTTTGGGGCAGGAAAACATTGTAAAAGTTAAGCAGTCCCAGAAATGCCTGCAGTTCCATTTTATTCCTGGGCGTGGGGCCTCCTTAATGGCTCTGATTTTGTTTGCAGTTGGGTGGATGCTGTGCCAGTCTAGGAGGTATCCTAGGAACTCGACCCGCTCTGTGTAAAGCTGGCATTTCTCTCTCTTCACTTTTAGACCGGTTTCCTTGAATTTCATTAGTACCTCCCTTAGACGACCCTCTAGTTCTAGCTGGTTGGTTGCCGACACTAGCACATCATTGAAGTAGGGCACCACCCCCTTAATTCCTTGCAAAAGTCTCTCCATGAGGCTCTGGAAAATTCCCGGCGCCACACTGACTCCAAACTGGAGTCGGTTACAGCGAAACGCTTCCCGGTGGGTGACTATGGTTTGTGCCTCGGCGGTTTCTGTGTTGACTGGCAGCTGTTGGTATGCTTGCACCAGGTCGAGCTTTGCAGAAACCTTGCCTCCCCCCAGTGAGTGTAGGAGGTGCTGCACTACTAGAACGGGATAGGCGCTTTGTTGTAAGGTGCAATTTAGGGTGACCTTATGGTCCCCGCAGATTCTCACCAACCCATGGGGCTTGACTGGGGTGACTATGGGGGTCTCCCACCGGGCGTGGTCGATTGGTTGTAGGACCCCTTACTTGACGAGCTTGTCAATTTGCTCATCTATTTTTGGCCAGAGTGCAAAGGGTACCCGCCTTGGTTTTAGGTGTATCGGGGGAATGTTGGGGTCTAGGCTGAAGGAAATAGGGGCCCCTCGGTACTTGCCTAGGGTGCTGTCGAACACTTCCTGGAAGTCCCGTGCCAGTTGCTGTTCCCAATCGGTCTCTGCGGTGTGGTTTATGCCCGTGACCTCAATGCCGAGCAGTGCAAACCATTGAAGTCCCAAAAGGCTGGGTCGGTCTCGGTCCATGATTGTCAAGGGAAGTTTTTCAGTGCAGCCCCTGAATGTTACCTTGAATTGTCCGGTTCCGACTACCGGGATGCAGTTCCCCTGGTAGTCCTTGATTATTAGTTTCTGGTTCTCCAGTCCCTTCTTGTGGATGGTAGGCACCAAGCGTTTGATTTCTTGCCAGGCGACCATGTAGAGGTAGGACCCGGAGTCCACCTCCATTTTGCATGGCTCCCCTTCGATGCCTACCTCCACGTAGACTTTTTGGGCGTTGATGGTTGATGCATGGCCGATGATGACCGTCTGGTGGGTTTCCTCCTTCCGCCGGTTTCGTCACCTCGTTGGTTCCATCTGCTCCGGTCCCATTGGCTTTTGGCGTGGCGATCTCTGGCTCTGGGGGGTGTGCTGTCCCGTCTCCGCTCGCTGTGGTCCCACTGTCTGGGGCTGTAGGCCTTCCTCAATTGGCAGACTCAGGCGATGTGACCCTTTTTGTCGCAGTGCCGGCAGACTGCATCGAAGAAACGACACTCTGCTCGAGGGTGGTCACCTCCACACCTGGCACATGCGGTCCCCGACTTACCACTCCACCGATTTCGCTGGTTGTGTCCCGTCTGGAGCCGGTGGATTTCCTCCTCCTCGTCCATGGTGTCGGAGGTGGAGTGGAATTCACCATGATGGGTGGTGGTGTCGCTGTGACTTGCTTCTGGGTGGGCCTCGGTTGCCCGTCCTGGGTAGGCAGTCACGGTGCGCTCTCCGGTGTCTTGTCTTTGCATGCGGTTCGCCGATTTCCGGGTTGCCTCGGCTGCGGTGGCTTCAGCGATGGCGTCGGTGAGGGCGATGTCACCTTTGGCCATCAGTCGGCTCTGTAGGACCGGGTCTGGGAGTCCGAGCACGACACAGTCCCGTAAGGCCTCATCCATGTCTGAGAACCCGCACATGCCCCCTAGGCTTCGTAGCTCAGCCACAAAATCGCTGATGGTCTCACCTGATCTCTGTTCCTGCCGGTAGAAATTGTGCTGCCTGATGAGGGTGGGCACGGAGGGGACATAGTGGTTCCGGAGCAAGGGTTCAAGGTCGGCCCAGTCCATCTCTTTGACGTCCGCGGGTTTTGCTAGGGCTTTTGCCATCTTGAACACTGCGGGCTCGCAGTGTGTCAGGAAGATGGCTCTTTTCTTTGGCCCGGCAGCGTCCTTCATGTTGCTACACTCAAGGAACATGAGGAATCTGTCTGTGTAAGATTCCCAGTCCTCGGTAGTGGGATTAAAGGGCGTGGGCGGTGCGATGCTGGCCATTTCGTTGGTCTTGCTTCCTCCGGACACGTGCTGGTGGGGGATTAGCCTTGGAATCCCACCTTCGTCACCAGTGTTGTGTCCGTCATGGCAAGGAGACCAGGACTCAGTGACTTGGTTCAGCTCTTTTATTGGTCCCGAGAATGGCTCAGGTTCCGGGGGGAAAACAGCGGCTTTTTATTCTCAAGCCGCGGCAGCCGCAACCAATGACACCGCTTTGAATCTCCCGTGATTAGTTTCCACCAATCGCAGGAGATCTGCAGCGGGCCAATCAGTGCGGCTCGCTTGACCAATTGGCTCCCTGCGCACTTTGACCAATCACAGCACGGCGTTTACAAGAATGTAAATGACCGTACAGAACACTAGTGCAGACCTTTTGTACTTCTACCATCTCCCCGAAAATAAAATAGGTTTAAAAATGAAGGGATCTGGTTTCTCTTACAGTCAAAAATTCTGTGATGTTCATCCATGAGATAACAACATTGATACTTCTTTTCATGAAAAAAAATAATATATCTACTATAAATCTTTTACAAATACACATATTTTTTAAAATGTTTTTCTTCCTTTTTATTTACTGTCTAAACACAGGAAATTTTTTACTCCCTCCTCCTATTTCTACTTTGATACCCTTCTGAGAAATGTTCCTAATCTTATTAAATTTCTTTCTATGTTATTACAAATTCATGGGCTATCCATATAAACAGCTAGTCCTTTGTGTTTTGCCTTGAAATCATTGGGCAAAGAAGAGTTGGATCTTTGATTATTATTATTTCCTTAAGGAAGGGTTGGAAATCTGAGGAACCACAGAGGAAGGCTGATGAAGTGGTAAAGGGCTTTCCCTGTGCATTTACAGAAATGGTGCAGCCTAGAAGGGCCAGTTCTACTGAATACAGAACCATTTCCTTAAAGATGCATCTGAATGTAGATTCTCATTTCATTAATATGAATTGAAAAAATAGACATTTAAATCCGGTAAT
This sequence comes from Hydrophis major, assembly GCA_033807585.1. Lineage (NCBI taxonomy): Eukaryota > Metazoa > Chordata > Lepidosauria > Squamata > Elapidae > Hydrophis > Hydrophis major. The sequence goes on along the minus strand of CM066330.1, from coordinate 99,841,774 downwards.
TAAATGTCAGTCCAGTAGAAGTAAATTCCAGGATATTCTTTTTTTTTTAAGACAAATTTTATTAATTTTACAAAACAATACACAAACAATCAAGGCATAATAACATAAAAGATCTTTTCTAAGAAAACCAATAGAACATACAAAATAGTTCCAAATTGTAATATATATATTTACGTTACATTGTATCCCTAAGAAGATTGGAAAGCGGCGGAGAAAGCTGTCAAGGGAAAACTTTTTTTTTTCCTCACTCTCCCACCCCATAGAAATAGCAGACGGAGATCTGGAAAATCTATTTGGGCACTGAAGGTAACTCAATTTGAAAGTTAAAGCCAAGGGATAAAGGATTCCTGGACATTGTATTTAACAACTTAAGAAATCGGAAATCCTGTATTGGAGGTATGGATTTCTGAACATTTAAAGGAAAATCATTATTATAAGTGGGAAGGGAGAGGAAAAAAAAATTGGAGCAGAATTTGAAAAAGGAGGAGATTGCCTAGAACTTTAAAGAAAGATATATCTTAATTGGAACTCTTTGATTAAACAGTAACCCCAGAAAGAGAAAGAGAAGAAAGAAAAAAAAGTATTAAAAGAAATAGTTTATTTGGATTCTTTGGTGACTTTGGAACTTTTTGGAATTATTCTTGATTAAAAATACTTGGGTGGTTGTTTTGGAAAAAGGTTTTTCTCTTCATGATGGCATTGCTTCTGGATGAACTAAAAATTGAATATAAAAAATATAAAAAAGAAGAACAAGATGGAAAAGATACTTTGGGCACTCTTTTTCAATTTCTAGAAATGGCGGTATGCACTTATGAAAAATTGACTACACAGCAGGACGACTGGGACAAAGAAGAAGAAGAAACCATCTTTGATGAACAATGGGTTTTTTGGGGGGAGGAGGAGAAAGAGGAAAAGAAAAAGGGGATTTTAAGGTTTGAAAAAACAATCAAAAAAGAGAAAAATGAGATGAAAGGTGGATACAAGGTTAGAAAACAACAGAAAGGGGGTAAGCAGAAGAAGAAAAGGGAGGAGGAGAGACAAAGGGGTAAAAAGGGCAAGGAGAAAAATAAACAAGAGAGAAAGGAGGGGATGAGAAGCTTTAATGGTGGGAAGCAAGATTTAAAGAAACAAAACTTATTTGGAGACAATGGGTAAATCTAATTGAAAAAGGGATTCTGGAAGGTACACAAGATTGTGTTTTTATATGTGTATTTAGAGTAAAAAGTTTAAGAAATAAATGAGTATCAATATATATGATTAGCTTTTTAATGATATTGATAGTGGTTTTATATGCTTTTATTTTGTTATTCCAGGATATTCTTGTAGTTATAATGAAATATGAAGCTGTACATAGTTAGGATATTTCTCTTTTTATCCAGAGAGAAATTATTTATTTATTTGCTCATCTACATTATTGGTAGCCAATTGAAAAAGTATAATGAAAGCATGGGGAAAATAAGCAACAACATATACGGCTATCTAAAGAGAGTATCATTATATCCAAGATATAATGTTTGAAAGTCTACATTACATCAAGGTCATTAATAAGTTTAAGCTATGAAATAAATTGCAAAAAAACCCCTTGTTTTATTTATGTATTTTTTTTATTTTTATTTGTCAATTGCTTAAAAGATAATAGGTATAAGTAAAAACATAGTTATGAATACATGGATATATATAAGAGAAATAATATATATATATATATTTAAAAGAAACAATAGGACAGGGACAGTAGGCACATTGGTGCACTTATGCACACCTCCTACAGACCTCTTAGGAAAGGGGTGAGGTCAATAGAGACAGTCTAAGGTTAAAGTTTTTGGGGTTTGGGGAAGAAACCAGGTAGAGTATTCCAGACATTGACCACTCTTGTTGCTGAAGTTGCATTTCCTGCAATCAAGTTTGGTGTGATTATCCTTGAGTTTGTATCTGTTGTTTGCTCTTGTGTTGTTATGGTTGAAGCTGAAGTATTCATTGACTGGTAGGACATTGCAATGTATGATTTTATATACCATATTTAGATTGGACCGAAGGCAACATAGTTCTAGTTTTCTCGGTCTAGAATTTCAGGTCTGGTGCCATAAAGTATTCTGCAACAAGTAGAGGAGTAGAAAACTCTTCTTGTGAAATATTTCTGGACTTTCTCAACTGTGTTAATATAAGATACATAACATGTGTTCCAGACTGATGAGCTGTATTCGAGTATTGGTCTAGAAAATGTTTTGTATGCTCTAGTTATTAGTGTAATATTACCAGAGAAAAAGCTATGTAGGATTAGGTTAACAACTCTTAACATCTTTTTGGCTATGTGGTTACAGTGGACTCTTGCACTTAGGTCATTTGAAATGAGTACCCCAAGATCCTTGACAGAGTTTGGATCATCAACAAGGTCTTGACTATTCAACCTGTATTTTATTTTCTGATTTTTTTTGCCAATATGTACCAGAGCATTTATTTGTTGAGATTTGAAGTTGCCATTTGTTTGACCATTCTGATACATAGTCAAAGTCTTTTTGAAGGGTAGCAGTATTGTCTGTGGTGTTGAATAGCTTTACATCATCAGCGAAGAGAACACAGTTGCTCTTGATATGATCACAGAGGTCATTTATGTATTATATATTATGACCATTGTTGTCATGGTGTGGCATGAAGCTGGCCCTGCTCTGAACTCTGTGCTCTTGAAAGCAAATGCTAGCATTGGCAATCACCCTGATCTGCCATTTAATTCAAATTTTGTTATTTGTTGACCTAAGAAAATATTATTTTCTGTCCAGTGGATCTCAGAAAAATAGGAGAGCAATGTTTATTGAAAGAGTTGGTTCTTGTTTCACAGTGGTGAAACAAATCTTGGCTGCCAATTTTCAGTATGATTTAGTGTGAATTTCCTGCCAAATCTACAGAGGTTTACACTTATTTATTAATTTTACTTTGATGCTAAATTAATTCATTAATTTTTCATTAATTTTATATTATTTAAGTTGAGACTAGAAGAACTTGCCTGCTGCTGGATTGAAACAGGTTGTGTAGATGAGAGTGGACCTTGATTGATTGATTGATCCGGGAATCAAAGTTCTGTAAGTATTTTTCTAATCACAATGATAGAGGTTTAGGTGATGTACATGTTTAAGGTGGAATGTTTCCCAATATAAAGGTTGGTTGAATAATAGCATCTAATCATATTGAAGAAATTTTATCAGGTAAATTTCAGTTATTTCCTCATTTGTCATGGGAACTTTTTGGGAATGTTCAGCTTTGTGAATCTCTTTTCCCAAAGTCTATTTTTGCTGTACAAACACAGTGTATATCACAACTTACAAAGAATGGGACTGGAATATCTGAATGCAGTCCAAGAAGAAGACCCCCCAAAAATCTGTTAAATTCCAGTGAATAATGCTAATTTATAATGAGCCTGTTCTAAGATATGCAACAGATATTAGTCTCTGATTTCTTTTCAAGCAAAATGCTATCAGTCCACTGTGGCATGAATAAATATGTACTTAATGCCAGCTACTGTCCATTAAAAATGTGTTTTTGCTGAACAATTGTGTACAGAAATGTGCATATATGGGACAGCTGCATAAAACAATGTGTGCATTAGGGAAATTTGCATATAAATGTATGTATACAAAATCCTTGTGTTAATGAACCATAAATATAAAAATGCTGATGTTTTCTCTCATTTTTGTTTGAATACATCTCTTATTAGTTGGAGCTGGATTCATTCAGACCATAACAATGCTAGTCAACTCATAGGTTTCTCTAATACTAGTAACTATGGACTTATATAAATAATAATTGTTGGAAAGTTTTGAGTTAAGATGTCATTCTCATCCAGGATACTTCAGATATTTTTCAATAGGACTTCCAGGTTTTGGGTCTGGAATATTATGCATGAAAAGCCAATTTTTCACCATTAAACTTCAGTTTAACTTGCCACTTCTCCATGATTCCACTCTATTAATGTATTGCACACGTACCCACACAGAGGCACCCCTCTATTTCTATGTCTGTCTTTATCTATATCTCTATATCTATCATATCTGTCTCTATCTCTACATTTCTGTCTCTATCTTAACATGATAGTTTTCATAGTTATGGTGCTAGCCAATATTCTCTTTACCAATGGAATATGAAAGCAGAACAAAAAATATGAATCACAGACCCATGTTAATAGAAGTTTTCATAAAACAGAAAAGAACCATAAGATTTCTGTTTTAACCTAAGATTAAAATAGAATAAACTGCAAGACTCCAACTTTGGAAGTAGGTCATTTTCCTTGCAGCAAATCAAGTGCTACCGAGTGAATGTTTTTCCTCTCAATTTTTGTAGTAATCAGCACAAACCTGCCAGGTAGTTTATTCTCTTCTGCACGTATTTTTGCTATCTAAAAATAACTTATTTTATGAGCTTATGAGCCAAAATGAATTGTTGTTTAGTAAAAAAAAAAAAAAATCCAATGCTGTTCTTCTAACAGAACCTTGTAACAATTTTAGTCTTCCCAGTCTTGTAATCAATTTTCATGTTTTTCCTCATTACTGAGCCCAGAAAGGTAGGGAAAGAGAATTTCAGTTTTAAACAATTTCTTCATCATCATCATCATCATCATCATCATCATCATCATCATCATCACCATTATCATCTAAATGCACAGATATTGGGTGCATCAAAATATGCTGCAGATAAAACTAAAAAGGTGATCAAATTACTGGCAAGTCAAGCTCAATGAAGCTCTGTCCCTCATAAAATAGATAATAGGATGGGCAATTCCCACTCTCTCATTGTGCGGTCTCCCTTGCTGTCTATTGTTCATAAAACAAAGGGAAGAAAATGTTCATGATATCTTTTGGGTGAAATCTCAGAAGCCCAAGAGACTGTACGTTTCTGGAGTAATGATCATATAATGAAAAACATTTATATATCAAGTTGTAAGTATGGTAATTAAAATTCTTGAACATACCCAAGACAATTGCTATCAATAATTCTTCTCTTTTGCAAACAATTTTTTTATCAAGTGGAGTAAAAAAAATATTGCTGGATTTCACTCCTAGCACTCCTGGCCTGGAAATGGCTAACTTAAAAAAGAAGGAAGTTTTTCCAAGTTTACAATTTTAGGGAGATAGTAATTTCCAAATATTTATTTCTTGAAGAGAGGCTGTCCAGTTAACCAGACAACAGGAACAGCAATAAACAAACCATACACATTTGATCAAAAGTGGTGCCTCACCAGTAAACAGGCTGAGTGAAGGACCCCTAGTACAATGTAACCTAAACGCTTATGTCATAGGACATGTAAATATAACAGCATCATAGTTGCCAAAGTGAAATCAGGCTATCACCAAATTAAAGGTTTTACCACTAACCTTTAAGAAGAATGCTTCAATGTTTTTCAGAACTTACTTAATATTCTCCTGTTCAGAGTTTCCCTAACACCATTTTTAAGTTCTATAACAATTAGAAGGGAGCTGAAGATTACAATATAAGAATTCCAGTGAACATTCTATTTAATTCTTTTTAGGAAAATATAAGCAGTCTCTGCTACATATTCTGGTACTTTTTGGGGTGTACAGAAGAGGGTTTTTTTGTGAGTTGTGAAACTAGAGCAAACAAATAGTTTTAGAATAGAAATCATTGAGACCTGCTTCTTGTCAAACAATAATAGGACCACAGATTCTATTTCTGACTTTATTTTGGATATACACCCCAAAATGATTAAGCAGCTGCAATTGCTTACAAAAACTCAGTACAACTTTTTCAAGGATGTTCTAAAATCTGCACTCATGTGTTTATGGATCAAAGAAACCTCCAACTGAATGACTCATAAAACATCTGCCCAGGAGCATCTTCAAGAATGCAAGGAATATTTAGAAATTATGTAGAGCGTAACTTGTATGTCCACCTACATTCATACTGCTCGCATAGGCATCAGAAACAGCTTGAGAGTTTATTGCATGAATTACTACCACCAATTAAAATGAGCACTGGATGGTTAACCTATCTAGATATTTTTGTTTAACGAGCCTGAATTCCAGAGAGAAATTAACTGAGAACAATATTCATTATTTTGTAGTGAAAAGTTTCAGTTCTCAAGGATTTGGGTTATTTATATTCACTATTATATTGGGCCAGCTCAGCTTTGCAATTATGAGAGTTGTAATTCCAATATATTTGAAGGGCATAGGGCTGGGAAAGGACAATGCATAATTTCTTTGCCTGAAGAATTTTTAAAAATCCATACTACCCCTTAATATTCAACAATTTCACTGTCAGTTTCATGGAACTGGCATAGATTTATGCCATTTAAACTCCATGTTGCAGTTAATACAATAACCTTTACATTTTTATTATAGTTGGCTAATCTTTTGGAGCATAATATATTCTAGATTCTTAAAAGTTATAGGAAAAAAAATCATTCTGTATTTTTTGTAAACCTGTTACTGCCCTCAAAAGAATAATGTTTGCCTCCATGTCATCATTTTTCAGCCAGCACTGTTGCATCACTTAACTTTCAAATCAAAGGGGGGGGGGGGGAAATGCTATAATTGTCAACAAGCCTTCATTTTTGTGATCTGTAGAATGCTCTAACACCAGGTTGCTGAAATTCAGTGGTGAAAACCTATTCAAGTATGGAGCAATGTTACAAGTTTTAACTGAAATAAGTGTGAAAAATAGGTGTCTTAAGTTTCTACTAGGTTGATTACATCTATTTTCTATTTATGTCAAACACAACGGATACTATTAATAATAGGATAAACATTTGAGAACCTCAATTTTTGATGGCTCTTGGTGGTCAAAATATTGTTTTAAACATATTTAAGTATTTTTGCTGAAAGAAGAAATTTTCCACTTTTGATCATCTATGTAATATGGCCTCCTTAATTTTGTTCATAAGAATAGAGCAAAGTTTTTTTTTTTCAACCTTCATGGTCTACCAGGATGACACAAAATCTTTCATTGCAGGTTTTTCAGTCTTTCATTCTCTTGACTAAAGGCACAAATTCTCTTCAGATCTCTTAGGTGAATGTGTGGAAGTTAGAGAAATGTTGCTGAGGAACTTCATACAGAGTGCAGATCCATTTGCTCCCACAACTTCACAATGACAACTTAAGATGTCTACAGGTAGAGTTCTGTAGGAAAACTTCCTAATCTTGCACTGAAGAGAAAGGGGCTATTTATATAAGTATAATTGAAGCTATGATCAATTAAAATCTCAATTCAGTATGTAGCCCATTAGAAAGGCAAATCTGATGTTAAAAATTATTAGGAAAGAAAAAAAAAAACATGAGTAACATTATATGTGTCACCCTATTCTTTTTTAACATCTGTTCTTTCAAAGTGCCCTTCAAAAGTGATCAAACCATAATAACACCTCATTACTGATGCACTGGTGAATTAGCTACTCTTTCATCTCTATTACCTCGCTCTTTTTATTTTGCTTTGAGAAAACTACAATTGTAATCACAATTCTTTTAAAAAACCATTTTTGCACACTTCATGTTCTTGAGTTGAAGGCTTTGCAACTTTTTTCCTCAAAAAAAAATCTCCTCCTTTCCCAATTTTCACCCTTAAAGTGAACATATTCATTATAGATGAACAATACAGGAGAGAAAACTCGGAGATCCCACATGGAAGGAGTTATATTACAGAGGTGTGTGAGATTACAATTTGTCTCCATGAGTCAATTTGCATCAAAGAAGTACCACAGTATACACACTGAGGCACTGAAGCAGTTTTATCTGTCTACTACTAGAACTGGCTGAAGAGTCTTCAGAGGCAAGGCAAAGGGATGCAGTGACCTTGCTTTTAGAGATACAAGGTGAGATCCAAAACCCATCCAAGAAACAAGAGGTGATCTCTTTCAGCAGATACAAGCTTTATAGTGTACCAAGTAGAGTCCAACTAACACACTAGATGAAGTCGGCAAAAGCCCCTCTAGCTGTGAATTCTACTTTCTGCAATAACAGTCCAGAAAGATGAGCAAGAATAATTTGTTTCAGAATACTCTGGGGTCAGGGGTGGGATTTTACTGGTTCAGGCAAACTGGTATTTCCGGTAATCATTTGGTCCCACCCACCCACCCCATACTCATGCTATTCTATGCAAGTTACATCTCTGATCTACTTTTCGAGCCAGTATTGTCCATATCCCACCACGTATAATGTACACGTGATATACTAATATAGTAAGAAAATATCCTCCCAAATTCACTTCAAAATACTGCTTTCATTAAAAGGTTGATTCTTTCCCAATTTGTTTTAAAGCTGCTCTAGTGCTTGTTTTCCAGACTGTGAGGTGGGGTCTTCAGACTCGACAGCTTTAAGACTTGTGGACTTCAACTCCCAGAATTCCTCCTCCTGTCATGTTAACTCAGAAATTCTGGAAGTTGAAGTCCACAAGTCTTAAACTTGCCAAGTTTGAAGACCCTTGCTATGAGGTATGCTATGCTAGCTTATCATGATTCAGAGATTATAGTTTAGTAACTTCTGCTATAGCATTTACATTATATACTCTGCTAACCACGACAAAGAAAAAAAGCAAACAAAATAATGATTGCTATTTTTTTTCAGTTTGGGGCAAAATCCCATAGGCCGGTTTTTGCCCATACTGAATAAAATGTTGTGGGTTTCATTTATGATCCCATATTATGATATTTTATGTATTTTTTTATTTGTATCCCACCTTTATTATTATTTATAAATAACTCAGGTGCTGCTGTGCATGCTTTACCGGTGTCTTATTGTTGAGTGACCAAGCTAACCTGCTTGTCAGCTGCATACCCAAAACCATATACTTCTAACCATCTCCACAGTGGAAAAACACAAAGATGTATGGCTATACATGCCTTTTCTGATATGATATAGGATATTGATATGAGAGCAGAAGCATACTATCCTAATTTGAAAGGGTCAACCTTGAGAACCTATTTTTAGACCTCCTGTCCATGAATTTAACTAATCATCATGTTCTCTAATCTGACATTTTTTCAAATAATATCCTGAAAGGGCTCAAGGGTAGTGGTGAAAGACAGCATAAATTGATTTGAAAATCTGGGCTGTTAACATCTGACGTGGCTGCTATTAATCTCCTCAGAGCTATTCCAGGTGGCTTCCAAAATTAACTAGTTATCCAAAATATTTAACAAAACTGACAGCTAATTTTATAGACCCATTAGGGATCTATTTATAAATTACACTAATACTGTCAGTGCTCTAGATCTATAATAAGGAATGAAACCATCACTTTTCAGATGAACATAAAAGCCTGATTTTTCTTTTTGCATGGGTGGAATGGAGGAATTGGAGGATTAAAACATATAACATTCTGGACAAGGCAATAAATATTATGTAGACATCAGTCAGTAAATGTGAAATCATCTATTCACCAGAATATAATATTTTGGGATATCTTAAGGGAGAAGCTAAAAAGAAAACAATTCCATATATATATGGTATTCAGCTTTGTTCAGGTATTTTCCCACATCATTATAGTTGTGCTTTTAAAGTTGTAGCAACGTTTTGGCAGAATCTCATCTGCCATCATCAGGCTTCTGTATAGTGTTCATCTGTGAGTTAGACTTTTGCAGTGGTTTCAGATTTAAATTTGGGGCAGCCTATTGCTGTGCCAGAATGGTTTTTTCTTCATCCTGATTGGTTGAGAGTCTTGGTCTGTGTTTGTTGGTCTTGGAGGTTGCTGTGTTCTGCTTCTAATATCTTCTGACTATTTTTTTGGCTCTTTTTGTATCTTGATTGGCTGGCAACATTGTGTTACTTTATTGGAGGCCTTTAGTGCAGCTTGGCTTCGGGTAAATGGACGGCTATCATTCGTTAGGAAGCTGGGTTTCATCTGGGTGCCTGGTTGGGGTGTGTTTGAGCTGGAGGTATCAGGGGGGATCTGTTTGTGCCCAGGTGTTTGCCTGGCTTGTGGTGTGGAAATTTTTTTGTTTGTGAGTGCAGGCTTCCAAATGATTGACAGCCTGGTGGAATCATCTCTTCTGTTCATGCTTTCTGGTCTTTTTTCAATCTCTATGGCTTCTCTGATGATTCTGTGGCTGGGATTTTCTATGGTGGCTAGGGTTTTGGTGCCATTGAAGTTGATGTTATGACCTGTGGCTTCCATGTGTTGGACGAGTGAGGAAGTGTGTTCCAGCTTTTTGACTGCATTTTTGTGTTCATCCAGGCGGGTGCTTATTCTTCTATTGGTCTGTCCAATGTATGTGGCCGGGCATGAGGCACAGGGGACTTCATATATGCCTTGGTTTTCCAGGTCAATTTTGTCTTTGGGGTTCCTGAGGATGGCTGCTATTTTTCTGTCTGTTTTGAAGGCAGTCTTGATGTGGTGTCTGTATAGAATCTTACTAATTTTGTCTGTAGTGCCTCTTATGTAGGGCAGGACAGCTGTTCCACGGGTCTGTTCATCTTCTGGGTCTCTATTATGTCTCAGTGTGTTTTTGTGGATCAAGTTGGTGATTTTGCTTTTGTGGAAGCCGTTGGCTGTCAATATTTTAGTCAGGGTGCATAGTTCAGTCTTAATGTGTGTCTTGTCTGCCAGGCGTTTGGTTCTAATAATTAGTGTTTTAGCCACGGAGTTTATCTGTGCTGGGTGGTGGTGGGATTGGGCGTTGAGGTAGCGGTTGGTGTGTGTTTTCTTCTGGTATATGGTGTGTCCTAGTGTGCCATCTGTTTTCTTGTAGATTAGTACATCTAGGAATGGTAGTTGTTTGTTTGTTTCTGTTTCCATGGTGAACTTGATTTTGGGGTGTGTGCTGTTTAGGTGTGTTAGGAAGTTGTTTAGGTTTTCTTGTCCATGGGGCCAAATCACGAATGTGTCATCGATATATCTTAACCATAGTTTGGGTTTGAGTATGGCATTAGCCAGGGTTCTGGATTCGAATTCTTCCATGAACAGGTTTGCAATGACAGGTGACAGTGGTGATCCCATGGGGGCTCCTTCAATTTGTTTGTATCTTTGTCCTTTGTATATGAAATATGTGTTGGTTAAGCAGTGTTCTGTTAGTTCCATGAGGTGTTTAGCTGGTTGGTATTTATTTTTGATGATTTCAAGGGTCTCTTTTATTGGGACCTGAGTGAATAGTGAAACCACGTCAAAACTTACAAGCAGATCTTCTTGCTCCACGTGTAGATCTTTGATCATTTCCAAGAAGTGGTATGAGTTTTGCACATGAGAAGCTGCTGTTTCAGCATGGGGCTGTAGCTCTTTTGCTAGGTGTTTAGCCAGGTTTTGTAGTGGTGCTCCTCTGGAGCTGACTATGGGTCTGAGAGGTATGCCTTCTTTGTGTATTTTTGGGAGGCCGTATAGTTTGGGGCATCTGGAAGATTTCTCTCTGGGTATGATCGTGTGTTGGATCTCTTTGCTTATGTGGCTGGTTATAATTTTCTTCTTGGTTAATTTTTCCAGATATGTGGTTGGGTCTGTGTTTATGGGTTTGTATGTGGAGTCTTGGAGTAGGTCTGTCAATTTAGTTTCATAGTCTTTTCTGTCCATTACCACAGTGGCATTCCCTTTATCTGCTGGGAGGATGATTATGCTGCTGTCTCTTTTCAGGGTTTGTAGCGCTTTAATTTCATTTTGCTGTAAGTTGCTTTTGGGTGGTTTGCTTGTGCATAGAATGTTGGTAACTTGGTGTCTTATTTTATCAGCTTCATCTGTATTTAATTTAGTTAGGCTGGACTCTACTGCACATATGATGGATTCTGTGGGGATTTTTTGGGGTGCTATAGCATAATTGAAGCCTTTGGTTAGGACTTCTGTTTCTGTTTTGGTGAGCTCTCTGTTGGAAACATTGTACACTAATTGTTTCAGGTGTTGTTGTGAGTTGTTGGGGGTTTTCTTGTCATGTTCTAATTTCTTTAATTTTTTCAAGAGCTTTTCCTGTTTGTAAATGTTTGCAGATTCAGCTCTCCAAGTTGTAAGTTGTTTTATCTTGTCCCAAAGTAGAGGGTGGATTTTGCTGCTCAATTCCAGGTGTAGTGCTAGCAAATCTTTGTTTAACTGATCTAATTGGAATCTCTTACTGTGGAGCTCATTCCTTAGTAGAGCCATTTCAGTTCTTTTCAGGATACGTTTAGTGGCTGCTGTGCTTTGATGAAATGTTAATTTGAAGCAGGTTGGTGTAGTATTGTTGTCTCTGCAGCTGCGTAGGAATTGGAGGTCACATAGTATTACTGCTCTTTTAATTTCCAGTTTCTCGTAGGTTTTGATCTAGTTGTTTATTCCCTCCCCGTAGAGGTTTGATATTTGTTTTCTTAAGTTTTCGCGGGTACTTACATGTCTGGCATTCAGCTTTGTTCGGGTATTTTCCCACGTGGTGCTTTTAAAGTTGTAGCAACGTTTCAGCAGAATCTCATCTGCCATCATCAGGCTTCTGTATGGTGTTTCTCTGTGAGTCAGACTTTTACAGTGGTTTCAGATTTAAATTTGGGGCAGCCTATTGCTGTGTCAGAATGGTTTTTTCTTCCTCCTGATTGGTTGAGAGTCTTGGTCTGTGTTTATTGGTCTTGGAGTTTGCTGTGTTCTGCTACTAGTATCTTCTGTCTGTTTTTTTTTTTGGGGGGGGGGCTCATTTACCCGAAGCCAAGCTGCACTAAAGGCCTCCAATAAAGTAACACAATGTTGCCAGCCAATCAAGATACAAAAAGAGCCCCCCCCCCAAAAAAAAAAAAAACAGACAGAAGATACTAGTAGCAGAACACAGCAAACTCCAAGACCAATAAACACAGACCAAGACTCTCAACCAATCAGGAGGAAGAAAAAATCATTCTGACACAGCAATAGGCTGCCCCAAATTTAAATCTGAAACCACTGTAAAAGTCTGACTCACAGAGAAACACTATACAGAAGCCTGATGATGGCAGATGAGATTCTGCTGAAACGTTGCTACAACTTTAAAAGCACCACGTGGGAAAATACCTGAACAAAGCTGAATGCCAGATATATATATATATATACACATATACACATATACACATATACACATATACATACACACACACACACACACACACACACACACACACACACACACACATATATATATATATATATATATATATATATATATATATATATATATATATATATATATATATATTTCTGAGGTTCTTGCGGGTATTTGTATGTGGATCTTTGGTTATTCAGGTTTTGCTCCCGCGTCAGATTGGAAGTATCAAGGCAACGTTTCGATGAAGTCTCATTCATCATCTTCAGGCTTGGTCTTCAGCTCTGTGCTTCTCAGAGTGATGTGAGCTTGCAGCTGCTTCTTCCTTTTAACTGCTAGTGGGGGTGTGACTTGATTGGGTGGGGGCTTGGCTATGTTCTGATTGGGTGGGGGTGTGTTCTCATTGGTTGGGGGTTTGGCTGTGTTCTGATTGGTTGGGGGGTTGGCTGTATTCTGATTGGCTGGAGGTGTGTTCTGTTCAGGTGGGGGCTTGGTTGTGCTCCGGTTAGTCTTAGTTGCTGGGGGATTTGAGCTGGTGAGCTGTGATCTTGCTGTTTGGCTTCGAGTTCGTGGTCGTGCTGCATTTTCATGGTGGGGGACAGTTCGCTTCATGTATGGCTCAGAGGGGTTTGAAGTGGGTAGTGATGCAGCTGCAGTGCGGCTTCTGGTCCGTGGTCATGTCTCATCTTCTGTGTGGGTGTGAGTCTGCTTTCTACGTGGAAGTGTGGTGGTGGCATCTTGTGTGGCTCTCAGGGGTGTGGGTCTGGTATCATTCTTCATGTTAGGTACTCGTCTGTTCATGAGGGCAGGTTTCCAAATGGCTGGTAGGCGGGAGGTATCATCTCATTTATTAATGCTGTGTGGGCGTTTTTCTATCTCTATGGCTTCTCTGATTATTCTGCTGCTGAAGTGTTTGGGTTTGGTGATAGTTCTGGTATTTTTAAAGTCAATCTCATGTCCTGTGGCTTTGAGGTGTTGGACCAGGGAAGAGGTCGGTTCTTCCTTTTTGATTGAGTTCTTATGTTCTTCAATGCGTGCACTTATTCTTCTGTTAGTTTGTCCAATGTATGTGTTGGGGCAGGCAGTGCAAGGGATTTCGTATACTCCTTGATTTTCTAACTCGATTTTGTCCTTAGGGTTTCTTAGGATGGTGGATATTTTTCTGTTTTAATGCTGTCTTAATGTTGTGTTTTTGGAGGATCTTGCTGATTTTGTCTGTAGTGCCTTTTATATATGGGAGGAGGGCTTTGCCATTCTCTTGTTCTCTGTCTTGGATTTTGGTTGGGGTTTCTTTTTGGATTAGGTGGGTGATCTTCTTTCTTTGGAATCCATTGGCTGTCAGCACGCCGGTGAGAGTGTGTAGTTCGGTCTCTAGGTGTTGTTCGTCAGCTAAGCATTTTGTTCTGGAGATGAGTGTCTCGGCTACGGAATTGATCAGTGCTGGGTGGTGGTGTGAGAGTGCATGTAGATAGCGGTTTGTATGTGTTTTCTTCCGGTGGATGATGTGTCCTAGGGAGCCATTGGATTTTTTGTATACCAAAACATCTAGGAAGGGAATTTGGTTGTTAGCTTCTGTTTCCATGGTGAATTGTATTTTGGGGTGTAGGCTGTTGAGGTGTGTGAGGAAGTTGTTCAGTTTTTCTTTCCCATGTGGCCAGATTATGAAGGTGTCATCTACGTATCTGAGCCAGAGTTTGGGTTTGTGATCATATTTTTCTAGAGCTTGTGTTTCAAAGTGTTCCATGTAGAGGTTAGCGATGACAGGTGAGAGGGGTGATCCCATGGGTGCTCCTTCTATTTGTTTGTATTTTTGTCCGTTGTAGGTGAAGTATGTATTGGATAGGCAGTGGTTGGTCAGATCTAGGATGTGCTTGGGGGGGTTGTACACACACCAACAAACTCAGAAAACTACAACAACGCCAGAAACCAACTCCTCCCCCCCTCTCAGCCACACATGAAACAAACAGTGCACAATATCTCAGACAAGATCCTCACCGAAGCCGAAACCAAGGTCCTTTCTAAAGGATTCAACTTTGCTGTCGCTCCCAAACACATCCCCACAGAAACCATCATAGAGAGAGAGAGAGCTTGAATTGACAAATTGCTGATCAGGAATTTTTAAATATAAAGAGAGAACTATAAATGGTCCAATGTTAATTTTACTGGCTTGGCAAAAATATCTTGAAGTTAAAAAAATGTGACAACTTCTCACAAGTCAGCATGTTGAGCCACTGCTTTTGATGTGTGTAAGAATTGAAAAATAGACAAAAAGTCAGCTTCCTTTTCTAATTGCTATGCTGGGCCATATTCTGTTTATATCTTATCACAGAGCTTCACTTAGATTGACCAAAATTATTCTGAGAACACCATCTGCACAGAGGATATCTGGGTAGAAGTAATTTGCAATGGAAAAGCAATAGCCACAGTTGCAACTTTTGAGGGCTAGACTAGTTACAACTTTTCCACTTTTCTTCCAGCATAGCTGCCAAAATATCCTGACAATTCAAGGGATGTAAACAACCAGTGAATATAGAATTAAGCACTCCCTTCCAATCTCTCTCTCCTCTCTCATAGCATCCCAGGCCCATCTCTGCAAAACTACCTTATTTAACAACCAGCCATCTAAAAATGGTTTAATTTTGTGGCTTTTGGTAAGGAATAGTGGACATCATCTCTAACTAGTATGCAAAACATACTGGCATATACCAAGAGCTTTGGTGCCAACATAATGACAAAAATAGCCTATCATATCAAGCTTTATATTTGTGCACATATTTCCAAAGCTGAAAATAAATAACTAAGGAGATTGATAATTATCAAAACACAGAATGTTGCATAATTTTTTTTGATACAGGATAGGAGAATTTTGGCTGGTATAAATCCTTCATAAAGACAGATATAAGCATCAATTATGTAACTCTTCAGCAAGGAAAAAAAAAACCCTATCATGCTCACAGTTGTGCTTCTTGCTTTCTTGTTAATGAGGTATTTGTTATGCATTCATTAGTTTGTATTCTATCATCCAGATCCATCCATATTTTATTTTTATCTTTGAAATAGAAGTAGTACACTGGGGACTTATTTGCTTAAAAGTCTACACTGAGTACTCAAGGATGCATCAATTTATTCATCTTAAACTGAATTTATACCCAGGATACATGCCTAGCAAAACAAAAACACCAGACCTTTATTCATCATTATAGCTTCTCCCCCTTATAGTAAAATGTCTAAGTAACAATTAAATAATTAGATAAACTTCCAGTGGCACTTCCGTTGAGGATGGACAGAGACTGCGATTGTGCGCGGCTTAGATCCATGCTTACCCTGTTGGAGGGGTCCCTATGGGACTGAACCATCAGACTCACCTCGGAGAGGTGGGGGAAGAGGGCAAGACCACCAGCTGGGTTGAGGGGAGCTGTATCTCCCCTCTCTGGCTTGGTATACTCCCCTGGAAGACAGGGAGAAGTGGCAGTTTTAATGGCTGCCCTGAAGATGGGAAGCTACCAGGACCTAAGTGTGTGTTGGAGAGGTGAAGTGGTGAGTGGTGTGTATCCAGACATGAGAAGTTGAACCTTTTATTTTAATAACCCCAAAAAGCAGAAAGAAAGATTTCTCACTTGAGAGTACAACAGTGGCGAATAGAAAACAAGAGGACAATATAAGATAAATAAAAATCTGGATTACAAAAAAGCTATAATGAAATTAAGGACAGAATTGGGAATAATATACAGAACCTGGCATTAGTTAGGCATTGGATAAAATGATGAACTTTCTTGGAATTGATTATACTTTTTTTAAAAAAGCCAATGGTTGAAATGCTTGAAAATTAACATTAATATAATTGAAAAAAAGGGAGAAAAAAGAACTTTGAAAAATGGAAGCAATATAGAGCGCCACCTAATGGTATAAGGCATTTTTTTTCCTGGATGACTTTATGGAAAATTGTTGGTATGTTAAATGTGTGAATGAGAAAAGGGATAAAATAAAAGACTTTAGCATAACAAGAACCCTGGAAGCTTAAAAGAAAAAGTGGAAGATTGCAACAAGGGGTTTATTGGACACATGGCAGAAAAAATAATGCAATTTATAGCAGAACAAAGGAATTCTAGAGAGGAGGAGCGAAAGGAAGAAAACAGCCAAGATGAAGATTCAGAGACATTTCCAAAGGAAACAAAAGGAACTAAAACTAAGAGATTGACGACAGAGATAATAAATAAAAGAGAAAAAGCTTCCAAGAGTAAGCAAAAGAAGAAGTTGTACAAGAAGTAAGAGAAAAGGAAAGTGGAGAGGAAAGATGGGGGACTGGCAGGTGGAAATAAATGTAATATTAGAGAAAAAAAGAGGGATAAAGGGGAAAAGCCAGAAACACTTAGTAAAGGGAAAGTTGGCTAAAACTAAGAGAAATGACAAGGCCTAGAGATTTGGAGATAAGGGTTAGATGTAGCATAAAAGGGGACACCACATGGGAATGTATCTTTGTATTTTTTTATTAGAAATGTAGACTGGGAACATTTGAAATTTATAACTTACTGAGAATTTCCTTAAGATTATTAGATAATTATAGATGAGAAAAATGAAGATTGAGTGAGTGATATTAAGAGGGTTCTATTGTTATTAATCCTTTTTTATGTGTATGTGTGTGTGTGTGTGTCTGTGTGTGTGTGTGTGTGTGTGTATGTGTGGTATTCAGCTTTGTTTAGGTATTTTCCTACGTCATTATAGTTGTGCTTTTAAAGTTGTAGCAATGTTTCGGCAGAATCTCATCTGCCATCATCAGGATTGTGTATTGATGTACTGCCTGATGATAGCAGATGAAATTCTGCCAAAATGTTGCTACAACTTTAAAAGCACAACTATAATGATGTGGGAAAATACCTGAACAAAGCTGAATACCATACATATAAATACTCGTGAAAACTTAAGAATACACACACACACACACACAAGAATACATTGTCTCAGCCTCAAATTTATTTTAAAAAGCACATAGGCAAAAAGAAAGATCTGTAATAATCAATAATCTTAAGTGAGAGGCATTCTTCAAAATTCATGCAGATATTAAATGGTCTATATATTTATGAATCTATGTGTTTTTATCACCCTAAATCCAGTCTGAAATGCTTCTTATGATCAAACTAATTATGATGGCAAATAAAGAGCTACCACTGAATGTAAAAGATAATCTATTCACATTTTCCTTTCTTTTCTTTCAAAATGTCTTTTAATTTCCTCTCTAATACAAAATTCTACCATTCTTCTGCTTTCAACAGACAAGTCAGCATGGAAGTCAGTAATGGAGAAAAGGGATAAGAAGAAGTCTAAATGGAATAAGCTTTTCCTCTGAAAGTACAACTGTGTAAAAGAAGGCAAACAAACAACATAGTAGGGAGTCACAACTATAATTGCTATTTGCTGTGAGCCGCAGTGGTTCAGTGGTTAGAATGCAGTACTGCAAGCTACTTCTGCCAACTGTCAGCTGCCTGCAATTTGGCAGATTTCACCAGGCTCAAGACTGACTCAGCCTTCCATCCTTCCAAGATGGGTAAAATGACGACCCAGATTGTTGGGGGCAATATGCTGACTCTGTAAACTTCTTAGATAGGGCTATAAAAATATTATGAAGTGGTATATAAGTTTATTGTGAACATCAGATCCATGCCTTTTTTTTCTTGCACTCTCCCAAGTTAATTGCTACCAAGGCAAGAGACAAGGATAATGGTCCCTGAGGAATGGGAAATATTAAAGAATTTTCTGCCCTCGTTTGGGGAAAAAATTGCAAAATGCATGATAGTTTTATTCTCTTTATTTTTATCCTTTTTTTATTTTCAAAAATTCAACTCCAAAGGATTAAAAACAGTTGAAAATTCCATCCCTCCAATTATGTTACTTGGTTACTTCACTTGGTTACTGGTTAAAAAAGAAAAAAAAAAGTCTCACTCAGGCCATAAAAAGTGCCTTTTGTTTTTGTTATTGTTAAATTTAAACTTCCATCATCTCAGATCATTGGCATTCAAATATGGGCAGACAGAATCATACAAAACTTGGGAGATCATGAATCCTCATTCTTGTTTAGAGAAGACTTTATTATTCTTTTAGGAAAACAGCAATATTCATCATGCCTGTAGGTATATTTTAAGATGTACAATATCCAAAATTGTATGACAACTTGCCATTTCCTTGTGATAAGTCTAACAGATGTAAAAATACAATGAAACAAACTAAAACAAAGCCTCAAATTGCAAGAAAAAGTTTGGAAAAATGCTACAATATGACATTGTCACCTTTCTCTCTTACTAGAATCCAATTCCTAGTATCAGTATAACATTTTTCCTTGTGGATATAAAAGTCTATATGGACACGGGGCAAGAAATACCTATGTTTTCTGTATAATAATAATTACATTGAATGGTTGCATTTGCAAACAGTGATGCAAGCTGACAGAAGTCAAATTTCATCAAATTATTCAGTTGCATAAAATATTTGTTATACCATATTGCATTGTCATATCACAAAGCTGACATCCTTACTGTAACATTGGTATACACAAATACATACACATGCAAGTGTTCTAATAACAACTTTGAACATTAAACATTTCAAAATACCAAATGTTTGCAGTTTATTTAATTTCTTTCAATGGAATAAAACACAATCTCATACAAATTTATTCCAAAGAAAGCTTTATTAACTTAACTGGGGTCCACTCCAAGATAAATAAGTACACGGTGTATCAAATGATATGTCTGAATTATTAGAATTTGTTTCTCTATGCTGAACATTCAGGATTACCCATCTTCAAAAAACATCCTTCAAATATTTTTAACTTTTAACCAATAATTTCAGGTGAATTCTTCCTTGAGCTACTAAAAATAAAGGCAATGATTTTATATATGGTGGATACATCTTCCCAAAAATATGATTTTATTAAACTATGCAAAAATAATCACAAATTAGAATAACATAGTGACAAAAGTGAAAAAGTTGTTGTTTTTAATAAAAAAAAATTGTGACGAAAAGTTAAAGAAAAATCTCCCTTGAGTGAACTTTGATTTTAGAAAATTAAGCATTTACCTTTCCCACGTACTGGGGTTCAGAGCCCATGTATTCTTCCAGGACAAAAAACTGATTCCAGACCCAGCCTCTCTTGACCCGTAAGGTGGGCATCCTCCGTTCAGGGTTGGTGACATCATTTTTCCTTGACTCAGTTTTTGAAATATGTTGTGGTTGCGAATGAAGTAACATTAAGATACCTCCATTGAACAGGACCCAGAGAAGCAGGGATAAGCAGTTCCTTGTAAGCATTGGCAATGGTTTCTCTACTCCAAGGATTTAAAAACTCCAATGTTGAATGATGAGCTGAAGAATCCAGGTTTGAGGTTGTCTGTTGACCTTCACTGCTCAGCTTTGGATTTTTTTTTTTCTATTGCCAAAATGCTAACACAAACATTAATTCTTCTGTTGACAAGGTTTCTGCTGCATAAAATTCCATCTAAAGGGACCTATAAAAGAAATTTATATGGCAGCATGAAATTGTACAAAAAACAACAACAACACTGAAGTAGTCATCCAAACTCTCACCACCTACTTAGCTTCTGCAGACATTGAATAAGATAGAAACAAGAGAGAGAGAGAGAGAGAGAACTCAAAAGTATTTTTGGTATTTTATGCTATAGCACTGATTCACAACCAAATATAGTAAACTAATATTAACAGTAACTCATTCTGCTGCTGCTATGTATTATTTTAGTGTTTCCCCTTTATGGCCCAGTTATAGAACAAAGCCGTTATACACCAGTGGATGTAGTTATTATTTACTCAGGATTCACAAGGGAAAAGAAAGAAAAACCATGAACGAAAAAAAAAAATAAGAACAAGGTTAGTCTCATCTCATTGGCACATTTATGTTAGTTTGGAAAGAAAACTTGTAACCTCCCTCTCTCTTCTCAACTACTGTATATTACAACAAGGATGAGCTTGATAATTACTGTCTACTCCTTCAAGACTGCAAAACCAATACTCAGTTTCCAAATAATGTTTTTTAAGGCTTTCTAGAACTTGGTATGTTACACAAGAGGACACATTTGCAATATTCCCAAAGTGAAAGTCTCCCTCCCATCACCAAATAGAAGCCCTACAAGACTATTGGTTGCAAGACAGGCATCAAGCAACTCCATAAACAGACACTAATGAAGCATGGGTGTTACATTTTATAACAATATGTAGTAAGGTATTTCTCATCTGTGTGCCTAGCTGTATTCTGCCCTTAATGGGTTTAACTACAACTAGGCAAACAGAAATATCTCCGTTTTCTCAGTTACCTGCATTTTGTAAATAATGTATGTCTATTGGGTCTTTTTAAAAGAGAAGATATTATGGAATGACTTTAACCACTGCCTTTATTTTCACACATGTGAGTTTCATTGAGTAGAACTTCAAAACCAAATAAAGAAATACCAATTCTATTGAAGTTCCCTTTCCTAAAAAATTGTAATAAAAGATACATCTCAGGATCTCATTCCTGCTACTCCATCTAGCCAGAAGTTACCAAAAATACAGAGTACAGTAACACAGTACAAATAGTCTGCCTTACATGGTGACTTTTGCAATTATGACAGTGATGAAAAAGTAACTTTGTGAACAATGTCTATATTTCCTGTCTTTTCAACATTGCTCTCTCTCTCAACCAACGTTCATCATTACAGTCAATGAATATGCATTGTCCTGAGACATGGTGCTGTATACTTTGTATTGTAGTACAGAACCATCTTGAATTCACCCCAACTTAAGAAAAATGTTGTTTTGAAACCGAAAAAAAAACATGCCAGAGAAAAATCTGCTTTTGCTTTTATAGCTGACCCAAATAAACTGATTACATAACTGTAGGCAAGGAGAATGATGAAGGAAAATAACAGGAGATTTTTAACTTCAATATATGAGAGATCAGCTGTTTTAATATTAGACAACATCCCATTGGCAATATCTCCCACATGATAAATTGCACTGAATGGGAATTGCAAAAGGTACAACTACTGTATTTTGAAGCAGAGCTCTCATAGGAAAACATATTGATGCAGTGACTACTTACAGCTCACTAAGTACTTGATGAGTACCACACATGCCAATGTATGCTTCCTAGCTACAGTTTGTAATTAAACATTTTTTTTTTTGAAAAAGTTTTTATTAATTTTCTACAAACAAACAAGACAAACAAAACATAAAAACATCAACTCTTATATGTACATCCAGTGTGTCAGTTGGTTCATCATTTTTGTGCATTCATTCTGTAGTCTCAATTACAATTATGTTACATAACAACTCATATTGTCAATCCAAACTTATATATCCTAATATCACTAAAAAAAGAAGTTTTTGACTATATTTTTAATCATTCATGCTTAATGAGCTAACAGTACTTTAAACCAGTTTACTCTACAACAAATCATCTAGTCATATCAAATCAATCCTAAAAAATCCTTTATAAATATAATAGCAAATAGCAAAATAATAGCAAAATAAAGATATTCCTTACTATCTAGCATTCTAAATATTCTATTATCGTATTTTATCATCTAGCCATTTATAAAAAAGATCCCAAATTTCGTAAAATTGTTTATCCTCTTGCTCTCTAATTTCAAATGTCAATCTGCTCATCTCAGCACATTCCAATATTTTCTTAATAATTTCTTCCTGTAATGGTATTTTCTCATTCTTCCAATTTTTAGCAAATACAATCCTGGCCGCTGTTAATACATTTACAATCAGGTATTTCTAATCTTTACTATATATATCAGGTAAAATTCCCAATAAGAAGATCTCTGGTTTCAAATCTATATGTTTCTTTGTCATTTTTTCCAACCACATGCGAATTATAGTCCAATATTTTCTGGCATCCTCACAAGTCCACCACATATGGTAATACGAGCCGGGTATCTGATGACATTTCCAGCATTTTTCAGATTTGTTCTTAAACATTCTTGCTATTCTTGTCGGAGGAAACATCTTATACAAGTTTTCTTTATATGCTGTTGACATTGTCATTTTATAATTTTGAGACCACAATTTCTGCCATTTCTCTAAATCAATCCCATATCCAAAATTCTTCCCCCAAACAATCATAGTTTCTTTGATTTGTTCTTCCTCTAATTTCATTCCCAGTAAATAACCATATAGTTTTTTAATCACCTTCTCATCAGTACCCATCAAGATCTTATCTAAATCAGTCTGTTTATCATAAAATCCCTCCGTTTTAGAATCTTCATCATACCTTGAGTGTATTTGTGCATATGAAAACCAATTCATCCTTATACCTTGTTCCTCTAAGTTTTGGATCGATTTAAGTTCACCCTTTTCATCCAAAAGTTCCCCATATCTAACTGTTTGTTCCTTCTTGTAGATTATAGGATAGGAAAATGCTTCAATAGTCGATAACCAAACTGGAATTTTCAAATAACATTGTCTTTTTATCTTCTCCCAATTTAACCACAAAGACTCCCGTACATAATGTCTTCTAAAATAACCCTGTGTTTTAGTTCCCTTATACCATAAAAAAGCATGCCAACCCAACAGCACGTCATGCCCTTCTAATGTCAACAACCTATGTTATCCATTCTTTGACCCACATCAAACTTGCAGCTTGATAATACAATTCCCAATTAGGCAGACCAAAACCTCCTCTAATTCTAGCATCTTGCAAAAGCTTTAGCTTTATTCTCGCTTTTTTACCTTGCCATATAAACTTCAACATAATTTTATTTAAATCTTCAAAATAGTCTTTTCCAAGCCTAATTGGTATTGTTTGAAACAAAAATAAAATTCTAGGTAAGATATTCATCTTAATTGTTGAAATTCTCCCTATTAATGACAATTGCAAGTTTTCCCACTTCTTCAAATCTGTAGTTATCTGTTGTTTAAGTTTAATATAATTATTCTCCTTTAATGTGCTACATCTTGTTGTCAAATATATCCCCAGATACTTAACCTTATTTGTAACTTGAATTTTCAAAAGATCTGCCAATTCTTCTCTCTGTCTCAATAGCATATTCTTTGTCAAAATCTTTGTTTTATCTTTATTTATTTTCAAACCAGCCACCTCTCCATATGCCTCTATCCTTTCCAGTAACTTTGGAGCTGTTTCTAGCGGATCTTCCAAAATAAAAGCTAAGTCATCAGCAAAAGCTTGTAGCTTAAATTCTTCCTTCTTAATTTTCATTCCTTTTATGCTTTTATCATCCCTAATATTTCTATTCAACACTTCCAAGGTCAACACAAATAGCAAAGGAGATAGGGGGCATCCTTGTCTTGTGCCTTTCCTTATATTAATAAAATCTGTAAGTTCCCCCTCCATCATTACCCTTGCTGTCTGTTTATTATATATAGCTTCTATTGCTTGAATAAATTTTTTAGCAAAACCCATCTGCTCCAATAATAATAACATAAATCTCCAGTTCACGTTGTCAAATGCTTTTTGAGCATCTAGGAATATCAAAGCCATTTGCTTTTCAGGATGAGCCTCATAGTATTCCAAAGTGTCCAAGATTACTCTCATATTGTCTCTAATTTGTCTCTTTGGCAGAAATCCATTTTGATCTGAGTGAATAAAATTATTTAAATATTTTTTAAGTCTTTCTGCTAAGATTGAAGCAAAGATTTTATAGTCTGCATTCAATAAAGAAATAGGTCTATAATTCTTAATTTGCAATGGGTCAGTCTCTTCCTTTGGTATGAGTGTAATATAAGCCTCTGACCATGTTTTAGGTATCATCTTTTTTAACATAACTTCATTCATAACTTCTAACAATGGGATGCTCAATAATTCTTGAAATGTTTTATAAAATTCTACTGGAAGCCCATCTGGACCCGGAGCTTTCCCATTATTTTGTCTCTTAAATGCTTCATTTAGTTCCATCATTGTTATATTGCTTTCTAGCATTTCTTCAGTCTCTTTAGGTATCTTTGGTAACTTAGCTTCCTGTAAATACTGTTTGACTTTTTCTTCATCAATATTCTCCTGTTTATATAATTGCCCATAAAAATCTCGAATAATTTCTTTTTTCTCCTTATTCCCATAACAAACTTGGCCTTGTTCATCTATTAACTTCAATATTTTTCTTGATTCCTTCTCTTTTCTCAATTTATATGCTAGCCATCTACCTGGTTTATTTGCATCTTCAAAATAATTCTGTTTAGAGTTTCTAATTTTCTGTGCCAGTTCTTCTTTCTCTATTAATTCCATTTTATGTTTGATTACATCCAGCTTCAATTTAATATCCTTTTTCTGTGGCATTTTCTGTAATTCTTTTTCAAGAATTTTATACTCATCTTCCAAGGCCTTAGAAGCTTGCCTTTTCCTAATATTCTTTTTTCTTGTATAATCTAATATCAAACCTCTAGCGTATGCCTTCATTGTGTCCCACACATTTTGCGTTGAAGTATCTTCTCTTTTATTTTCTCTGAAGAAAAAAGCCAATTCCTTCTCCATCCATTGTGTAAAATCTTTCTCCTTTAAAATAGTATTATTTAATGTCCATCTCGATCTTTTTTTTTGTCCCTTCCATTTAATTGTCATTGGGCTATGATCTGCCCAGGTACTTGTTTCAATATTTGTTTCTTTAATATTAGATATTAGTTCTGTTGAGATCCAAATCATATCTAATCTGGACCATGATAAATGTCTATTTGAATAAAAAGTATATTGTTTAGCTTTAACATTTCTTTCTCTCCAAATATCTTTTAAAGTTAATTCATCTGTCATTTTAAAAAAGGACCTTGGGAGAGCCTTTCTATTTTGCTTTGTTGTTGTTGCTATATAGTCCAGTTTATTGTCCACAATTCCATTAAAATCTCCCATCATAATTATATTAACATAGTCCAGTCCAATTATTTTCATGTGTAGCTTTTTATAAAACTCTTCTTGTTTATCATTCGGAGCATAAATTGCAATCAAGAGTATTTTTATATTATTGTCCATTATTTCTACCATTAATACTCTTCCATCTTCATCCGTGTAAATCAATTTTGCTGGAATAGCCTCTTTAATGTATAAAACCACACCTCTTTTCTTACATTGAGTCAAAGAGGTAAATATTTTCCCTAATTTTGGCTGTAATAACAATTGTTCATGTTGTTTTTTAATGTGAACTTCTTGTAAACAAATTATATCAAATTTTAATTTCTCTAATTTATGAAAAGTTTTCCTTCTTTTAACAGCTGAATTAAGTCCATTTATATTCATTGTAATCAGTTTTTTTTCCTCCATGATTATGCTTTATATTTAGGTCTAACAGCTCTCGTGGATCTCACTTCACGCTGTTCTTTATTATCCATCTGTCCCCCTGCTGCTCCTTTCTCTTTTTCAGTCTCCAGTTGTTCATCTTGAAACTCAATTGATAAAGCCTCTTTCTCTGCTTCCTCTCTTCTTCCTCCAAAGAATTCTGCATGAAAAAGTTCTGCTTTCTCAATTGAATCAATTCTATATCTCTGCTCTTGCCACCCAAACACTAGTCCTTCTGGAATCAGCCATCTATAATTCACTTCGTTTTCCAATAGTATTTTGGTCAGAAATCGATATTCTCTTCTCATCTCTCTCACTCTTCTGGGTATTTGTTTTAAAACCACAACCTCTTTACCCTTGTATTTCAGTGTTTTCTCTCTTACTACTTGTAATATTTGTGTTTTAATGGATTTTTTGGTAAATCTAATATGGACTTCCCTGGGTAATTTATTTCTCATCGCATATCTTGTATAGACTCGATATATCTCATCTATTCCATCCATCATCTTTTCCTCTGTAATTTCCAAAGCATCTGCCAAAATTTCTATCATTACCGCTGCCAAATTTTCTCCTTTTTCCTCTTCTATATTTTGAAATCTGAGGTAAAATTCTGACCTTTCCATCCCCCACCTCAACATCCCACCTTTTTCTTGTTCAACCGCTGTTAGTCTGCTGTCAATATTTCCAATCTTCTCCTCTCTTTGTTTTCCTTCTTCCTCAATTTTTTGGAATCTCTCCTCATATTTAACCATCATTTGTTTAATATTTTCCACTTTTTCATCAGTCTTCTCTATTCTTTGTTCAATATTTTCTGCTCTTTGTTCAATATTTTCTGCTCTTTGTTCAATATTTTCTATTCTTTGTTCAATATTTTCTGTTCTTTGTTCAATATTTCCTGTTCTTTGTTCAATGATATCTGATTTTGTCTTGAGATCTTGGATTCCTTGCATAATCATCTGTAAAGTTATCTTTTCTTGTTCCTTATCTTGCTTCAACATTGTCTGAATTAAACGTTGTCCTCCAGCTGGTGGGGAAGCAGAGGTAGAAGCAGAAATGCCAGATGGTATTGGTTTCCTGCTCATTTCAATGTTTCCAAAACTTCAAATTCTTCTTGACTTTTAATCCAACTGGTAGAGCAGCCAATTATAATCCAAAATGGAGAACTCCAATAGTAAAAAACACGAAACCAAAGAAGAAACAGGGAAAAAGGAAGAAGAAAGATCTTCAGGTTCTTCTAGACCCTAATCCAATTAAGAGATAGTCCACCATAAAAAAGGAAAAAATAGAAAGGAAAAAACAAACAAATCCAAAAATAATAATATTGATTAAGAGCAAAAGAAAAAGGAAAAAAGAAAAAGCAAAAAGAGAAAAAACAACAACAAAAAGTTCCTTCAGATTCTTCACACCTTAATCCAATTAAAAAGTCTCAATAATCCAAAAAAAAACCAAAAAAAAAAAAAAACAACCTCAACAACAAAGTAGTCCAAAAACATAAATATGAAAAGCAAAAAAGTCCCAATAAAAAAGAAAAGAAAAAGAAAAAAGAAAAAAGAAAAAACTCTGAGGCTTTCCCTTTAAAATAAAAGGCAAAAATAAAAATATTACTAAAATTAAAATTTAGAAAAAGGCTAGCGAATGGGGTATATATAAGAAAACACACTGCACTTTGTTATTTATCCAAGGCTCTTGTTATGACTCTCTTCTCCAGCAGCTTCAAAGCCAAACCTCAAGTGTTGTTGATAACAGTCCAGGAAAGCACCTGCAATAATATTTTGCTGTGCTCTCCCTCTATCTTATCACATTAAAAAGTCCTTGAGATGAGGTCTTTTTGCAATTCTCTCCAATTCACATAAAGATACTTTCAAGCCTCTAGTTGGCAGTGTTACAAAGTTTCTTAATGCTCTTTCTCCCCACCCGCCAGAAAAAAGTAATAATATATACAGAAAAAAAAGAAAAAATAGCCAAAGGGAGCCTCTATCCTAAAGAAAGTTAAAAAATCAAAGGGAGCATAAAATCAAAGGGAGCATAAAAATATATATAAGAGAAAATTCAATCCGGTTACCTACAAAGTCACAGTAAAATCTTTCCCAAAAAGTATAAAGAAAAAAAAAACAAAAACCAAGCCTCAATTTGACATCACTTTAAAAAACGCCGCTCAAAACAATTTCAGTCAAAAAAAAATCTCACAGCTTTCTTCTTTATATCGGATGAACTTTCCAACCTTAGCGAATTTACAGCACAAAAGAGTTTTTCTCACCCAGCCGACACACTTCACTCCAATCACTTTCTTTCCGGAGCTGTCCCGACTTCAGCAGCTATGGAGGCTGCCTCTCCGCCGCCAGCAAAAGGGCTTCTTCCGGATCAAACCAGAGATTTTGCGATATCTCTGGGATCCTGGAACAATGCCCTTCACGATCACCGTCTCTACGGGACGGTTTAGGTCCGTTAGGACCGACCAGGGGCGAAAATATCGGCTACGATCTCAGAGCCCCGAGATCACAGCTGTATCACCGGAACGAAGCTCCGCCTTCTCCCCTGTTTGTAATTAAACATTTTGAGTATTTGCTTTTCACATATATGCTTTTTCTAAATAATTGTAGCTACTTTGTAGATTGATGATATTAAAAGGGTATAATTAAATATTTCTGTGAATAAGGGCAAATCAAATGAATTTCACTTAATTTGGAGCTTTAATTAATGATTGCAGCAGATCCAGAAGGTTTTAATTCTTTCAGAGTGGCATAAAGTTGTGTTTTTGTTACAGAAACGTGTAGTATAGCAGAACACACAAAGATAAGTAGACCATATTATTAAAAACCAGACAGGCCCAGGAACTCATACAAGACAAAAATAGAAAAAAGAAGAGCAACTGAGATCAGCTACAACATATATATATAGGTTTTCTTAAGTTTTCGTGGGTACTTACATGTATAGTATTCAGCTTTGTTCGAGTATTTTCCCATGTCATTGTAGTTGTGCTTTTAAAGTTGTAGCAACGTTTCGGCAGAATCTCATCTGCCATCATCAGGCTTCGGTATTGAATACAGAAGTCTGATGATGGCAGATGAGATTCTGCCGAAACGTTGCTACAACTTTAAAAGCACAATTACAATGATGTGGGAAAATGATCAAAATTGGGAGCATTCTATCAAATTCTGTACCTGTCAACAGTGGTGTCTCCCAAGGCAGTGTTCTAGGACCAACTCTCTTCATACTCTATATAAATGACCTCTGTGATCCTATCAAGAGCAACTGTGTTCTCTTCGCTGATGATGTAAAACAATTCAACACCACAGACAATACTGCTACCTTTCAAAAAGATTTTGACTATGTATCAGAATGGTCAGACAAATGGCAACTTCAAATCTCAACAAATAAATGCTCTGTCTTATATATTGGCAAAAAAAAATCGTAAAATAAAATACAGGTTGAATAGCCAAGACCTTGTTGATGATCCAAACTCTGTCAAGGATCTTGGAATACTCATCTCTTATGATCTAAGTGCTAGAGCCTGCTGTAACTGCATAGCCAAAAAAGCATTAAGAGTTGTTAACCTAATCCTACGTAGCTTCTTCTCTGGTAATATCACACTACTAACTAGAGCATACAAACATTTGCTAGAACAACACTCGAATACAGCTCATCAGTCTCAAACCCACATTACATATCTGATATTAACACAGTTGAGAAAGTCCAGAAATATTTCACAAGAAGAGTTCTCCACTCCTCTATTCATTGCAGAATACCTTATGCCACCAGACTCAAAATTCTAGACCTAGAAAACCTAGAACTTCATTGCCTTCAGTCCGATCTAAGTATAGTATATAAAATCATGCATTGCAATGTCCTACCTGTCAATGAATACTTCAGCTTCAACCATAACAATACAAGAGCAAACAATAGATACGAACTCAAGGTTAATCGCACCAAACTTGATTGCAGGAAATACAACTTCAGCAAGAGAGTGGTCAATGTCTGGAATACTCTACCTGACTCTGTGGTTTCTTCCCCAAACCCCAAATACTTTAACCTTAGACTGTCTACTATTGACCTCACCCCTTTTCTAAGAGGTCTGTAGGGAGCGTGCATAAGTGCACCAATGTGCTTACCATCCCTGTCCTATTGTTTCTTTTATTTTTCTTATCCATGTATTCATAATTATGTTTTTACTTTTCCTATTATCTTGTAAGCAATTGACAAACCAAATAAAATAAAATAAAATAAGTACAAACATTCATTGGTGTAGCTAGGAGCAAAAGTAGCATTAGATCAACCATATTTGAATTCAGAAGTTAAGCAGAATCAATCCTGGCTACCACCAGGGACTACCAGAGCTATAAGCTCAAACTAGGAGAACTATTTCATTATTGTTGTCCAGGAAACTGCATCCTTGTGGCCATGAATTAGTCATCAAAAGTCAAGCTTGACTTGAAAATGTCTTGACATTTATATTAAAGAGGATCTGGATACATATTATATTGCTGGATATTCTGCCCCAAGATCCTGCCCTGGCAATGCCAGTATAGCTATTTAAAACACAGGTTATTGAAGAAGTATATGTAGAAGTTATGTCAAATAAAAGCATATACAGAACTTCTCTAGGAAGGGGGTTGGTCTCCGTGGGCTATTCAATATCATGGAAATGGAAAACAGTTTATTTTCCATTGGATAGTTTTGCAATATGTCAGAGGCCCCTCTCCCAACATAATCACATCTTTTTTTCTTTATAAAGGAGAAAGCAATACAATTATTCCCTATATATGATTTCTTCTTCTCCCATTATAACTCTCCTTTATGTGTATATAAATTTCCTTTTCTACTTTTAAATATTTACAGAGCTTTAGACAAGTGGATACATACCAAACAGATCCTTCTTTTTCAATTTGTTACAGACCAGAAACAATTTCCTTAGAAAGCAATGTCTCTGGTGGCTTCTCTAACATTAGGAAACATCTATTTCTGTTAGATGCATGCTGCATACTTCCTAGATGGTAAAATACGGTATATCCCTCAGTTGTTAGAGGAGGGAAACATGTCAAAGCTTTACGTTAGACAGTGATGAATTTTAAATAGCATGGCAATTCAATCAGAACTTCAATGAATGCAAGTTTAAATTAGTGATCATTCCCAACAATTTTGAGAAGGACACAATGATGTTATCTATTGCTAAACATACCATGAAGAGTTTTGTGGCATCTGTCATGGAAAATAGTTTGTTGCTCTATTGATTATGGCATCTTTTTATTACATATGCATCCGGAGAAGGAGCCTGTGGTTCATGAAAGTTTAAGTCATAATAAATTTCAAGTCCTTTAAAGTGCATAAAGATGCTTTCTACTTTCAAAAGAACCATAACGGAGGCTACTAACTCCTCTGGGCAAACAGTGATCAAAAGACAGACTGGGATTTTTACTATTGTGTTTCCTAGGCAACTAAACAAAGCAGGTCACTGGCTCTCAAGCATTACTCATTAAGCTTTTCACCAAGTTCTCCTGCAGTGTTTGACTTGTTTTGCCTAGTATAAAAATATAGATAAAAATTCTCTTAGCAAAGAAAGTCTTCTGTAAATAAATTCTCTAAAAATTGCTGCCTGAAGTAGAAACCAAGTTTGGCAAATCTTGTGCTCGCAGAACTGAGAGAAAGCAGGAAGGGAGAAATATAAGAAAAAGGAAGGTGAAGTAAAAATCCAACATTTAACTATATAGCATAATATAGACAAAAAAGATACATGTATAAAAGTGAAAAGTTATCAACATAACAATACTATTATCCTGCAGAAGAATTTTTAAAAGGGGGTGGGGCGTTTGAACGAATTGGCCAGAATTCAATAAGTTGTAAGAGTCAAGTTCAGTGAAAAATTATCTTGTATTTGATAATGCAGATGACCTCTAGAAACAAATGTAGGAACATGTCATTTTGTTCATCTTTTAGGAACTAAAAATATGTGAGAAGGATCTTGACCTGCATGGTGTGCTTTCTAATTGGCAAAAATACTGAGATCAGGGTTACCAAATTTGTGGTCCAAAAATCTGGATAGATCTGCTGCAATCTAGCAATTGTCTTTGTAGTTTAGATAAAATTATTCAGCTAGTATGGAATCATAGGCAACTGCAAGGTTGATGTTTGTATAATTTTTCAATTCCATGACTTATGTACTTGTGTCAGACATCCTGACATGTTGGGAAATGCCCAGCCAGCCAGGGAGGAGGACTCAAGTAGGGAATTAGTCTCCAATTGCTTCTCAGTTGTAAAAATCCAGGACTGACCCCCTCCATCTGTTCCCAAGGAAAGGCAAACCGTTTCAGAAAATTCCTGTATTATAGGCAGAATACAATGAAATAGGCAGCTTGAACTCTACCCATGTGAACTGGTTGTTTGTGCCTGACATGGCACAAATTTCCATTATTGTGTTATCATTTGGGGGGCATTGTCATTGTACTTTGCTATATATGGATATGCAATAAATCTGTCCTGTGTAATTATTTTATCCCCTGTGCTATCAGAGGCTCCAAAGCTAATGTTTTATGTTGACTTTCTCTGGCCATTAATCTATCCTTCACTCTATTTGCTTCCTATTTTTGTTTTTATGTCATTTGCATTTTTCCACCTAGATTTTAATCTGTTTTTAAACTTGCTTTTGACATGTATAGTTATTGTAAATTGGTTTGGGCATTGTTAAAAGAAGAACCACTAATTTTTAATAAATACTTTTTAATTTAGAAAAATAGTGCAGGCAAAAGAAACTCTGTACAGGTAAAGGGTGAATTTATTGCTCTTTTTCTGTCACCCTATACTTCTTTGCTGGCATCAAAAGAGTGAAGTAAATGTGATGCTGGAGGAAGGACAAATCACTTTATTTCTTCAGTTTATTCACTGAAAGTATTTTTCCAATGCTAAATATAAACCTCTTTTAGAGATGACACAGAAGTATGGAATATTAGCCCCTTAACTAATTAATTTGTAAATGAAGGTACTTATTTAGTGGGCTAATTTACAAGACAGTAATAAAAGGATTGAAAAAAAATGCTTTAGCATTCCTGGAAATACAAAATAATAAATCTTAAATTCTAATAAAAGGTTTGAGATAAATGACTTTTGCATAGAGATGAGATTCTTCAGATCTACTTATTTCCCATTATTTATTTTATTTTTCAAAGTAAGAATATATTTTGTTGTTGGAAGAATTCCAAAATCATTAATTGAGATCTATTAAGAAATTTTAAAGCAATAACAAGCAAAAGCCACTTTTCTTCTGAAATTCAGCAATTGAAAAATTAAAAACTCACTTGTAGCTCATGGATCTTGTGGCACATTAGAACTCATATGTTGAATTGTGCACATGGAAAGGAAATAAACACTCAAGACCATTTTAAATTAACTTGTCGCCAAGTGTGTGTGTGTGTGTGTGTGTGTAATTATATCAGTGTAATATGCTCTACCCAACCATTCCTTTTTTAGCCAATTTGCATAGTTTGATGTTGGATGTAACTTGATATAATTTTCTTCTTAGAAGGAGACAAAAAAGAGGGAAGGAAATATGAAGGGGGAAAAAAAGAAAAAGAGAAGAAAGAGAGAAAAAACAAAATGAGTAAGAAATGACAGGTGAATGAAAAAAAATTCTTCAAGTTTTTCCTACCCCTTATAAGAAATAAAATATGCCTGTAATTTTAGACTCTTTCAAGGCAGGTTCATATTTCAGTACAGTATTAATCTATTTTTAATTGTGCCAAGTTCTTCCTGAATTCTCACATAACTAGAGCCATTCAGATTCTTATGATAACAAAAAAACTTTCTGGAATGTTAAGATACTTTAAATTTATGTTGAAAATGTGGAAATGTCATTTTATCTTGCTTGGGGAACTTGTAAACAGTTTTTAAAATTGGGTTAAAAAACACACAAAAAGATTACAGAATTTACAGAGATGTCAAATTGACTTGTTTG
Organism: Hydrophis major; assembly: GCA_033807585.1. Taxonomy (NCBI): domain Eukaryota; kingdom Metazoa; phylum Chordata; class Lepidosauria; order Squamata; family Elapidae; genus Hydrophis; species Hydrophis major. The sequence continues at coordinate 99,807,610 of CM066330.1, read as the reverse complement.
ATTAGGGAAAAGACAATTATTACATTTGTCAATACAACTAATTATGGACTTTTTGCTGAAAATAGAAATGTGATTTATAAATTTGATAATTAGAAAGGGTAAAATATGGAAAGAAGGGTGTCACAATATGATTATAAAGAGAGAGGATAACTTATAAAAGTATAACTGCTGTAAGGAGGTAAGAAGCTTCTTTCTTTCTTTCTTTCTTTCTTTCTTTCTTTCTTTCTTTCTTTCTTTCTTTCTTTCTTTCTTTCTTTCTCTCTTTTTCTAAACACACAACACACATTCTTTCTCTTTCTTTCTTTTCATTTGTTACTTATTTATCACTTTACTTCTCCCTTTTGTGTTTAAATTTGTAATGTTTTTACTCTATAAAGTGCCTTCAATAAAAATGCTATTCAGATTCTATTTAGCTATGCAAAAGAAAGAAGTTGTAAACTGACATCAGTGCAGGCACTTTATCGGGCTGCAAAGTTTGCTAAAATATTCCATCCCTTCTGACATAAAAAGGCACAAGAGCAGACTGTATTGTTTCCCTATGATCAAGCAAATCTCCACCCACAAAGCTGAATTTAGTGTTGGAAATAACCACAGAGAGGCAAGAATATACTGCTCAAATTGCTGAATGCTACAAATACAGCCAGCTGCCAAATAAGAGATGAGGACATTCCACAAAACATAGTAAAACCAATGAACATTTATTTTGGGAACCAAATGGTTACTCTAATGATTCTGCCAAATCATGAGAAAATCTTTTGATTTGGTGCTTCAACACCAATACAGGAGCAGATGTAACTGTAATTTCAGATTGTGCTTACACAAACTTCCAGAACCTGCCTTGTTTCCAACAAAATATTGTATCCAATCCTGGCAGTATAATATATATTGCCTGATGCTATAGCCAGCACCTGGAACACAAGTATTAGCTTAACGTTTATGTATTCTGTTGTTAATTAAACAATTTTCAAGTCCAAAAGGGATGTGTTTGTATGGACATAATGTGCCAAGTGGAAAAACACTGCCCTATTGTCCCCGATTATTAGTTCCTATTTCTTATATTTAAACTTATGTTTATTCTTATTTCTATTGTATTGTAAGCTTTTGACAAAATAAATAAATAAACACCTCATAGACTCTAACCATTCAGTTTAGAACTGTTCTTTCATACTTTTCTCCACTTACAACCTCAAATATACCAAATGACTTCTCCTCAGATAAAATCAGTATTTGTTGATAAAATATGTCAGAATTAAAATTTCTGAGGCCACTTTTAAGAGTTCATCATTTTCCTTCCTAATATACCAATTCTACAGATAATAGTTAAACACACGAGAAAATTTAGTTTGGAGGAGGAGGAGAAGAAAAAGAGGAACATAATTTGTTAATGCTGTTTATTTTTATTCTGAAAGCAAGAAAGAAGTTTTAAATTCAAAGGGAAAAAGATAAACTTCTATTGATTTTGCTTTTTTTCCCTCTACTAAAATTCAGAGGTAAGATTGGCCCCCACCTTAATACTCTTTCAAAAGACCCTCCAAGGTGTTATGGAAGTACTTTGTTTGACTGCTTTCATCAAGGGTTTGGATTTACGGTTTTATTTCTGTATGCAGCCTGGAGTCACTGTGAATGGGTTGGGCAACCATATAAATTTTCTCAATAAACAAAATGAATAAACACAGGTTCCTCAACTTGACATATCTCTGCAGGTATGGCATATGTCCCTGGCTTTGCCATTGGTTAATAGCAACTTCAACTACTACTGAAGTATTCATTGTGCTGGTGGGATTGATTTGGGGAACCCCATCTACTGCCTCATCATTAATGATTCAGTTGAAGATAGCTTCAAAATGTTGAGCCCATCTCTGCACACTCTGAGCCCTCTATATAATAAGAGTGTACTATCTATATTCAAAAGGGGGAAAACCCCAAGAGATTCAGGTCCATAGGGAGTGTGAAGGTCTTCATAGGACTACTTTAACTTGTTTCTGTCAGAATATCCCTATATTTTGTCTGCCTTGGGACTCAGTCAGGAATCTTGCATTTTACAGTTTATTCTGATCTATCATATCAATACTGGTAAAGACATTTTTTTGGAAGCTGATGATAAATCATTCTGATAGACACAATGAAGGTGATGTTTTTCAAGAAGTAAAACTTATATCTCCTCATCATTCTCATTGAACCAATCTTGCTACTTGCAAGGAGAAGGCCCTGACATCTTCCATGCAGATGAATGGACAACATCCCTGAAGCATTTCTAGCAGTCCTTAGCATTGCTAGCAAGATGTATATATCTGCTATATCTGAACATAATGACTGCTAGTGTCATATTAATTTCTAATGAGGCATTCCTGGTTAATCTATTTTGTGTGAGAGAATTTCAAACCTGAACAGCCTTTAAGAAAACCGTGAACCAAACAGATCATGACTAGAATAGTTACAATGAAATATTATCATGGTAAAGCAAAATGTATAAGAAACATCCTGCAGCTGTGGAAATCTTAACAATTTACTGAGGTAAACATATGATGAGAGCCAGAAGCATATAATGTACTATTCTTTTTGATAAACATGGTATGCAACTATTCACTATATTTTCAGCATAGAGAGTATAAAATCCTATCACATCATCCAATGAAGCCTTAAATTGCCTGCATGGAAGCAATGTTTTTGCAAGGCTTTTCAAATTAGTGGTTAAAGATGTTTGGGTGACAAGAAGGTCCTACAATGATGTTCAAAATAAATGTAAGGCTAATTTCCAGGTTCAAATATGTAGCAACTGAAAAGGAAAAGAAAGAACTCTGATAAAAATTGTAAAAATTCTAGAGCAGAGGATAGCAGTTATATATTTAAGATATATACTTACAGAAAAGCAAATTTTGATCTAGCAAATGTGGTTTCTTTGATTTTTTTAAAAAATGACGTATTTGTAATAAAATTAAGGTACATGGGGGGGTGTTAGTCATGGTTAAATATGTATAGAATAGAATTGGCTGAAAGATACAAAGAGCAAGGTATATTGTGGAATGTTTAGGTTAGGATATTTTATTCGGGTTTTGTCTCCATGGAGTATATCTTAATAGATTATTTCTTTCCATATAAATACTTACACAGGTATCTATTTAATATGAATGTTTGAAACACTGAACATAGTTTACAGTTATAAATGTAGTTCTATATACTCCCAAGTTGTTTTGTTAAAAACAAAACAAAACATAGATGCTTCTTTGTATTTTGATTGATTTTGGTTTCTTGTTATAATTTTTCTAATGTGGTACTGGTTCCACTATTCGTTTTAAACACCAAGAACATTCTTTAATAATTTATGATATGCCCATGCATCTTCTGCATTAAAATACAAACCTACTGCATGCATAGCTTTAAAACATTGGATCATCATTTATCACATTTTTTAAGCCTGTTGATCTCATTTTATGCACAATGGAGGTGTGGAGTGAACACACATTTTTCTCCTCCTGGGATACAGGGTTGTGGTGCTACCTGGGAATGAGCCTATGTCCTTTGATTTCTTAACACACCAGCTCAAGATCCCTAACTTAGGTCATCATGGAAATGGGCCAAAATGCCAAAACTGGTGAACAGTGATACTATGCAACAATTGGAATATCTAAAAGATGCTGCAACTGCAAGTTAAGCATTTCAAAGTGGTTCTTTTAGTTTTGATAAAGATGTTCAAGAATTAAATGTCCCTTTTTTGGAACATTAACCCCAGGAAGATTAGACACTGGCACTCTTTCACAAGGCCCTGAAAAACTGGTTTTGCCAGTGGGCAAAACAAGCCACTTGATGGGCCCAATCCCACTCTGAGTTCCCCAGAGTGGGATTGGGCCCATCAAGTGGCTTGTTTGATTGATTATTGTCATTGGGATGAGGGGTAGGGGGTTATTGTTTTTATTTATGTATATTGGATTTTTATTTTTTGTTCAGAGTCACTAAGAGTGAGTGGATGGCCATATAAATTCAAGATAGATAGATAGATGGATAGATAGATGGATAGATAGATAGATAGATAGATAGATAGATAGATAGATAGATAGATCATTTCAAGTAAAGTCACAAGCACTTTTTAAGTAACTAACAAAATGTCAATTATCATTCTACAAAAGAGAGTCAGGACCTGCTTGCTAGAAGGTCCCAGAATGGCTGCATTGAATTTTATTATTATTAATTCTGTACACAAAAGTGTTTAACACACTTAGATAATCTTACTTCTGACAATAACTATGAATGGACATTAAATTATGATGTTTTTGTAATTTTCCTTGAAGTATAGCAATTGACTGTACTTTATATCCAAAAGTACTTCCTAGTAGCTAGAGTTAATTATTTTTATTCCATGACCCATATTGCTATTATTACAGGAGTTAGGCAAGATTTTGCAGATACTGCAATTTCATAGCATTTTGGACATTGCGTAAAAGTACATAAACAAACACATTTGATCTGACTGCTTGCAGGCTCTGTGTTGATGATTACTACTCTATTTCCTTTTCTAAGTTTTTTACTTTCAACAAATCAGAAAAAAATGGATTGCTGAATCCACACCAATATAATACTAATCTTACATATTTTTCACTGCAGTTTCTGTCTACTATTGCCCCTCATTTTCAAAGTAGAAATAAACATATGTGCTTCAAAAGATTTTAAAATAGGTTTACAACAAATCAGTTATTCCTTCTTAGGGGATTTCTCCAATGCTTATAAGTCAGCTTTAATCACAAAATGTCAGCATGCATTAAAAAAGTTACGCTATCTCCCTTGGTAAAAGTAGGCAGGAAATCTGTTTGACCTACATGATTATGAATTCTAAAATGTCTCTACTGTGTACTCTTCATATTTCCAAGGTTCATGACTAATGAGCCAAGCAATTTTGCAACAGACGCTGAGTTGTTTTTTTAACACTTAGGGACAAATTTGGGTGCTACATCACAGAAAGTTGCATGTAATATATTTCATTTCTGAAGTGAATGTTGATGCTTTCACAAAAGGATTTTCTAAGCCTAGCCTTGTGATTTCTGTCTAGAAACAATATTATCACCTTGAGCTTTCTGTGAGAAGGCAAGGTGGAATGTGAGCAAAATGGCATATGTGACCTGGACATTGTGTCTTCCTTTGGCTTGACACCTAATTCCACTTACTAGGGTCTTTTTCCTGTAAGTTCTTCTGTATGGATGAGATCCTATCCTACTAAGAGTAGTTCTGTAGTCAAGATTCAAGAGGTGCATATTATCAAGAAAAATAACCAGCATGAAAACAGCAAGATGGCTGGTGCAGCGTAATGATGGAAGCCTACCCTGTTTTGTATGTACTGAATATTGTGCGCATACAAAAGGACTGAAGATTCATAAGGCCAGCCTTGTCATCTTGCAGATTTGGACACCTACATCCCCTCTATGGGCAATGTGACTTTTGGGGAATCAAAATCCTGATTCACATATTTCATCTGATCTTTTAAAAAATCTGTTGGATTAAAGATTCTTAGTGCATTTAATTCAATAATCAAGTGTGCTCAATTCAGGAATAGAGGCAAGCAAGCGAAACAATTCACATAGTGTTTTCCATAAGGAATGAGGAATGTTACTAATTTAAACAGGCTATGTTAGTTTAGAATAGTTTGAAAAATGAAATTAAATCATATTTCACCTAACACTAATTACAGATAAAATGCAGTTATTTATTTATTTTACTATAAAGCTGTCTCAATAAACGCAGCTGAAATCAATAGAATTAATAGAATGCTTATTGCCTAACCTTTGACAATAAGCATAAATTTGTCTACTTGTTGAAGCCTGACAGCATGTGGTTTAGATACAAAATCAATGATACATTTGTAAAGTTAAGCTTCCCTGAAGCTGTGCTTTGACATGGTCCTTGATGAAATGATATCTCTAAAAATATACCAACAATGAATGGCTTCATACTGAGAGTTTATACTACTGTGAACAGCTATTGCCTAGGCAGGTCCTGACCAGTAAATGCATATGCTATCTTAAAAAGAAATATATTGAAATATAAAAGGAGTGAACAAAAGAAATTTCTACCATGGTATATAGTTTACATTTATGAAAAGTAGTATGAAAGGTAAAACCAAGAACTGTGTTTTGCAACTGAACAATACAGACAGAGAAATGAAATGGAACAAAGGTTTTGAAAAGGTATCACATTAGACTTCAATTAAAATATACTGTATTTAGAATTTATAATGTTTGGCTATCTTCTCTGTTTTTGTTCACTTAATTCTTCATGTTTGCTTTATATAGACTGAACCCTATGTGCATAGAATATTCTTCTGTATATCAGAAGTCAAATATTTCTCCCTGTTTATGTTTTTGTAAAAAAATCTTCCATATCTTTTATATTAGTAAAAGGGGAAAAAAAGCAAGCATAACCCTCAGTTTGTTATATATTTTAAAAGGAGTCTCTTTATATATGTGTGTGTGTATGTATGTGTGTGTAAATATATGTTACAGGGATTGTTCAAGCAGTATGTGAGATGTACAATACAACTTTTACATATCATTGGAGTTTTTTTTTCCTCTGAATTCTGGGAAATTATAGTCAATTATGTGAATCAATCTCTCTCTCTCTTTCCCCCCTCCCTCCCACCCTCCCTCCCTCTCTCTCTGCAAATATTGGAGAGTGGAGGACAGATTAGAAGCACAATAACATTAACCTACAGATACTCAACCTGCATATCACACACTGTACAACCCCTAGATTAGGTTGCAGCCTGCCAGAAGGTCAAGTGTGACCCACCCTATCTCCCATTATTATATTGCCAAGAAACTCCCTGTTTCTGTTTGTGCCAATTCCCTTTATGTCCCTAGCCCAAGTCCTGTATCTTCAACTAAAGAAATTCACTTGTCATGCAAATTCAAAAATGTGAGAAGTTAGCACTCAGAGAATGAATTTGTAGGAGTAACAAAAACAAAAATCATGAAGTTGTTATCAAAGTAATGGTTTTAACTTTGTCTGGAAATCTGTTTCTTCCTTACTGATTCTAAGTGACTCTGCCAATTTGCTCTTAGGCATGAATAAATTTATCCTGTCTTGTTTCATTATTGAAGTTTATTTTGTATTGTATTCTATTGCTCCGATTTCAATTTTAAAAATATGGAATTGTAAATTTGCTTTTTAAAATTGAAGTATTTATTAAATCACTTGAATGCTTGTCTCATGTTACTTATGTGTGTGTACACACTAAAAAAGAACACACAGAAAATTTATTTTGAGTGGTGGCAAACCTGTTTGATGTTGCTTTTTACACCATTGCACATATGCAGATATGTTCACTAAAAAGACTATCTTGATGCATATAATCCATGCATAGTTCTCTGAAAAAAAGTAATATTTGCTATATTGAGACTTCTTCAGAAATTGGACATAATACTTTAAAATCCAATTAGTATTCAGACATATCTATAGGTCACTAAAAAGCTCTCTCCTTGGAGAATTCTATAATGTTTGGAAAGGTATAAAGAAATAGATAAAAGGATGACCACAGCAAGGTAGAAAAACTCAATTCCAGTGGTGATGAGTACATCATTGGAGAACCTAAAGAACCAGGTTGGGAACACCTCATCATAGAGAAAATCTATCCATGTGGTTGCTAAGAGTTGATCCTGATTTGATGGCATATAATCAATCAATTATTCTAGGCCTTACATTTTTCTATCATTTTCCACTCTTTCTCTTTTACTTAGTTTTGGCATATGTAATAAGAAGTTTCCTGTTACATCCTATCACTGTTTCATTGGAATTCTGTTAAGCACTTTTTTTCTATGTTCAGTATATATACAATTTCCAATTAATGTGGGGGGAAAGAAATGTTTAAGTGTTAATTATTTTTTTTTACATTTATACTTTCAGAGAAACTGCCAACAAGTAATTATTTTTAAGGAAAATAATGATAATGGAGGAGGTGAAGAGGAAGGAGGAGGAGGAGGAGGATTAGGAATTGTTCAGTTATTTTCAAAATATCAGTCAAACAGCCTCAAATAGCACATAAGTCACTCCAGCAATCAAAACAAAAGGTAACTGAATCTGTTAAGTACTGAGCATGGGTGCAAGAATGGAGATGAGCCAGTGAAACGGTGAACTTCAGAACTCTTTATTTACATGGTGTAACAGCTCAAACTCAATGGCTGCTACAGCCTTCCTTATATAGGCAACTTATTAGATATTCAACCAATGAAAACCAGGGAGCGCTAGCTCCATTAACCAATAAGAAAGGCTCGTTAATGGCCAATCAGATTCACCTGACGGACCAATCTGATGTCGCCATTAACGGCCAATCAGAAGTGCAGGGCCAGAACCCTGCACTTGACTTCAAGCTCTTGATAACTTTATTAACACATTTATTCATGCACAACATCCCTTCCCCCCGGGTTCCATTTACGGGGTGCGGTTACGTAGTCCTTGAGGTAGGATGGTTGTTTTGTTAGTCTATTTGACTTTCGTTGTGCACCTGGTATTTGCCTGCACTCTTGTTGAGGTAGGGCGTTATTTGGTGAAAGGGGTGCCTCTGACTCTGAGTTCGAATTTCCGTTGTCACCAACATCTTCGGTATCACCCTGAGGCGAGCTCACTCCCATCCCTGATTCCTCTTCACGTATTTCCATTCCGCTATTGTTCCTTTCATTAAAGTTTTCTGCTAATTCAAGTTCATCTTCCTCCGTATCTCCTCCCCCCTCAGCTTGGGCATCCGGGGATTCAGAGATCCCTGACAGCAGCCTTGATCGTAGTTGATCAATATGGCGCTTCCATAGTCTATCATCGCGGCATTACACGAGGTACGATCTAGGGCCGGTTACTCAGACCACAGTCGCTTCAACCCACAACGGATCACCCGATAAGTTTTTAGCGAATACCAAGTCGCCTACCTGGAAGTTACGGCATCACCCACTGGATCCGTGTGGTTTCTCAGGTTCATACGATGGGTGTAGCCGGTCGAGGTGGGAGCGGAGCTTTCGTCCCATTAGCAACTCGGCGGGAGTTTTGTTGGTGATGCTGTGTGGAGTGATATGCTGCAAAAAGAGGATCCGGTTTATTTTTTCTTCGATGTTGTCATAGTCCATTTTTTGTAGCGTTTTCTTGACGAATTGTACCATGCGCTCAGCCCTTCCGTTGGCCACAGGATGCACCGGCGAAGTCAGCGCATGGCGAATACCGTGGTCCGCCAGGTACTGTTCAAAGGACAGTGCGGTAAATTGGGGCCCGTTGTCGGATACCAGAACATCTGGTAATCCGTATGTTGCAAACAGTCTGTCCAGTTTCTTAATGACCACTTCGGTTGTTGTGTTCTTCATTTGATGGATTTCGAACCAGTTCGAGTAGGCATCCACTGTTAACAAGAATGTGTGGCCTTTGGTAGGTCCTGCAAAGTCCAGATGGATACGGGACCAGGGTCCCCGTGGTGTTTCCCATTCGGTTGGGGTTGCTTTCGATGGGGCGTTGCTTACTTCCTGGCATTTGTGACAAGCTTTGACCCATGTCTGGATCTGCTTGTTGATGCCTGGCCACCACATGTAGCTTTGTGCGAGAGCTTTCATGCGCACGATGCCGGGGTGGCCATCGTGCAAAGTTCTCAGTACTGCTCGTTGTCATCGCTCTGGGACAACGACTTTATCTCCCCAGATAATGCAGCCCTTCTGTGAAAACAATTCTGTTTGTCAACTCTTGAATGGGGAGTAGTCATCAGGTACCTGGTCCAATGGCCATCCGCGTTCCACCCAACTGAGGACTCGTGCTAAGGCAGGGTTGCATTTTGTTTCCATCGCGATATCTCGGGCTGTTAATGGTGGTGTACGAAGTGTCTTGATCTACAACGTTGTCACTGTAGGCGCGGGGTCATCAATGGTCTCTGGAAGCGGTGCTCGGCTCAATGTGTCGGTGTGGGGAATGGCTTTCCCCAGGTGGTATTGCAGCCGATAATTATAGCAGCCAAGAATTCTGACCAGCGAGTCATTCTGGGAGATAATATATAGAGGGTTGGCTTATCTCCTGCTATTATTGCCAGCAAAGGTTTGTGGTCAGTCACTATAGTAAAGGCTTGGCCGTACACATACTCATGAAATCTCTTGACAGCAGACACAATAGCAAGGGCTTCTTTATCAATCTGACTGTAATTGCGTTCTGCTTTTGAAAGCGTCTTTGAGAAATAGGCAACAGGGGCTTCGCTACCATTTGGCAAAACGTGGCTCAAAATGGCGCCTACTCTGAAAGGCGATGCATCACACGTGATCGTTAATGGCAAAGTCTCATTGTACTGCATTAGTACAGCGTCAGAAGTCAATATTTTTTTTTACATTTCGAAACGCCTGATCTTCTCTATGTCCCCATATCCAAATTGCTTTTTTGTCCAATAAATGATGTAGGGGTTCAGCTACAGTTGCTTTGTGCGGCAGGAATACGTTATAAAAATTGATAAGGCCTAGAAACGCCTGGAGGTCAGCCTTATTCTGGGGTTTAGGAGCATTTTTGATTGCCCTCAGTTTGCTATCGGTAGGGTGAATGCCATGACTATCAATTAAATACCCTAAGAATTCGACACGATCTGTACACAGTTTACACTTATTTTTCTTCACCTTAAGACCTGCATCTTTGAATTTCTGGAGGACCATCCTCAGGCGATCCCGTAAAATTTTTGGGGTAGGGGCAGCGATTAACACATCATCAAAGTATGGGACAATGCCTTTTATCCCCTGTAATAGTCTTTCCATCAAGCTCTGGAAGATCCCCGGGGCTATGTTCACTCCGAATTGGAGTCGGGTACATTTAAAGGCACCTCAGTGCGTCACGATCGTCTGTGCCTGTGCCGTTTTTTTGTCTACAGGCAGTTGTTGATATGCCTGAGCTAAGTCTAGTTTAGCGAAGACTTTTCTGCCCCCCAGGGAATGGAGGAGGTGCTGCACCACCGGTACCAGATACGTGTTTTGCTGCAGGGTGTGGTTCAGGGTGGCTCGGTAGTCCCCACAAATTCTTATCGATCCATCCGGCTTAATGGGTGTCACGATTGGGGTCTCCCAGGGAGAGTGATCGGTGGGCTCTAACACACCCTGGGCTATCAATTTATCCAGCTGCTCGTCAATCTTTGGTTTAAAGGCGAATGGAACCCGACGAGGCTTAAGGCGGATGGGAGCTACTTATGGATTAAGGTTAAATGATATCGGGGTCCCCTTGTACTTGCCTAGTTTTTCTGAAAAGATGTCCTTGAATTCTTGGATGAGGTCCTCCTCCCAGTCGCTGCTGCCAATTCGGTAATGCCTCCCACTTCAATGCCAAGTGGAGTGAACCATTGGAGGCCTAACAGGCTAGGCCGGTCCTTGTTGATCACAGTCAGGGGTAGGTATGCTGTACGGTTCTTGAACGAGACCCGGACTCGACTGGATCCTACGACTGGAATCCGATTCCCCTGATAGTCTTTAAGTATGAGTCTTTGGAAACGGAGGTCTTGTCGCCAGTTAGTAGGGATGAGTTGCTTGAGGGTCTTCCAGGAAACCATTGAGAGAGACAATCCTGAGTCAACTTCCATCAGGCAGGGCTGGTTTTCGATGGCCACTTTAACTCGGATTTTCTTGGCATCCAAAGAGGAGGCGTGACCGATAGTGATAGTTTGGTGAGCCTCTTCTCACTTCGTGGGGCGGTTTAGGGTTCTGTTTCTGTAGGAGTGGTTGTTCCATTGGTGGTTCACTGGTTCTTGCCTTACAGAATGGTTTCCTGTCAGTTGGCGATAGTTAGCCCCCTTCGAGGGCTGGTTGGGTCCTATGAAACTTCTACAAACCCATCCGATATGGCCTCGTTTCCCGCACTCATGGCAGAGCACGTTGAGGAATTTGCATTCAGACTGGGGGTGGCTTGCCCCACAACCAGCACATGGGTGTTGGGACTTCTGGTATTGGTCCCGTTCGGACCTCTTCTTCGTCGCTGTCTGACGACGAAGAGAGGTTCTTGTGGTGGGCCGTCAAAAGCTGTCCTTCTGACTTGGGTGAAATGTCACCGGTCGGTTGGTGAACCGGAGCGCGGTTGCGGCGCATTCGGGCAGCCGACTTCCTGGTTGCTTCTGCTGCAGTAGCATCAGCGATGGCATCTGCAAGGCTGATATTGCCTTTCGCCATCAGCTTACTCTGCACGTGCGGTGCATCTAATCCCAGAATTATTCGGTCTCTCAGGGCTTCTTCCAGGTCAGCGAACCCGCAGAGGCCTCCCAGGTTCCGGAGATCAGCGACGAAATCTGCAACACTCTCTCCTTTCCACTGGTCTCTCTGGTAAAATTCATGCCACCGAATGAGTGTTGGCATGGTCGGTGCATAGTGGGCTCTCAATAGGGATTCGAGGATGTCCCAGTCCATAGACTTTATTTCTGCCAGTTTCGCTAGTGCCTTGGCCATCTTGAATACAGTTGGCCTGCAATGCATTAGGAATACCGCCCATTTCTTCCCAGTCATGGCATCCTTCAAATTGTTGGTTTCCAAGAACATTTGGAAACGATCCATATTGGAGTTCCAGTCTTCTTGCGCTGGGTCGAATGGAACAGGTGGTATGATGCCGCCGGACATGGTTCCGCCATTGTGCGTTTCCGCCACGTGCTCAGTTATCGTTCTTCGTTGTTCAGTCAGCTCTGACGTCTCCACAACCCATCCTCATCACCAGTGTTAAGTACTGAGCGTGGGCGCAAGAATGGAGATGAGCCGGTGGAACGGTGAACTTCAGAACTCTTTATTAACATGGTGTGACAGCTCAAACTCAATGGCTGCTACAGCCTTCCTTATATAGGCAACTTATTACATATTCAACCAATGAAAACCAGGGAGCGCTAGCTCCATTAACCAATAAGAGATGCTCGTTAATGGCCAATCAGATTCACCTGACGGACCAATCTGATATCGCCATTAACGGCCAATCAGAAGTGCAGGGCCAGAACCCTGCACTTGACTTCAAGCTCTTGATAACTTTATTAACACATTTATTCATTCACAACAGAATCTTCAAGCCTTTCCCTGTTTACCTACCTTTCTTTTTTACACCTTTCTTTCAAATATTGTAATTCTGAAATGAAATTTAGAAAGAATACCCAAAGGATGCTAGAGAAAATGAGTGATAGACCTCTACAAATAGTATAAATTATTGGCTGAAAGAAAGAGCCCTGCACTGTTGATAGAGAAAAGAGAATGTCAGCAATTGGAAGGGAGTCACTCTGATATATGATACAACATAGATTTTGAAAAATATTTTAATTCAGCCATCCCAGTTAAATCAGACAAATACCAATATATGATTTATCTCCATGGTTAAAGAAAATTGACTGTATCCTGTTGATTCCTCTGAATATATTTGTTTTTGGAGACAAAAGAGGATGTCATTTTGTCACTTTGAGAGAGAGATGCTCAATGTTGGGCATCTGACCATGATTGTGTTATACTTGTTCAGTGTCAATCTGATCCTGAATCTAATTCAAACATTTCAAGATACTTATTTGGATAATATAATTGTCAATATGTTTTAGTACCTAGATAAATGATGTATCATGATCTGAATGAATGAATATAAGTTTATTACGGTCTTAGACATATAAGTTTATTACAGCAATAGACATCACTATTTACAATATACATAAAAAATACTGACACATTGTAATATATTAATAGTGGATAAAAACATCTGTTAAGAAATACATGTTCTCAAACAGTTAGGGGCACTCCCTGCTTTATATGAGTGGAGAGCCAATAAGTATGTGTGTAAATATCATTTTCCAAAGTTTGTTCTATCTCCAAAAATTGTCACAAATTGACAGCTATAATTCTGTAACTATTTTTTTTTCTAGTAGACATTGCAGCAACACAGAATTTTGCACTGCATGCCTAATAGCTGGGTTTGAATCCTGGAGGAGAAAGTATGCATAAAAATTGTCTGCCCTCCCTGGCAATCCCTCTAGTAAGGAGAGAATATACAATGACCTTTACACTCTGTATAACTCACGGTACAATAAAATATGTGAGATATCTTCAACTTCTCCTTTACCACATATACATACTCATTCTGATATTGGTGTTTTCTTATACCTGCCCTGAAGGAATGCTGATGGGAAAATATTAAATCTGGTTCTGAAGAATGCTATTCTTTGTTTTTGGAAGATCAGATCATTTAGATATCTTGCTGACTCTCAGACTCCCTGTTTAATTCTGTCCCTGCTGTGGCGAGCAAACCTATTTAGTTCTTGGAACTTCATGTCCCTCATTCTATTGATTACCACTTGCTTTGCTTGGTCAAAGCCTAGGGACTTTAAGATTATGGTGAGAGCCCATAAGAGCTCAGCTTGTGGTCTATTGTCTGTTTCCAGGGGGAGGGGAAGTTATCAGTCAGTACTAGAGGGGTCAGTCCCTCTGGGAAGAAATGCATTTTTAGCCAATGAATGATCATTGTCTTCAGGCTCTTACATGAATTTGAGGCATGCCTGTCTCAATTCTTACCTGGACATTTGGAATTCCTTTGGATGAAGCTAAGATGGCTTGCAGGAATTTGGTTTGTATAGGTTCTAGCAAGTCTTTTTTTGCAAAGATTCCTGTTTGTGCCCCATATAGAATTTGTGCCAATGTTTTGGCCTCAAAAAGTTTTAATTGCCCTCCAAAGTGTTTAATTGCATTTGAGGACCTATAGGCTGCTTGCAATGTGCGATCCAGGTATGACTTCCATGTCTCTTGTGAGTGGAAAACTACCCCAAGATATCTGAATGTCCTGACCTGTTCTAAACTATACCCTTCTGTTCTGTCCCCTCATTAGCATTCTTGAGATCCCCGCGCCTTGATTGGCCAAGGCGCGGGGCACTCTGATTGGTTAGGCGAGCTGCGCCGATTGGCTCGCTAGGAATCTCCCGCGATTGGTCGGTTCGAATCGCGGGAGATTCAAAGCGGTGCCATTGGCCACGGCTGCCACGGCTAAAGGAATAAAGGCCGCAAACTTTTCCTATAGCGCCAGTTCGGTTCCTACATCAATAAAAGAGCTTGATACGAAGTCACCGACTCCTGGCATCATTTCCGAAGACACAACACTGGCAACGAAGGTGGGATCCAGATCCTGAACCAACCACGTGTCTGACGGAAGCCAGACAAATCTCCACGATGGCGAAAATCGCATCCCCCGCATCATTCAACCCCGCCAGCGAGGACTGGGAATCGTACTCCGACAGATTCCGCATGTTCCTTGAGTGCAGCGACCTGAAGGATGCCACCGGCCCCATGAAGCGAGCCGTCTTCCTGACCCACTGCGGGACCGAGGTATTTAAGATGGCCAAGGCACTTGCCAAACCCGCCGACGCGACCGCGATGGACTGGGACGTCCTCGAGCCAATACTTCGGCAGCACTACGTTCCAGAGGTGCCCATCCTAATCCGATGTAACGAGTTCTACCGTCGGGACCAACGGTCAGGTGAGAGTTTCAGCGACTTTGTCGCCGAACTACGGCACCTAGGGGGGCTGTGCGAATTCGACAACCTGAACGACGCCCTGTGAGACCGAATCGTGCTCGGCTTGTGGGACCCCGTTCTCCAGAGTCAGCTGATGGCCAAGGGCAACATCAGCCTTGCAGATACCCTCACCGCAGCCACAGCTGCCGAAGTGACCCGAACATCCACCGACCGCATGCGCCGACCGAACGCGGGGGACCGCAGCGGGAACAACCACCCTGCAAGGTCAGCCGAGGCCCAACCCGAGACGACCACCCACCAGGGCGATTTCCACTCGGCATCGGGCTCTTCCGACGAGGAGGAGGAAATTCATCGCCTCCAGGCAGGCCGCGACCCACGGAACCGGCGGGGTTGTAAGTCGAGGACCAACTGTGCCGGTTGTGGAGGCAACCACCCCAGGTCCGAATGCCAGTTTTTCGAGTCGATCTGCCGGCATTGTGACAAGAAGGGAAACATCGCCCGTGTCTGCCGCCTCAAAAAGAACCGCAGCCCGCCCAGATGGGACCAGAGCAAACGGAGGAGAGAGAGCACACCATCCCGGACCAGAGATCACCCCTCTGACAACGGATGGGACCGGAACGGACGATCCCCACGAGGCGGCGAGACCTGGCGAAGAGAGGAGACCCATCAGACGGTCACCATCGGCCACGCCACAACCAATGATGCCCGGAAGGTCTACGTGGAGGTAGGCATCGAAGGCGAGCCATGCAAAATGGAGGTGGACTCCGGGTCCTACCTCTCCATGATAGCATGGCATGAAATAAAGCGCTTGGTGCCTATCATCCAAAGGAAAGACCTAGACAGCCAGAGACTGATCGTAAAAGACTACCAGGGAAACCGCATCCCGGTAGTCAGAACCGGACAGTTCAACGTAACATACAAAGGGCGCACCGAAAGGCTTCCCCTGACAATCGTCGACCGTGACCGCCCAAGCCTACTGGGACTGCAATGGTTCGCCCTGCTCAGCATCGCAGTCACGGGAATCGACCACGTCACCGATGACAGCTGGGAGTAACAATTAGCCCGGGAATTCCAAGAGGTCTTCGACGGAAACCTAGGCAAGTACCAAGGGCCCCTTATATCATTCAGCCTAGACCCAAACGTCCCCCCAAAACGCCTGAAACCAAGGCGGGTGCCATTCGCACTTAAACCCAAGATAGACGAGCAAATTGACAAGCTCATCAAGCAAGGGGTCCTACAGCCAATAGACCACGCCTGGTGGGAGACCCCCATAGTCACCCCGATCAAGCCCGATGGGTCGGTGAGGATCTGTGGGGACTATAAGGCCACCCTAAATGGCGTGTTGCAACAAAGCGCCTACCCCGTCCCAGTAGTGCAACACCTACTGCATTTACTGGGAGGGGGCAAGGTTTTCACCAAACTCGACCTCGCCCAGGCATACCAACACTTGCCAGTCGACGAGGAAACGGCAGAAGCGCAAACCATAGTCACCCAACGGGGAGCATTTAAATGCAACCGGCTCCAATTCGGAGTCAGCGTGGCACTGGGAATATTCCAAAGCCTAATGGTCTATTACAAGGCATCAAGGGGGTGGTACCTTACTTTGATGACGTCTTAGTGTCAGCAACCAACCAAGCCGAACTAGAGGGTCGCCTAAGAGAGGTCCTAACCAAATTCAAAGAGACCGGGCTCAAGGTAAAGAGGGAGAAATGCCAATTATACATGGAACGGGTTGAATTCCTAGGATATCTCCTAGACCGTCACGGCATTCACCCCACAAACAAAAAATCAAGGCCATCAAAGAAGCCCCCACACCCAAGTCGAAGACGGAGCTACAGGCATTCCTGGGGCTACATAACTTTTACAATGTTTTCCTGCCCCAAAAGGCGACGGTGGCGGAGCCTTTGCATAAGCTCCTGGACAAGGCGGCGACCTGGACTTGGGGGAAACGCGAGCAAGCTGCCTTCCAGAAAACAAAGGACCTCCTCACTTCGGACACCGTCCTTATACAGTACAACGAGACCCTACCTCTGGCCATCACATGCGACGCATCACCCTTCGGCGTCGGCGCTGTCCTCAGCCATACCCTCCCCGACGGAAAAGAAGCACCCATCGCGTTCTTTTCAAGGACCCTCACCAAACCGGAGCAGAACTACAGCCAGCTGGGCAAAGAGGCTCTAGCTATCGCCGCCGTAAAACAATTCCACGAGTATCTCTACGGCCGGACTTTCACCATCATAACGGACCACAAGCCGCTGCTGGGAATCCTTGCAGGGAACCAGGCCACCCCGAACATTCTGTCTCCCTGAATGACAAGGTGGTCCGAGTTCCTGGCAGCCTACAACTACGGACTCATACACAGACTGGGTAAGACGATCTCCCATACAGACGCCTTAAGCCGCTCGCCGCTACCGGAACCTGACACCAACCCAGCACCCACAACGACCACCCTCAGTATAGAGACTCTACCCAACCTACCCATAACCGCGTCAGACATTGCCCGAGAGACTAATAAAGACAAACGTCTGGCGCGGGTGTTGCATTGGGTAGAGAAAGGGTGGCCGGAAAGGGACAATGACGAGTCCGTCAAGACATTCCGGAACCGGCAAACGGAACTCTCATTATTAAAAGGGTGCATACTATGGGGGGATAGGGTGGTCATTCCAGAAAAACTACAAGGGAAGGTTCTGGAACTATTACACGAGGGGCACCTTGGCATCGTTAGGACTAAAGCCCTGGCCAGAAGTTACGCTTGGTGGCCAGGGATGGACAAACAGATTGAGACATGGGTAGCAAGGTGCCAATGATGCCAGGAAACTAGGCCAAGCCCACCCACAGCACCCGTCCTAGAGTGGGAAACCCCAAGGGGACCTTGGTCTAGGATCCACATAGACTTCGCCGGGCCCACAAAAGGACACACCTTCCTAATAACAGTAGACGCTTACTCCAACTGGCTGGAGGTAAGCAACATGAGAACAACAACCACGGAGGCTGTGATCAAGGAACTCGGCAAACTTTTTGCAACGCACGGCCTCCCAGACGTCGTCGTTTCCGACAACGTGCCCCAATTCACCTTGCTAGAATTCGAAAAATTCCTAGTGGAAAGGGGCATCCGACACGCGCTGACAGCACCGGCGCATCCGGCGGCGAACGGTAGGGCGGAACGGATGGTGCAATTCATTAAGAAAACCATCCGGAAAATAGACCACGGGGAGATCCAGGATAAAATAAATAAATTACTCTTCACCCAACACATAACCCCAAATACCACAACGAATAAGAGCCCAGCCGAACTGTTAATGGGGAGGAAATTAAGGTCCCCACTCGACAGATTACACCCCACGTATAACCCAAAAAAGCCCCCAGACTCAACCAGCAAACACCGAACCTTCGCACCAGGCGACCCCTTGTACGCAAAGAACCTGACGGGAGACCCATTATGGGTACCGGCCGTCATCACATAAATAACAGGCCCACACTTGTACCGGCTACAAACAACAGACGGACGAGCATGGAAACGCCACATCGACCAATTAAGATCGAGGACGACCACCCAAAAGACCACCGACACACAAGCAGGCAAAACCAACCCCCACAACACAAACCAAGGGGGGAGGGAATACCCAGTGGACCAAAACCAAAGAAGAATAAACCAACCATACTTACCGGAAAGCAGCCAGCACGACCCCTCGTCAGGAAGAGACAGCCAGGCCAGCTCGACCGACCCGGGGAGACCGAGCGGGAGGGCAAAACCCACAGCTCAACCAACCCGGGAAGCCCAGGAGGGAGCTACGGAGAGTGGCCCAGCCCGACCGACCAGCCGGTTCCCACAACGGCATCCGGAGAAGCAGAGATCCCGACCGAACCGGCCGGGATCCAACCTACGACTGAGCTGCGCAGGTCCAGTAGGCTAAGACGGAGCCCCGCCTACCTACGGGACTACGCGACGTAAGGACTAAACCAAGAGGGGACGGGTGTTCTGTCCCCTCATTAGCATTCTTGAGATCCCCGCGCCTTGATTGGCCAAGGCGCGGGGCACTCTGATTGGTTAGGCAAGCCGCGCCGATTGGCTCACTAGGAATCTCCCGCGATTGGTTGGTTCGAATCGCGGGAGATTCAAAGCGGTGCCATTGGCCATGGCCACCGCGGCTAAAGGAATAAAAGCCGCAAACTTTTCCTATAGCGCCAGTTCGGTTCCTACATCAATAAAAGAGCTTGATACGAAGTCACCGACTCCTGGCATCATTTCCGAAGACACAACACTTCTATTTTCCAGGAGTATTGTCTAGCTCTTTTAGCAAAAACTAAAACTTTTGATTTATTAAAGTTAAGGACCAGCTTATTCTGTTTACAAAATTCAAGTGTTGCCGTAATTGCTCACTTCAGTCCTATTGGAGTTTGTGACATTATAGCAGCATTACTGGCATATAGAAGAATTGGGATTTTACGTTGTGCTTTGGAGGATGTAAATCAGGGTTCTGTAAGAGGTTGATCAGAGGATTAATGTAAAAGTTAAAAAGGGAGGAGGATAGGATGCAACCCTGCCTCACCCCTTTTTGTACCCTTATTGAGCCGGTTAAAGTCCTTTGAGGATTACACCTCACTTTCAAGGTGGAATTATCATACAATTTTTGTATGGGGAAAAGGAGGCATTTATCGATGGTAGTGTGTTTTAATTTCTCCCAGAGAATGTTCCTGGATATTGAATCGAAGGCCTGCTTAAAAATCAAGGAAGGCCACGAAAAGAGAGGATTTTTTTTTAAAATTCGTGTATTTTTGAACCAGGTGATGAAGTACCAAGATATGATCTATCGTAGATCTTCCTTCTCTAAAACCAGCTTGTTCATCTTTAATTATCCCCCCAGAAATTAGCCAATCCTGAGGTTTATAGTTTAGGTGTTTGGCATACAATTTACTAATTTACTAATAACACTCAGAATAGGTCTATAATTACCTAGGTCATTTCTATTTCTTTTTTAAAAATTGGTATGATAATTGCTAATCCCCAATCTCTTGGCATATGGCCCATTTTATCTATAAATGTAAACAGAGATACTAAAAGTGGAGCCCACCAACTGGCATTCTCTTTGATTATTTCTGGCAGGACATTATCAGCACCTGGTGCCTTATTAGCCTTGAGGGTTCTGATCAACCGGGATACCTCTCTTAGTGTAACCGGGGCCACTAAGGAGTTTAGTCCAAACTAATTTGGCTCTCCTTAGTTACATACTCGGGGTGTGTATATAGCTCTCTAAAATATTCTTCCCAGGCATGAATCAGTACCTGATTAGTTGGGGGTAGGGGGGATTTCCCCAATCGTCTAGTGATGTGCCAGAAAAGGGATGTATTTTTTGTCTTGACTGCTGCAGTTAATCTATGCCAAGACTCCTTCAGAGCCGCACTTTTCTTTTCTTTTAGCAGGGTCTTATGTTGTGCCTTCAAATGCTTTAAGTAGTGAGTGTGATCCTCAGAAGGGGCGTTTTTACTTTTCCTATACTCTTTATTATATGTCCTTTTCAGTTCAACACAATCTCTATCAAATCAATGTTTATTCTTTAAAATTGGCTTTTTGGATTGAGCTAGTATTCTGTTAGTGAGAACCGATTTCAAATTTGAAATTAAAGTTTCAAACCCCTCTAAGTATGATCCTTCAAACTTACTTTTTTAGTAGAGATGTACAAAGTTCTATTGTTTTTGGCACTAACATCCATTTAATAACTTCCTTTGCATTTTTCTCGGTCCATTTAATTTTTACCTGGGTATTTTGGCTCTCTAGCCTGGGTAGGTAGATTGAACCATTCCTTAGAGATTTCTGGTGTAATGTGAGAGTAAAGATTATTGAATTGTAATCACTTTCCAGTCACGAGTCTACCTCCATCTTTTGCAAGAACTTCTGGAGGTCATATTATATTATCCAATAATCAACTATGGATTTTCTTCCTGCTCCCCGATAAGTATATTCTACTGGGTAGTTGCCTTTTGTGTTTTAGTTCCTTTATACCATAGAAAAGCATGCCACCCCAACAACAGATCATGTCCTTCTAATGTCAACAATCTAGTATTTCTTAATGTTATCCATTCCTTAACCCACATCAAATTTGTAGCTTGGTAATATAACTCCCTATTTGGCAAACCAAACCCTCCTCTTATTCTAGCATCTTGCAAAAGTTTTAACTTTATTCTCGCTTTCTTACCTTGCCATATAAATTTCAACACAATTTTATTTAAATCTTCAAAATAGTCTTTTCCAAGCCTAATTGGAATTGTTTGAAACAAATATAAAATTCTGGGTAATATATTCATCTTGATTGTTGATATTCTCCCTATTAATGACAGTTGTAAATTTTCCCATTTTGCCAAATCTAGCACTATCTGCTGTTTAAGTTTGATATAATTAATCTCTTTTAGTGTACTGCATCTTGCTGTCAAGTATATCCCCAAGTACTTGGTCTTATTCGTGATATATAGGGCTTATACCTGTAAAGTCATGGAATCAATTATTAACCAATCCATTATCCTCCACTTAGAGAGAAACAACCTAAAACAACCTCTCTAATAAACAATTTGGTTTCAGAAAAAAAAAAACCTATCCTGTAATCTGCAACTCCTACACTGCAAAAACATATGGACTACACAACTTGATCAGGGCAAAGCAATAGGCACAATCTACATAGACTTTTGGAAAGCCTTTGATTTAGTGTCCAATTGGTGTCCAAACACCAATCAAGCAGAACACACCAATAAACACAGACCAAGACTCCCAACCAATCAGGATGAAGAAAAAACCATTCTGGCACAGCATAGGCTAGCACCAAATTTAAAACAGAAACAGCTGTGAAAGTCTGACTCACAGATGAACACTATACAAAAGTCTAATGATGGCAGATGAGATTCTGCCGAAATGTTGCTACAACTTTAAAAGCACAACTATAATGACGTGGGAAAATACCTGAACAAAGCTGAATACCATATATATATATATATATATATATATTTGTTTTCTGAGGTTCTCGCGGGTATTTGTATGTGGATCTTTGGTTATTCGGGTTTTCTCCCGCGTAAGATTGGAAGTATCTAGGCAACGTTTCGATGAAGTCTCATTCATCATCTTCAGGCTTGGTCTTCAGCTCTGTGCTTCTGAGAAGCACAGAGCTGAAGACCAAGCCTGAAGATGATGAATGAGACTTCATCGAAACGTTGCCTAGATACTTCCAATCTTACGTGGGAGAAAACCCGAATAACCAAAGAGCCATATATATATATATATATATATATATATATATATATATATATATATATGTATGTATGTATGTATATGTATATGTATATGTATATGTATATATATATATATATATGTATGTATATAAAACAAGAGTAAATAAAATACTCATTCCATTCCAATTCAATTCTATCATTAATATTAGTTACAATCTTAACGTCTTTAACATTTCTTTTCAATTGAACATCATACTTACTTGGGAACACTTATAAGCTTTCCAAAAATTAATTCTTTTTTTTTTTTTCATATTTCTCTTCACTTATATTTTTATAAATCATTAATAATAATTAAAATGTTCCCATCCTTTCCTAATTTCATTCTCTCATTCTCTTTATTTCATTTATTTATTAACAAACCTTCCATTGCATTACAATAAGTATTTTATCCATCATTTTAATCATACATTGTTTCATATTTTCTAAAATTATTTCTATTTCTAATATAACAATACTATCTTATGTCCCTTTGCAGAATCCCTTTTTCAATTACATTGTCACCCATTATCTCTAAACAGGCTTATACTTTCAATCCTTATACCTTTTCCCTGCTTCTCTATATCTTGTTTCTGTCTTTTATAACTTCTTTTCCTTTCCTTCTTCCCCCTCTTCTTCTCCCTCCCCTTTTTTCCCCCTTGTCTCTATACTTCTAATTCTCTCTTCTGTAATCCTCCCTTCTGTTGCTTCCTAATATTGTAATTATTTTTCAAACTATTCTTTTGTTGTTGTTGTTGTTTTCAAATCTTAAACTTTGCACTCTCTTTCCCCCCTTTCCTTTTTCCCCCCACATAAAATTACTTGATCATTAAAGAAGGCTTCTTCTTTGTCCCAACCTTCTTGTTCTACAAGTATTTCTTGTTGTTTCTCATAGTTCCAGATCTCCATTTCTAAAAATTGAAATACGAAGCCAAAAGAACCTCTTCCTTCTTGTGCATCTTCTTTTTGTTTTTTAAGTTCCATTTTCAGTTCTTCCAAAAGTAATGCCATTTTAAACACTTTTAAACAACCACCCAATTGATTTTAGTCATTTAATTCCAATAGCCAAAAATCCAAAAATCACCAAGTAATCCAAATAATCCAAAGCTGTTTCTTCTTGCTTCTTTTTTTCCCACTTTCTCTTTCTGTGATTCTATTATTTTGTTACAAAGCTTCAGTTAGAATGTATCTTTCTCTTCCTGTGGTTCTATTATTTTGTTACAAAGCTTCAGTTAGAATGTATCTTTTAGGAATCTTGTTAAAGTTTCACTGTAAGTTCTTTTTAGTTCCAGGCAGTCTTCTCCATTTTTCCAGATCCCACCCTTTTATTCCTTCCTTTTCTCTCCTTTCCTTCTTTTAAAGGTTTTTGAGTATCCAAAAGTCTTTATTATCCTTTTGACATTTTATTTTCAGCTTAAATGCCTATTGATGTCAAAGTGGATTTTTGTCAATTTCTTACTTAAACCTCTTAGTTGTCAGTGTAAGGAAGGGAAGAAAAAAAAAAGCCAAATCCTTTCCCTTTCTTCTCTTCTTCACTGCTTCAAAATCTTCTTTGGGAACAATGTTATTTTTTATAGTTCAAATTCCAGGGTACCTTATGTTGGTGCTTTTTCAGTTCAGTCCGGTCAACCAAAACTTTCTCCTCTTATCTTCCTCCTGCACATTCTTTTTCAGTCAAGTTATTCTTTGAGGTAGCTAATTCTGACCACCGCTGCAACTGCCTTCAGGAAAGGGAATAATGGCCAGCTGAGGAGGAGAGATGCGGCTCTCCTCAACCCTGCTAGTGGTCTCGCCTCTCTTCACCACCTCTATGGGATGGCTTAGCCCTGTATCCAGCTGGCTCGGGACACTCCAGCCATGAGCATGGATCAAAACCATGCAAGATCATGGATTTCAGTCTGTTGCCAAAGAAGCTCAAGCCAGAAGTCCACTTTGCAGCAATATTTATTAGTGTTGCCAACATATTTGTTAATTGAGCCAGTCTTTTATTAACAAAAGACTGGGACACAGAAACAGAAGATTATTCTCATTTGTGTTATGAAATAAATAAATATTTAATAAATATGCTGAGTGGTCTTCCCTTCTTAAATGGATGATTTAGAATTCATTCTACAATGTATACTTTTTCCAAGTTTGTTCATTAATTTCAAAATGAAACAATTATTTGGTTGCTTTTAGAGAACATACAAATATTCAGGGAGTAGACTGATTTATTTTAACTGAAAACAGTAAGTTACTGGCTTGCTTTCTCTGTCCATTTTGACTGTTATCACTTCAAGTTTTATTGACTCTAAGACTCTTTTCACATATGCCATCTTCATTAGTAGATTCCTCCAGAAATTAATTAGAGCTTTTAATTTATAGTATCATCCATAGTACCTTGATAGATAAAGAAACAGAAAGAAAACCACCAGAAGGGAAGGAAACTGTTGCTCACCTCTTGTTTCAATTGAACTTTCCTCTTCAATTATGGTCTAATATTGCCTTTGCCTGCAAATTTCAACCCATGTCTTTTATTCATAATTCAATAAATTTAATAAATTAAAAAATGAATGAAAGGCCATTTATAAGTGAGCAAAACAGCCAATGAATAAACAAATGTTTTGCCACATCTAGTATATATTTGGGTTCAAATTTTTATAGAAAAAATTCCAATGTACAGACAAGCAACCTAAGAATATTGTCACCAAAGCAGGTGGAGGCTAGCTCTGCAAATGAATTCAAAAGCATTGTACGGTTAAGCCAACTATATATATTGATTGAAATACATTTCACACTATATATTTGGATTTTGTTGTTAAATTACTATTAAAAATAAAAGAAAGGTTTCATAAATAATCAATGTTTGTAGTGGATTTGAGTGGCTGTTTATATAATTTTACTTTTATTAATATTTATTTTTGTAAACATACTTCCCTCCCCCCTAAAAAATCATGGGAAGTTAGAAGGGATAGATTAAATAAGTAATATGATATTTCTGTGTAGAACCCTTTGACTTAGCAATAGTATTGTGCTGTTTTTGGTTAAAAACGATGCAACTTTATTTAAAATTAAGAATGCCAAGTATTTTATTTAAAATATAAGATAAAAAAATTCTGGAAAAGGTAAAGACTATGTTTAAAGAACATAGATGATGATGTTATTAGGAGTTTTTTGCATTATACTTTTTTGCATTATATTGTAACAATAGGCAAAAACTGCATTCCTGTATTCCTTGATCATGCTGCACCTTAAGACAAGGCAGTTGTATCTGAAAAATGAGAGTATATCAAGGTGCTTTATACCCTGCAATTGTATGTAGGTTGTCAAACTTTCACTGTATTATTCCAGCATTGAATCTGATATTCTATAACTTTAAAGTATGCATATTACTGAAAGGAATTCTTTAAAAAATCTATTTCTGAAACTCTTTCAGTTTTTATTTTTCCTCTTATTTTCTGGCATGTCTGTGTCTTCATTTGTTTTAGATTATTGCACCTGGATTCAAAGAGCTTGTTAGGGATAACATTGTTTACCCTAACTGGTTTAGGTAAAATAATAAATATGTTATCATGGTTTGTTAGTTAAAGTGTCTGCAACTTTAAATGTAGGAATGTAATTAAGGGAGTGGTTGTAATAGCACCATAAAAGAAGCAAGACAATGGAAGCTTGCTCTCTCTAGCTTTATGATCCCTAATTACTGGATGAATTGAAGACTGCGTTTTTCCCTACTGGAACGGGAGTGAGAAAAGACTGATTTATTGTAAGTGAACTGACATTGGATATTCTACACGGACTTTGCTAATTGAATATCCTTGAATGGACTGACTAAAATGATACATGACTAATGGACTGTTATTTTGACTATGCTATAAACTCTAAATGGAATAAACTATATTTTTGATAGCACAAGCGTATCTGTAATTTTTACTGTATGTTAACTAACATACAAACTTATCTCACACATTTATCTGTGTGCCTATCTGACTAATGCTGCACATTCTGTTTAGTTTGTCTCCTTAACACTGGTTGGGGAACACAGGCTTAACACTGGTTATGGGCCCAGAGGCTGCAAAGTCAGTTTAACTAGGATAAAACAGATTTATGTAAAAAGTGAGAGTTTGTGTTGTTATACATTACAGTAAACAGACAGCTGTGTTTTATTAATTATAGTTTTATATCCATATAAAAAAAACATGGCACAAGTCAATCTACAAAGTTTGCCCCTTATATCCAAGTTGGATGGAACAAACTATGTATCATGGTCTATGAAATGTAGTCTACTTCTACGAAGAGAAGGTCTGTGGAACATAATTGAAAACCTACCAAACGTAGAGGAATGGGATCCAGAGATTGAGGAAGATAGACAAAAGATAAAAGACTTTAAGCAGAAAAATGAACAAGCTCTTTGCATAATAGGACTAACACTGTCTGACCAGTAACTTGTTCATATCCACGGAGAGCAAACGGCTGTTGGGTGCTGGCAGAAGCTGAAGAGGATTTTGTCTGAGATAATGTTGGTGCTCACATAAATCTAACATGGAAGCTTTTCAGAACGCATCTCCAGACGAATGGTGATATGCTGAGTCATTTGAATTCTATAAAAAGCATTTTTCAAGAACTGCATGAGAAAGAGCTTATTTTCTCTGAACTACACCAAGTCTACATAATTCTATCATCACTAAACGAAAGTTATGATAACTACATCACTTCCCTTGAAATTTTGCCTAAGGAAAGTCTAATTTTAACTGATATAACTGGCAGATTGATTGAAGAGGCCAGAAGAAGGTTTGAAAGAGATCAGTTAAGGAGGGAGCAACCTCAAAAAGAAGAAAATGAATCTCCTACTGCATACGCAATTAAAAAGTGTTTTAATTGTGGAGGAAGAGGACATTTGGCAAGATTTTGTAAAAAAGCAAAGCGCCAGAATGCTGGCCAGAATACTAAAAGTCATCAAAAGATAAATAAAAATTTAGAGTTAGCCATGTATATTAACGGAGCTGTAAAAAATAATTTATGGGTGGTTGACAGTGGAGCATCCCACTGTATAACAAATGATAACAAAAAAATTATTAAAATGTCCAAGAGTACACAGCAGATATCATTAGCCAATGGCTGGAAACTGAAAGCTAAAGGTCAAGGTATAGCATATTGTTCTTTCATAAAAGAGAATGTAAAAATGTTATATGTACCACAACTTAAGTTTAATTTAATTTCAGTTAGAATTTTGGTTAAACTAGGATATGTAGTTACATTTAGGGGAGATAACTGCATAATTGAAAAAGAAGATAAGAAAATTACTGCATATTTAAGAGGTGAATTATATGTGTTACATGATAATGGTTTAAAGGTGGCTAACACAGTTTATGATAATAAGAAACCTCATGATGAATGTATTCACTTGTTACACCGATGGCTGGGGCATTTAAATTTTAAAATGCTTAAGAAAACTGTTGAATTATCTAAAGGAATAAGTTTGAAACCTTGCAGTAAGTATTTGCAATGTTATGCTTGTAATCAAAGCAAAAGCAGGGCCATACCGGCTAATAGAGTTGATGGATTTACTACCAAAGAGCCTTTAGAAGTAGTATTTGCTGATTTAATAGGTCCCAAAAAACCAAGTGTAGGAGGTGCTCGATACATATTAAGTATAATGGACCACTATTCTAGATATGGGTTTTGCTATTTAATGAAGAGCAAAACTGAAACGTATCTAAATCTCTTTAATTGGATTAAATTTGCAGAAAGGAAAACTAAAAAAAAATTAGTAACTCTTATAACAGATAATGGTGCGGAATTTACAAATAATAAATTCCAGAATAGACTTAGAATGTTAGGTATTCAACATAAAAAGTCTGCACCATATAAGCCACAACATAATGCCTTTATAGAGAGACGAGGCCAAACACTACAATCAATGGCATGTACTATGTTGTCTGATTCAGGATTACCTGACAACTTGTGGGGAGAAGCAATAATGTGTGGTAATCATATATTTAATAATGTTGTTAATTCAACAACAGGTGAATTACCATTCACATTGTGGCATGGTACAAAACCTGATTTAAGTTACATGCACACATTTGGAGCACCAGCATGGGTGCATATCCCTTCACAACTCAGACAAAAAGGACAGCATAGAGCTAAAAGATTATTTTTTGTAGGATATGAATCTAATCACAGATCTTATAGATTCTGGGAACCAGGTACATCTAGAGTTTACACCAGTGCTAGTGCAAAATTCCTAGAACATATAGGATGGAATAGATTAGAGCAAGATTTAAATAACGAAGTAATTATTGAACCCTACAAAAGGCAAAAAGATCAGACTAGTTATAAGAAGAGTCCAATTAAAGAAGAAGTCCACGAAGAACAAATAGGATCAGAACAAGAGGAAACAGTTGATCAGGAAGAGTTAGATAATCAAGAAGAGTTAGTTAATGAAAGTCTACCTGTAAGTCCTGTAATACCTAGACGTACTACACGTGTAACTAGACCACCTGATAGGTATCAAGCAAGTATAGTTTGCCAAGTAACTAAAGTTCCAACTAGTATAGATGAACTTAGGATGTATCCTGCTAAGGATCAGGAGAATTGGCAAAAGGCAATGGAAAAAGAACTAAATTCATTAAAGGTAATGAAAGTATATGAAGATGCCAAATTACCTCCAGGAGAAAAATCCATTGGGTGCAAATGGATATTTAAAGTAAAAACTGGAAATGATGGGAATGTTTCCCACAAAGCTAGGTTGGTAGCTCAAGGATTTAATCAAACTGCATCTGATTACGATGAAGTTTTCACACCAAGTCTTAAAGCAACATCTTTGAAAGCAGCTTTAGTGTGGGCAGATAAGAAAAACTATGTCATTAACCATTTAGATGTAGAAACTGCTTATTTGCATGCACCATTGCAGCACACTATATATTTAAGAAAACCAGTGACAAAATCATTCCTATGATTCAACTCAAAGGCCCGTAAACCACTCAATTAAATTCCAAGCATGTCTATATATTATAGACATTTTTATTGTACACTACCCAGAGTCACTTCATGTGAAATGGGAAGCCATATAAAGTTGACAAAGAAATAAATAATGATATAGCTCCTTCTGTTCAAGTATTTTGTATCACAATTTTTATATACACCAGCCAACATGGCCATAGGCAATGACCTGAGGCAGTTGTCATTCCAAATGCCAGAAGAAATCTATTCACCAATTTGATCAATAGGCTTTACCATTTCTATTTCTTCAAAAAAGATACACACACACACCCCTCATACATTTACATCAAATATGGGATATCGTAGAGCAGGAGTGTCAAACTTGCGGTGTTGTCACATGACATATCGTAACTTTTTTCCCCTTTGCTAAAATGAGGGTGGGGGTGGATATGTGACACATCCAGCCTGTGGGCTGTGAGTTTGACATCATTTGTAGAGGAATGAAGGGGAAGGGAAAGGAAAGGAAAGGAAAGGAAAGGAAAGGAAAGGAAAGGAAAGGAAAGGAAAGGAAAGGAAAGGAAAGGAAAGGAAAGGAAAGGAATACAACTATGAGTAATAATCTAGAGTATATTTTCAGAACAGAATGGGTTAAAAGTAAGGATATACAAAATGTCCCTTTGGTGAGCCTGAATATAAGATAAAGTGTTTCTCAAATCAAGTTTCATTCTTAATTATAGAAGCCCATCTTTTTGTGGGAAAGGGCATAATATGGCAGTAACTGGCCATTACCACTTCTGACAGGTTCTCTGCCTTTGGTAGAGTGTGCCACTTTAATGATATGTGGCAATAACCTTGGGAAACAGGGAGAAGAACCACAGACTTAATAACTATCATGCAAAATGTATCTTAGTCTAAAGAAACAGAAAGGTCATGGGAAGCATTTCAGAAGGGAGCCTCCCCAGTTTTCTGGAAAGTAAACAATAAAGGATGGGCAAAATACTTTAAACAGACTCTTACTATAACCTTACAATAAAAGTAGTCTTTAGTGCTTGTCTTTTAAAGAATATATGGATATATTTATTCTTCTTGTCTGGACTATCTTGATCAACTGACAGCTTGGGCTTTTCAGAGGATCTCCCATTCAAATACTAACCAAATCCAATCTTGGTTAGCTTTGCTGAAATAAAATTCTGACAATAAGAAGCATTGTCTAACTAAAACAACTAATAGGATTTACATCTTGAATGGTCCCTTAAATCAGACCACCCTGCAGAGCTTAAGTGTTGGAATCTGTCCAAAATTCCTGACAACAGATAATCAGAGTTGGAAGGGACCTTGTAGGTCATCTAGTCCAACCCACTGCCCAAGCAGGAGACCCTACACCATTTCTGACAAATGGCAGTCCAATCTCTTCTTGAAAGTCTCAAGTGATGGTGCTCCCACAACTTCTGAGGGCAAGCTGTTCCATTGGTTGATTGTTCTCACTGTCAGAAAGTTTCTCCTTATTTCCAGGTTAAATCTGTCCTTGTTCAGTTTCCATCCATTATTCCTTGTCTGGCCTTTGGGTGCTTTAGAAAATAGTTTGACCCTTTCCTCTCTGTGCCAGCCCCTCAAATATTGGAAGACTGCTATCATGTCTCCCCTGGCCCTTCCCTTTATTAGACTAGCCAAGCCCAGTTCCTGCAACCATTCATTTTATGTTTTAGCCTCCAGTCCCCTAATCATTCTGGTTGCTCTTCTCTGTACTTTTTCTAAAGTCTCAATGTCTCAACATTCTGCTACAGTTACAATCATTTCATCTGAGCATTTTATACTTTGTTGAATGGGTGGTGTGATTCATAAACCTACTGGTACCTAAAGTTAGGAGGATATTCACATGAACATATTGTTAGATAGGCATCATCCTTCAACATTGCAGTTCTTTTATTTCTTTTTTTACTGTCCACAAATTTTAATATCTTCCCTAATTTATTGTATTGCATGTATAGTATACTAACAATTGCTAATCTAGATATATAATTTATATAAGTAGCTATTCACTATGCTTGGCCTGTGAGTATGACCATTATGGGAACAATTGCTATTGACAGCTAAGTACATGACCAAGCCAATCATCAGAATTATACGTAAAATTAAACAGAACAAAAAAGGTGCATAACGTTATTCCTCATATATATAATCCACAAGATATTTAATAGTGATTTGGGGGGATAAAAATATTCATTTATTGAAATAATAGAAAATACTTGTAGCTTGGGTTTTAGATTTTGGCAGTGGTATGTTCTCCAAGCTTGTTTCAATTTAGTTTCTGAATCTTTCATTACCAGACTAAGAATTATCAACCGGCTGCTGATGTTAACTAGTTACCTGTTCAGAAACTAAATTGAAACAAGCCTGGAGAGCAAATCATTGCCACAATATTCATCTATTCTTTAATAACTTAAACAAAGAAAAACCATAAGCTCAGCACAATTGGTACACTACACTGTTATTTACCTGGTTTTTATGTTTTCCTGTTTTGTTTTTCCTGCTACTGTTTGTATGTATGTGTGTGTGATCTACTTTTAATACTTTTAAAATAAAAACATTCTCACAAGATGGCTGCCACAAAAGGTTTGCATATTCCTAAAATAGATGCCATGGGGGGGGGGGGGGAGTATGGCAGGTTACAAAAGACACATTTATAGAAAGTAACTAATCTGCTTGTATTAGGTCTATTAAATCTGGGTTACAAAATCAGCACAAGTACTAGATGGCAGCAAAAAAGTCTAATTCTTTGCTACTATCTAAGGGTCTACTGCTTTCGGCCACTTTCATCTGGCAATTCTATCCAGCATTTACTATGGTTTGTCTCCCAGAAAGATTGCTGCAAATAAACTCAACCTTAGAGTTTGATGTTTTGCTTTCCATTGTGCTGCCCTGTTCTTCTTTTTTTGTTAAGATATCACATGGACAGGGGTCCCTTTCGAGCATGTACACATATTCTATACATGTGTTAGGAAATGCAAACAAAATCCCCTACAGGAGAAAGTATTAAGTGTTTATGAAAGTGTTAACAATGCTTGAAAGGAATCTCTCCTTATTTAATCTGAAGTTGGAAAACAAGAGTTCTAAACCCTCCCTTCCTATAAGCCAAAGGTCATCCTGATATCTTATCTATAAAAACCAGGATCACAGTGAAAGACTTCAACTATGATTCTGAGACTTCTTTAACCAGAAAGTGCCACTTTTCTTTTTTCCAAACCAAATGCTAAAAAAGATGAGGTTAAATACATGAAGATGTTAGCATTCAAGAGTTCTATTCAAAATAAAGGCAATAATATTGCTAGTGTCTAGAGTAATACTATTCATTCAGTCAGAAATACATTGACAAACTTTTCACAAGTAAGTCAAATAACTTTGAATGCATCTGTTGGCTTTCTGAGCCTATTGGGATTCTAAAATCCTTTTGTAAGATATGATCATTATTTTTTTTTTGTTTATGTATAGAAACAATGCACACAGCTATCAACAACCTTCTACTAAACTGTCATGAAGCTTTCAGATTTCCCCCACCTACCCTTTCTGTCCCTGCCAATCAGCCAACCATTTTGTGGGGTTATAAGAGTACAAATAAGGCTCTTTGGAGGGTTTTAGCTTCTTAGATAATCATCTACTTGCCCTCCTGAAAAAGCTGGGAATGTGTTATTATCATATGTCAATCCAGTCAGTCAGCCTGGAAAGCCTGACCTTGTCCTTTATTCAGATTCTGTGAAGGGAAGGCTGACAGGAAACTTGCACATCATCCTTAATCAGCAAGCCTCCTTGGGTATCAGTTTGGACATACAACATGATTTAAAATGATTGCAGAGTGATGTATGAGTTATTGGCCTGATGTAAACACAACTAACTTAATGGAATTTGGCCAAGAAGAAATCACTCAGGAGTCCAGTGCTTCTTTTCCATCTTTCCATATTCCTTGGTGAAGGACTGCAATCATTCTAAGAAACTGTTATCACATTCTCATTATAGCTTTGCATTTCAAATTTCTACAAGTTACTCTAGTGGGAGTATAACTACAAAGTAATGCTAATACTACTGCCTGTCTAGGATTGCAGAGATTAATTTAGATGTAAGGGCCAAGAAATCCATTGTGTAAATATATTTCTATTGCCTCCAAAGGCTGTTGAGAGACTGCCCATGTGATTGTTAAGAGTAATAAGTAGGAAAAACAAACTCTGAAGTTTAAATTTTAGAGCCTGGTTATGTTGTGCTGTATTGTGTTTTATGTTATGTTATGTTATGTTATGTTATGTTATGTTATGTTATGTTATGTTATGTTATGTTATGTTATGTTATGTTATGTTATGTTGTGTTGTGTTGTGTTGTGTTGTGTTGTGTTGTGTTGTGTTGTGTTGTGCTGTGCTGTGCTATGCTATGCTATGCTATGCTATGCTATGCTATGCTATGCTATGTTATGTTATGTTATGTTATGTAATGTTATGTTAGAGAGAGAGAGAGAAAGAATTGTTTGCAGTACAGTGTACAATTAACTTTTATTTGAAATGTTGAATTTTGTCTATAGTAATGATTACTGTAGTACAGGGCTGGGCAATTAATTATCCTAAGGGGTCATATGAGAAACTGGAACAATTGTGGAGGGCTGAACCAGTAGAGCTGTGAAAGTGTAGGGACATACTCACAACCATGCATCAAGTGGAAAAAAATAGCATTCTCCTTCAAAATGAAAGCAATGTATTGCATGCATGGTGCACATTTATTTACATTTGGTTTCTAATTTTTGATTGACCTTATGTAGATCAGACAGGGACAGCCAAAGCATTGGATGTTGTCCTAAAAATGCCCAGGTCTGCTCTAGTACATCTCAGAGTCTTCTCACAAGTCAAATCAAAGGGTTGAAGAAGGAGGAAAGAATTTGAAGAGATCTAATTTACTGCCAAGTCCTGGTGTAGAGTTTGACACAAGGGGAGAAAAATTGCTCTTTAGTTTGGCTTTGCAGAAGAACAGATGAGAAGAGATGATGACAAGGTACATCACAGGAATAGCATCTCTTTTACAAAATCCCTGCAAAAGAATTGCTGATGTCACCCATATGTATATTTAGACTTTATGTTCAAGGATAATTAGGTATCCTATTACCTTGTAGTAACAACCTGAGTCTTTTATTTTCCTGCATGGTTATGCAATTGGTGCAGGATTTTGGAATGATCTAGTCTGTTAGTTTTTTTTTTTTCCTGATATACTTTGTGCCATCTACTTAGGAGACAGCGATCAATGGATCTGTTCTCTTAGACACTTTTAATGTAAACATCTTCTTTCTCTGAGAAATCTGGACAGAGGATATTATACTCTGTGGAGATTCTGTCTTTATCTCTCAGACATACCAAATGGTATTTCTAGTAAAAAAAGTTGTTTCTTGACAGCTTTTGTATGTTGCTCTCCAGGGCTCCATTCTGTCTCCATTCTTTTTACCATCTATATGAAACACTTGGAGAGATATATCATTATTTTGATATAAGCTCTGTGGAAGCAACAGGGAAGGGCATACTTAGGATAGAATAAACCTGTATGTCAAACAGGCCATGAAGTATTTAATGTGAGCCTTACAAATATCTATGATTATCCATATCAATCCTCAAAAGCATATTTGTATTATTGTTCCTTGACTGAGAAATTAAAACTGACCAGAGATACAAAATGAAATTAAGAGTGCATCTGGGAAAAAAAAAACAACTGTATTAGTAACTGGTGATTTCAATAACTTCATATAAATTGGTGTTCTTGAAGTGATAATGCCCCTAATCAAGCAACTAAAAAAAGGAGACACACCACTGGATTTAATACAAGGTGTGTTCAGAATCTCTTCAACACCAATCCTTTAAAATTACATGCTATCTTGAAACATTGCTGTCAATTATGAAGTTGCAATTTATCTTTTCTTTGAGGTTGAGAATTGATAAAATGTTATTTTTGTTTGGAATATTGTGTAAAAATTTAATTCATTTTAAGAAGGACACTATAGATTTGGAAAAAGGACAATAATAAGGTTATTAAAGAAATATAAACTGCTACAGTAGGTGAAACTGCTGTATTTTTTTCACTATAATATGCTCCAGATCATAAGATGCACCAAGCTTTTGGGGAGGAAAACAAGGAAAAAATTCTGCTGCCCATCGCTGCCATTGCCACAAATGGATACCTCTGTGTGCCCCATATTCAGCCTCCACGTGTGCCGTTTTCAGCCTGTTCCAGGCAGTGGGGATCATGGCTGCTGCCTATCACCACCAATCACCAACACCAATTGCCGCCAAATGATCGCCGCGATAGGCAGAGGTGGCTATCCCCACAGCCTGGAACAGCTGGTTGGTCATATTCCGAGAGGCAGATAAAAACACCAATCAGCTGCTAAGGCTAAATCAGACTGTGCTGAAGCTGACCAGAGTGTTTGCTGTTTTCTGCAAGAAGGTAAACTGCTGGGAGGCAGAGACCAAAGGGTGGGGCCAGCTTTGCCAGGATTCACTCTATAAAATGTACAGACATTTCCAGCCATTTTCCAGAAAAAGTGCACATAGTTTAAAAGCCCTCCTTAATCTAATACTATGGATGGATTCAGCAGCCAAAAAGCCTTTAAATCAGTTTTGCTGATGCCATGGCAATGCTCATTCAGAGATTAAAATAAATTTAAACAGTGAATTGTTCTGTCCTTCATTAACATACTCGAGATCCCCGCGCTTTGATTGGCCAAAGCGCGGGGCTCTCCGATTGGTCAGCGAGCCGCGCCGATTGGCTCGCTAAGAATCTCCCGCGATTGGTCCATCCAGACCGCGGGAGATTCAAAGCGGTGCCATTCGCCGCGGCGGCCGCGGCCAATGGCACCACTTTGAATCTCCCGCGGTCTGGATGGACCAATCGCGGGAGATTCTTAGCGAGCCAATCAGCGCGGCTCGCTGACCAATCGGAGAGCCCCGCGCTTTGGCCAATCAAAGCGCGGGGATCTCGAGTATGTTAATGAAGGACAGAACACCCCTCCCCTCTTGGTTCAGTCCTTACGTTGCGTAGTCACGTAGGTAGGCGGGGCTCCGTCTGATCCTACTTGACCTGCACAACTCAGTCGTAGGCTGGATCCCGGCCGGTTCGGTCGGGATCTCCGCTGCTCTTGCTGCCATCGTGGGAACCAGCTGGTCGATCGGGCCGGTCCCTTCTCCGTAGCTCCCTCCTGGGCCTTCCGGGTTGGTTGAGCTACGGGTTTCGCCACTCCCGCTCGGTCTTTCCGGGTCGGTCGAGCTGGCTTGGCTGTTCCTTTCTGGCGAGGGGTCGTGATGGCTGCGTTCCGGTGAGTACTGCTGGTTTATTTTTCTTTGGCTTCGGTCCCCTGGGTATTCCCTCCCCCCTTGGCTTGCGTTGTGGGGGTTGGTTTCGCTTGTTTGTGCGTCGGCGGTTTGTTGGTTTGCAGTTCTCGACCTAAGTTGGTCGATGTGGCGTTTCCACGCTCGTCCGTCTGCTGTTTGTAGCCGGTACGAGTGTGGGCCTGTTGCTTGTGTAATGACGGCTGGGATCCATAGAGGGTCTCCCGTCAGGTTCTTTGTGTATACGGGGTCCCCGGGTGCAAAGGTTCGGTGTTTGGTGCTTGAGTCTGGGGGCCTCTCCGGGTTATACGTGGGGTGTAACCTGTCGAGTTGGGACCTTAGCTTTCTGCCCATTAGTAGTTCGGCTGGGCTTTTATTGGTTGTGGTATTTGGGGTTATGTGTTGGGTGAAGAGTAGTCTGTTGATTTTCTCTTGGATCTCCCCGTGGTCTATTTTCCAGATGGTCTTTTTAGTGAATTGGACCATCCGTTCCGCCCTACCGTTCGCCGCCAGGTGCGCCGGTGCTGTCAGCACGTGGCGGATGCCCCTTTCCGCTAGGAATTTTTCGAATTCCAGCGAGGTGAACTGGGGCCCGTTGTCAGAGACGACGACGTCTGGGAGGCCGTGTGTTGCAAAGAGTTTGCAGAGTTCCTTGATCACGGCCTCCATGGTTGTCGTCTTCATGTTGCTTACCTCCAGCCAGTTGGAGTAAGCGTCAACTGTTATGAGGAAAGTGTGTCCTTTTGTGGGCCCGGCGAAGTCTATATGGATCTGAGACCAAGGTCCCCTTGGGGTTTCCCACTCTAGGACGGGTGCTGTGGGTGGGCTTGGCCTAGTTTCCTGGCATCGTTGGCACCTAGCTACCCAGGCCTCTATTTGTTTGTCCATCCCTGGCCACCAAGCGTAACTTCTGGCCAGGGCTTTAGTCCTCACGATGCCAGGGTGCCCCTCGTGTAGCAATTCCAAAACTTTCCCCTGTAGCTTTTCCAGAATGACCACCCTGTCCCCCCATAGTATGCACCCTTTTAACAACGAGAGTTCCGTTTGGCGGTTTCAGAACGTTTTGACGGACTCGTCGTTGTCCCTTTCTGGCCACCCTTTCTCCACCCAATGCAACACCCGCACCAGACGTTTGTCTTTATTAGTCTCTCGGGCAATGTCTGACACGGTTATGGGCAGGTTGGGTAGAGTCTCTATGCTGAGGGTGGTCGTCGTGGGTGCTGGGTCGGTGTCGGGTTCTGGTAGCGGCGAGCGGCTTAAGGCGTCTGCGTGGGAGATCGTCTTACCCGGTCTGTGTATTAGTTCGTAGTTGTAGGCTGCCAGGAACTCGGACCACCTTGTCATTCGGGGAGACAGAATGTTCGGGGTGGCCCAGTTTCCTGCAAGGATTCCCAGCAGCAGCTTGTGCTCCGTTATGATGGTGAAAGTCCGGCTGTAGAGGTACTCGTGGAATCGTTTTACGGCGGCAACTATAGCCAGAGCCTCTTTGTTCAGTTGGCTATAGTTCCGCTCCGGTTTGGTGAGGGTCCTTGAAAAGAACGCGATGGGTGCTTCTTTTCTGTCGGGAAGGGTATGGCTGAGGACAGCGCCGACGCCAAAGGGTGATGCGTCGCATGTGACGGCCAGAGGTAGGGTCTCGTTGAATTGTATGAGGACGGCGTCGGAGGTGAGGAGGTCCTTCGTTCTTTGGAAGGCGGCTTGCTCCCGTTTCCCCCAAGTCCAGGTCGCCGCTTTGTCCAGGAGCCTATGCAAGGGCTCCGCCGCCGTCGCCTTTTGGGGTAGGAAAACATTGTAAAAGTTCAGTAATCCCAAGAATGCCTGTAGCTCAGTCTTTGACTTGGGGGTGGGGGCTTCTTTGATGGCCTTGATTTTTTTTGCTTGTGGGGTGAATGCCGTGCCGGTCTAGGAGGTAGCCCAGGAATTCCACTCATTCCGTGCAAAGCTGGCATTTTTCCCTCTTTATTTTTAGTCCAGTCTCTTTAAATTTAGTTAGGACCTCCCTTAGTCGACTTTCTAGTTCGGCTTGGTTGGCTGCCGACACTAGGACGTCGTCGAAATAAGGTACCACCCCCTTGATACCCTACAATAGCCTCTCCATTAGGCTTTGGAATATGCCCGGTGCCACGCTGACTCCGAATTGTAGTCGGTTGCATTTGAATGCTCCCCGGTGGGTGACAATGGTCTGCACTTCTGCCGTTTGCTCATCGAGCGGCAACTGTTGGTATGCCTGGGCGAGGTCGAGCTTGGCGAAAACCTTGCCCCCTCCCAGTGAGTGCAGTAGGTGTTGTACTACTGGGACGGGGTAAGTGCTTTGTTGCAGCGCGCCATTTAGGGTGGCCTTATAGTCCCCACAGATCCTCACCGACCCATCGGGCTTGATCGGGGTGACTATGGGGGTCTCCCACCGGGCGTGGTCTATGGGCTGCAGGACCCCTTGTTTGACGAGCTTGTCAATTTGCTCGTCTATCTTGGGTTTCAGTGCGAATGGCACCCGCCATGGTTTCAGGCGTTTGGGGGGGACATTAGGGTCTAGGTCGAATGATATAAGGGGCCCTCGGTACTTGCCTAGGTTTCCGTCGAAGACCTCTTGGAACTCCCGGGCTAGTTGCTGCTCCCAGCCGTCGTCGGTGACGTGGTCGACTCCCGTGAGGGCGATGTCGAGCGGGGCGAACCATTACAGTCCCAGTAGGCTTGGGCGGTTGCGGTCGACGATCGTTAGGGGAAGTCGTTCGGTGCGCCCCTTATAAGTGATGTTAAAGCTTTTGGTGCCGACTACTGGGATGCGGTTTCCCTGGTAGTCCTTTACTATGAGTCTCTGGCTGTCTACGTTCCTCCTTTGGAGGGTAGGCACCAACCGCTTTAACTCATGCCATGCAATCATGGAGAGGTAGGACCCAGAGT
This sequence comes from Hydrophis major, assembly GCA_033807585.1. Taxonomy (NCBI): domain Eukaryota; kingdom Metazoa; phylum Chordata; class Lepidosauria; order Squamata; family Elapidae; genus Hydrophis; species Hydrophis major. The sequence continues at coordinate 99,767,752 of CM066330.1, read as the reverse complement.
CCACCTCCATTTTGCATGGCTGGCCCTCGATGCATACCTCGACGTGGGCCTTCCGGGCTTCGTTGGTGATGGCGTGGCCGATGTTGACCGTCTGGTGGGTCTCCTCTCTCCGCCGGTTGTCGCCGCCTCGTGAGGATCGCCCGTTCCGGTCCCATCGGCTGTCCGAGGGGCGATCTCTGGTCCGGGGTGGTGTGCTTTCTCTCCTCCGGTCGCTCTGGTCCCATTGTGCCGGGCTGCGATTTTTTTTCAGGCGGCAGACATGGGCGATGTGTCCCTTCTTGTCGCAATGCCGGCAGATCGATTCGAAGAACCGGCATTCTGACCTGGTGTGGTCGCCGCCACAGCCGGCACAGTTGGTCCTCGACTTACGACCTCGCCGGTTCCGTGGGTCGCACCCGGCCTGTAGTCGATGGATATCTTCCTCATCATTGGAAGTGTCCGATGCCGAGTGGAAATCGCCCTGGTGGGTGGTCGTCTCGGGTTTGGGCTTGGTCGACCTCGCCGGGTTGTTGTTTCCGCCGCGGTCCCCAGCGTTCGGTCTGCGCATGCAGTCGGCGGAAGTTCGGGTTGCTTAGGCGGCTGCGGCTGCGGTGAGGGTGTCTGCTAGGCTGATGTTGCCCTTGGCCATCAGCCGGCTCTGGAGGACGGGGTCCCACAAACCGAGCATGATTCGGTCTCGCAGGGCATTGTTTAGGTTATCGAATTCGCAGAGCCCCCCTAAACGCCGCAGCTCGGCGACGAAGTCGCTGAAGCTCTCACCCGACCTCTGGTCCCGCCGGTAAAACTCGTTGCGCCGGATCAGGATGGGTACCTCTGGAGCGTAGTGCTGTTGCAGTATGGGTTCGAGGACATCCCGGTCCATCGCGGTGGCATCGGCGGGTTTGGCCAGCGCTTTGGCCATCTGGAAGACCTCGGTCCCACAGTGGGTCAAGAAGACGGCGCGTTTCATTGGGCCGGAGGCGTCCTTCATGCCGGTGCACTCGAGGTACATGCGGAATCAGTCAGCGAATGATTCCCAGTCCTCGGTGGCGGGGTTGAAGGGTGCTGGTGGTGCGATCTTTGCCATCTCAGTGGTTTGTCTGGCTTCCGTCGGACACGTGGTTCGGTTCAGGGTCTGGATCCCACTTTCGTCGCCAGTGTTGTGTCCGCGAAATGATGCCAGGAGTCGGTGATTTCATGCAACAGCTCTTTATTGGCAAGTTGGGACCGAACTGGCGAAAGGAAAAAAGCCCGCGGCTTTTATTCCTTTCGCCGCGGCAGCCGCGGCCAATGGCACCACTTTGAATCTCCCGCGGTCTGGATGGACCAATCGCGGGAGATTCTTAGCGAGCCAATCGGCGCGGCTCGCCTGACCAATCGGAGAGCCCCGCGCTTTGGCCAATCAAAGCGCGGGGATCTCGAGTATGTTAATGAAGGACAGAACAGAATATTCTAGAAACTTTTGAAACTGAGGACTTTGTACATATCACTCTCTTTGTATATACTTTGGAAACTTCTGTGTTTTCAAAATGTGGCAGTAAATTCTGTTTAATATTATAAAGGACCACCATTTCTCTTTTCATGGTTATGGTCAAGTTACTTAAGACATTTTCGGTCTGATTCCCATTACTTATTTAAGTTAAAGATAGTCATTAAATTATTAACATTGAGATAGTTGCCTGAAGTTAACTGATCGAATTTGCACATGAGTTTGGAACACAGTATTCTCTGAAATCATAAAACTAACATCATTGGTGGCCCTGAGAAATTTCTACAGCACACTTATAATCTGAGAAATTTAGTATAGGCAGTCCTCATTTAATGACTGCTTTATTAACAATAATTCAGAATTATGATGGTGATGGAAAAGTAACACAACCTGACTGAAGTTTGTTTTATTTATCTCTACTTCATTCATCACAGGATTTTGTAAAATCCTTCTAAAGAAACTAGTGATGGATGTCTTATAAATGAAATGGATAGAAAAAAATAGTAACTACAACAGCATCACAATGTTTTAAAATAAAATATATTAATGAAAGTATTATTGAAAAGGACAATCCTACTGGAACTTTTAAACTTGTGATTTAAAAGCCTATATTTTCCAATAATGTCCTTAGGATTTATATTTTAAAACCATGATCAGTTTTTGACAGAAGAGAGTGAGGAAGGGAAATATGTGATGGGAAGAAAGATGACAAGGAAGAATAAACCAATTTCAGATTTTCTCATGTTTATCTTTATCCATTTTTGTTTAATTTTGGCTTGTGTGCTTTCCATGCCTAGGCAATTATTTTTGTTTGCACGTTAGCATTTGCTGTAACTTTACCTTACTAGACATATTTATACAGAATCTTATTTCACCTATACATTTTAGCAAGTTTTAAAGGTTGACTTAAAATAATGGTTGATTTTAGTTTAAAATAATGAATCTGTAGCTATTTTCATAATTATGAGTGTTTTTGCATGCATCTTCCCATAAGATATACCACACTCTCTCTCTACCACATTCTACATACATTTTTATTTCAAGAAATTTAAACTTTAATGGATAATTGAGGTTTGGTTCATACATTCATTCAAAGGTATGAAATTAATAAGTCAAGTATATCAGATAAAGTATATTTGGGTGCTTGAGTTTACATAATTACATTAAGAAGCAGACAAATCTAAATGATTAAAAGAAATGAATTTTGGCCAGGATGTGAAATATACAGGGAAACAAATTTTTTAATGCTTCTATGAATTACTTTCTTCATGAGGGCATGCTCATTTCTTTATGACACTTCCTATCACTTCATAAATAGTAACAGACTTGGCACTTCATTATTAATTAGCAATATAGCAAATTGGCTGTCAAAAGCCTGACAGATTTGTCTCTACAAACTTAAAGCAATTTACCTGCCATGTTTTGGATGATGAGCATGCCTAAAAATGTGCAAAGCCACATCTCTTCTTATCTTGGGGGCACTGTGATAATGCCAACATATATCCATTGGCAAGAAATGCAACACTTCCGGGCAGATTCAAAACTGCTTTAGATATTTAATTTGTTAAAATTAATCACAGGAAAATTGAAAGTCAATTAGCAAAATAACACAGGGGTCAGTGATGATAAATTCTAATGCTTAATAATATATTGTCTACAGAAGTTATTTTCAGGGGTTTCGCGTGGCTTTGGTGGCAGCAAGAATTCGCGACCGTTCACGATTCCTGCTGCACTTGCCACCGAGGTACCCCCGATCCAAATGGGTCAGGGGGATATGGCTGCCCTGTAGGGACAGCCAAAGAGAGAGGGGAGCCAGACAGGGGGTTGGGGGTGTTGCAGACCCCCTCCTCGTCCGGAAAAACCCCTTTTTCCCAAGGTGGTGGAGTGGCGGTCAGCAATGGCCGCCACGAAGAAGCCTGCAACCGGGTAAGATTGTGCTGGAGGAAGCAAGAAAAGTGAAAGTGCTGGCTGAGCTGGGTCAATCAACATCTTTTAAATTCACTGGAACTGAGCTGTCTGAATTGCTGGAGGATACGTTGTATCCCTAAGAAGATCGAAAGCGGTGGAGAAGCTGTTAAAGGGAACTTTTTTTTTCTTCATTCTCCCACCCCATGGAAACAGCAGATGAAGATTTGAAATTTGTTTGGGCACTGAAGGTGAACTATTCTGAAAGTTGAAGTTAAGGGACAAAAGAGTTCTTGGACATTGGACTTAAAAATTTAAGAAATTGGAAAACCCTTATTAGAGAAGCCATCTTTGATGAACAATGGGTTTTTTCCGGTGAGGAGGAGAAAGAGGATAAGAAAAAGGGGATTTTAAGGTTTGAAAAAACAACCAAAAAAGAGAAAAATGAGAGGAAAGGTGGATGCAAGGTTAGAAAGCAAAGGAAAGGGAGTAAGAAAAGGGAGGAGGAGAGACAAAGGGTTAAAAAGGGCAAGGGGAAGAATAAGCAAGAGAGAAAGGGGGGGAGGAGAAGCCTCAATGGTGAGAAGCAAGATCTAAAGAAAAAAGTTAATTTAGAGACAATGGGTGAATCTAATTAAGGATAAAAGGGGGATTCTGGAAGGTACATAAGATTGTGTTTTTTATATGTGTATTTAGAGTATAGAATTTATTGTGTAATTTTAGAATCTACTAAACAGAATCCCAAGATAAATAGTGTTATATGAAGTACTTTTTAGTTAGGGTAATGAGTTAAAGGCGTCACTCCAATTAGTGTATAGGAGAAGTATAGTAAAAGAAAAAAGATGAATGGATAGTTGGAAATAGAACAGACAAAGAATGTTATTGAAAATGGTAATAAGATATGGAAGGATATATAAAGGTTTTGTTATTTCTTTTTTGGGTTTTGTATGTTGATAAAAGGCAATAAAATTTTAATTAACAAGAAATAAGTTGGATGAAAAGAAGAAGTTAGGATAAGATATTGAGTTAAATAGATAAAGTAAATATTGATATTATAATTGGGAATCATTATGTTCTATTGGTTTTCTTCTTTAATTATTACTATTTTTTTTTTAGAAAAGAATTTATAACCTGTTATGCCTTGATTGTTTGTGCACTGTTTTTGTAAAATTAATAAAATTGGTTTATAAAAAGAAAAGAAAAGAAAATGATAATAAGATGTGGAAGGATATATAAAGTGAATACAATGTTTGAATTTGTGTCTGTGAGAAGAGTTTCAACCCGGGATCAGGCAGCCTTCAGAAAAGATGTTTTAGTTTTTTTGTTTTTGTTTTTCTCTATGTTCTGTGTTTTGTATGTTTATGAAAGGCAATAAAATTTTAATAAGCAAGAAATATAATTTGGATAAAAGGAGAAGTCTGGATAAGATATGAAGTTAAATAGATAATGTAAATATTGATATTACAATTTGGAATTATTTTGTATGTTTTATTGGCTCTCTTCTTTAATTATTATTTTTTTTCTTTTTTAGAAAAGATTTTTCAAGTTGTTATGCCTGGATTGTGTATTGTTTTTGTAAAATTAATAAAAAAAATTATAAATAAGAAGTTATTTTCAGAATCTCTCAAGACTGGCAATGAAATAACCAAATTCATAGAAGAGTAGCCAAACCTTTATACTGCATGTAGTTAGACATACAAACTGGTCCAATACATGTTGGACACTCTATAGATTGGGCACATGGACATTCATATGAGCATCAGTAATAAATATTTTAATATATTTTGTCTCTTTGGCAGAAATCCATTTTGATCTGGGTGAATAAAATTATTTAAATATTTTTTAAGTCTTTCTGCTAAAATTGAAGCAAAGATTTTATAGTCTGCATTCAATAAGGAGATGGGTCTGTAGTTCTTAATTTGCAGTGGGTCAGCCTCTTCTTTTGGAATAAGTGTGATATAAGCCTCTGACCATGTTTTGGGTATCATCTTCTTTAACATAACTTCATTCATGACTTCTAACAATGGGATACTCAATGATTCTTGAAATGTTTTATAGAATTCTGCCGGAAGCCCATCTGGACCCAGTGCTTTCCCATTGTTTTGTCTCTTAAATGCTTCATTTAATTCCATCATTGTTATATTGCTTTCTAGCATTTCTTCAGTCCCTTTAGGTATCTTCGGTAAATTAGCATTCTGTAAATATTGTTTGACTTTTTCCTCATCAATATTCTCTTGTTTATATAGTTGCCCATAAAAATCTCGAATAATTTCCTTTTTCTCCTTATTACCAAAACGAACTTGGCCTTGATCATCTATTAACTTCAATATTTTTCTTGATTCCTTCTCCTTTCTCAATTTATATGCTAGCCATCTACCTGGTTTATTTGCATCTTCAAAGTAATTCTGTTTAGAATTTCTGATTTTCTGTGCCAATTCTTCTTTCTCTATTAATTCCATTTTATGTTTAATTACATCTAGCTTTAATTTAATATCTTTTTTCTGTGGCATTTTCTGTAATTCTTTTTCAAGTCTTTTATACTCATCTTCCAAGCCCTTAGAAGCTTGCCTTTTCCTAATATTCTTTTTTCTTGTATAATCTATTATCAGACCTCTAGCATATGCCTTCATTGTATCCCAAACATTCTGCGTTGAAGTATCTTCTTTTTTATTTTCTCTGCAAAAAAAAAAGCCAATTCCTTCTCCATCCATTGTATAAAATCTTTCTCCTTTAAAATAGTATTATTTAATGTCCATCTCGATCTTTTTTTTTTTTGTCCCTTCCATTTAATTGTCATTGGGCTATGATCTTCCCAAGTACTTGTTTCAATATTTGTTTCTTGAATATTGGATATTAATTCTGTTGATATCCAAATCACATCTAATCTGGACCATGATAAATGTCTATTTGAATAAAAAGTATATTGTTTAGCTTTAACATTTCTTTCTCTCCAAATATCTTTTAAAGATAGTTCGTCTGTCATTTTAAAAAAAGATTTAGGGAGAGCCTTTCTATTTTGCTTGGTTGTTGTTGCTATATAGTCCAATTTATTGTCCACAATTCCATTAAATTCTCCCATCATAATTATATTAACAAAGTCCAGTCCAGTTATTTTCATGTGTAGCTTTTTATAAAACTCTTCTTGTTTTTCATTCGGAGCATAAATTGCAATCAAGAGTATTTTTATGTTATTGTCCATTATTTCCACCATTAATACTCTTCCATCTTCATCAGTGTAGATCAGTTTTGCTGGGATAGCCTCTTTAATGTATAGAACCACTCCTCTTTTCTTACATTGAGTCAAAGAAGTAAATATTTTCCCCAATTTTGGCTGTACTAACAATTGTTCATGTTGTTTTTTAATATGAACTTCTTGTAGACAAATTATATCAAATTTTAATTTCTCTAATTTATGAAAAGTGTTCCTTCTTTTAACAGCTGAATTAAGTCCATTTATATTCATTGTAATCAGTTTTTTTTCTTCCATGATTATGCTTTATATTTAGGTCTAACAGCTCTCGTGGATCTCACTTCACGCTGTTTCTTACTGTCCACCTGTCCACCTACAGCTCCTTTCTCTTTTTCAGTCTCCAGTTGTTCCTCTTGAAACTCAATTAATGAGACCTCTTTCTCTGCCTCCTCTCTTCTTCTTCCAAAAAATTCTGCATGGAAAAGTTCTGCTTTCTCAATTGAATCAATTCTATGTCTCTACTATTGCCACATAAACATTAATCCTTCTGGAATCAGCCATCTATAATTCACTTCGTTTTCCAGTAGCATTTTGGTCAGAAATCGATATTCTCTTCTCATCTCTCTCACTCTTCTGGGTATTTGTTTTAAAACCACAATCTCTTTATCTTTGTATTTCAATGTTTTCTCTTTTACCACTTGTAATATTTGTCTTTTGATGGATTTTTTGGTAAATCTAATATGGACTTCCTTTGGTAATTTATTTCTCATTGCATATCTTGTATAAACTCGATATACCTCATCTACTCCATCCATCACCTTTTCCTCTGTAATATCCAAAACATCTGCCAAAATTTCTATCATTATCGCAGCCAAATTTTCTCCTTTTTCCTCTTCTATATTTTGAAATCTGAGATAAAATTCTGACCTTTCCATCTCCCACCTCAACATCCCATTTTTTTCTTGTTCAACCACTGTTAATCTACTGTCAATATTTCCAATCTTCTCCTCTCTTTGTTTTCCTTCTTCCTCAATTTTTTGGAATCTCTCCTCATACTTCCCCATCATTTGTTTAATATTTTCCACTTTTTCATCAGTCTTCTCTATACTTTGTTCAATGATGTCTGATTTTATCTTGAGATCTTGGATTCCTTGCATAATCATCTGTAAAGTTACTCTTTCTTGTTCTTTATTTTGCTTCAACATTGTCTGAATTAAACGTTGTCCTCCAGCTGGTGGGGAAACAGAGGTAGAAGTAGAAATGCCAACTGGTATTGGTTTCCTGCTCATTTTAATATCTCCAAAGCTTCAAATTCTTTTTGACTTTTAATCCAACTGGTAGAATAGTCAATTATAATCCATAATGGAAAAATCCAATAGTAAAAGACCCAAAACCAAAGAAGAAAAAGGAAAAAAGAAAGAAGAGAAATCTTCAGGTTCTTCTTGACCCTAATCCAATTACAAAATAGTCCACCATAAAAAAGGAAAAATAGAAAGGAAAAAAACAAACAAACCCAAAAATGATATTACTGATTAAGAGCAAAAAAAGAAAAAAAGAAAAGAAAAAAAGAAATTCCTTCAGGTTCTTCACACCTTAATCTCAATAATCAAAAAAAGAAAAACAAAGTGGTCCAAAAACATGGATAGAAAAAGCAAAGAAGTCCCAATAAAAATAAAGAGAAAAAAAGAAAAATAAGAAAAAACTCTGAGACTTTCCCTTTAAAATAAAAGGCAAAAATAAGAATATTACTAGAATTGAAATTTCCCACGTGGTGCTTTTAAAGTTGTAGCAACGTTTCAGCAGAATCTCATCTGCCATCATCAGGCTTCTGTATGGTGTTTGTCTTGAGTCAGACTTTTACAGTGGTTTCAGATTTAAATTTGGGGCAGCCTATTGCTGTGTCAGAATGGTTTTTTCTTCCTCCTGATTGGTTGAGAGTCTTGGTCTGTGTTTATTGGTCTTGGAGTGTGCTGTGTTCTGCTACTAATATCTTCTGTCTGTTTTTTTTGGGGGGGGGCTCTTTTTGTATCTTGATTGGCTGGCAACATTGTGTTACTTTATTGGAGGCCTCTAGTGCAGCTTGGCTTCGGGTAAATGGATGGCTATCATTAGTTAGGAAGCTGGGTTTCATCTGGGTGCCTGGTTGGGGTGTGTTTGAGCTGGAGGTATCAGGGGGGATCTGTTTGTGCCCAGGTGTTTGCCTGGCTTGAGGTGTGGATATTTTTTTGTTTGTGAGTGCAGGCTTCCAAATGATTGACAGCCTGGTGGAATCATCTCTTCTGTTCATGCTTTCTGGTCTTTTTTCAATCTCTATGGCTTCTCTGATGATTCTGTGGCTGGGATTTTCTATGATGGCTAGGGTTTTGGTGCCATTGAAGTTGATGTTATGACCTGTGGCTTCCATGTGTTGGACAAGTGAGGAAGTGTGTTCCAGCTTTTTGACTGCATTTTTGTGTTCATCCAGGCGGGTGCTTATTCTTCTATTGGTCTGTCCAATGTATGTGGCCGGGCATGATGCACAGGGGACTTCATATATGCCTTGGTTTTCCAGGTCAATTTTGTCTTTGGGGTTCCTGAGGATGGCTGCTATTTTTCTGTCTGTTTTGAAGGCAGTCTTGATGTGGTGTCTGTATAGAATCTTACTAATTTTGTCTGTAGTGCCTCTTATGTAGGGCAGGACAGCTGTTCCATGGGTCTGTTCATCTTCTGGGTCTCTATTATGTCTCAGTGTGCTTTTGTGGATCAAGTTGGTGATTTTGCTTTTGTGGAAGCCGTTGGCTGTCAATATTTTAGTCAGGGTGCATAGTTCAGTCTTAATGTGTGTCTTGTCTGCCAGGCGTTTGGTTCTAGTAATTAGTGTTTTAGCCACGGAGTTTATCTGTGCTGGGTGGTGGTGGGATTGGGCGTTGAGGTAGCGGTTATTGTGTGTTTTCTTCTGGTATATGGTGTGTCCTAGTGTGCCATCTGTTTTCTTGTAGATTAGTACATCTAGGAATGGTAGTTGTTTGTTTGTTTCTGTTTCCATGGTGAACTTGATTTTGGGGTGTGCGCTGTTTAGGTGTGTTAGGAAGTTGTTTAGGTTTTCTTGTCCATAGGGCCAAATCACGAATGTGTCATCGATATATCTTAACCATAGTTTGGGTTTGAGTATGGCATTAGCCAGGGCTCTGGATTCGAATTCTTCCATGAACAGGTTTGCAATGACAGGTGACAGTGGTGATCCCATGGGGGCTCCTTCAATTTGTTTGTATCTTTGTCCTTTGTATATGAAATATGTGTTGGTTAAGCAGTGTTCTGTTAGTTCCATGAGGTGTTTAGCTGGTTGGTATTTATTTTTGATGATTTCGATATATATATGAGCACACTGCACTTTATTTATTTATCCAAGGCTCTTATTATGACTCTCTTCTCCCGCAGCTCCAAAGCTAAGCCTCAAGTGTTGAAATATTGATGAGTCCAGGAAAACACCTGTAATAATATTTTGCTGTGCTCTCCCTCTATCTTATCACGTTGAAATGGCCTTGAGAAGGAGTCTTCTTACAATTCTTTCCAATTCAAATAAAGTATTTTCAAGCCTCTAGTTGGCAGTGTTGCAATGTTTCTTAATGCTCTTCCCCCCCGCCAGCCAGAAAAAATGAATAATGTATACAAAAAAAAAAAAAGAAAGAAAATAGCTAAAGGGAGCCTCTATCCTAGAAAAAATTAAAAAATCAAAAGGAGCATAAAAATATATATAAGAGAAAATTCAATCCGGTTACCTACAAAGTCACACTTAAGTCCCCAGAAAAAAAGTAAGAAAAAGAAAAAAAAATCCAAGCCTCAATTTGACATCACTTTAAAAAACGCCGCTCAAACAGTTTTGGTCAAAAAAAAAAAAAAGTTTCACAGGTTTCTTCTTTGTTCAGGATGCCCTTTCAAACCTCAGCGAATTTACAGCACAAAAGGAATTTCTCACCCAGCCCACACATTTCTTTCCAGCCACTTTCTTTCTGGAGCTGTCCCGACTTCAGCAGCTATGGGGGCTGCCTCTCCGCTGCCAGTAAAAGGGCTTCTCCCAGATCAAACCAGAGATTTTGCGATATCTCTGGGATCCTGGGACAGTACCCTTCTCAATCCCCGTCTCTACGGGATGGTTTAGGTCCGTTGGGACCGACCAGGGGCGAAAATATCGGCTGCGATCTCAGAGCCCCAAGATCGCAGCTGTATCACCGAAACGAAGCTCCGCCTATGAGAGTAATCTTGGATACTTTGGAATACTTTGAGGTTCATCCTGAAAAGCAAATGGCTTTGATATTTATAGATGCTCAAAAGGCATTTGACAACGTGAACTGGAGATTTATGTTATTACTATTGGAACAGATGGGTTTTGCTAAAAAATTTATTCAAGCAATCGAAGCCATATATAACAAATAGACAGCAAAGGTAATGATGGAGGGGGAACTTACAGATTTTATTAATATAAGAAAAGGCACAAGACAAGGGTGTCCCCTTTCTCCTTTGCTATTTGTGTTGACCTTGGAAGTGTTGAATAGAAATATTAGGGATGATAAAAGCATAAAAGGAATGAAAATTAAGAAGGAAGAATTTAAACTACAAGCTTTTGCTGATGATTTAGCTTTTATTCTGGAAGACCCGTTAGAAACAGCTCCAAGGTTATTGGAAAAGATAGAGACATAGGTGAGATGGCTGGTTTGAAAATAAATAAAGATAAAACAAAGATTTTGACAAAGAACATGCTATTGAGACAGAGAGAAGAACTGGCAGATCTTTTGAAAATCCAAATTACAAATAAGGTTAAGAATCTGGGGATATATTTGACAGCAAGATGTAGCACATTAAAAGAGAATAATTATATTAAACTCAAACAACAGATAGCTACAGATTTGAAGAAGTGGGAAAACTTGCAATTATCATTAATAGGGAGAATTTCAACAATCAAGATGAATATTTTACCTAGAATTTTATTTTTGTTCCAAACAATACCAATTAGGCTTGGAAAAGACTATTTTGAAGATTTAAATAAAATCATGTTGAAGTTTATATGGCAAGGTAAAAAAGCGAGAATAAAGCTAAAGCTTTTGCAAGACGCTAGAATTAGAGGAAGTTTTGGCCTGCCTAATTGGGAATTGTATTATCAAGCTGCAAATTTGATGTGGGTCAAAGAATGGATAACATTAAGAAAGCATAGGTTGTTGACATTAGAAGGGCATGATTTGCTGTTGGGCTGGCATGGTTTTTTATGGTATAAGGGAACTAAAACACAGGGTTATTTTAGAAGACATTATATGCGGGAGTCTTTGTGGTTAAACTGGGAGAAGATAAAAAGACAATGTTATTTGAAAATTCCAGTTTGGTTATCGACTATTGAAGCATTTTCCTATCCTATAATTTATAAGAAGGAACAAACAGTTAGATATGGGGAACTCTTGGATGAAAAGGGTGAACTTAAATCGATCCAAAACTTAGAGGAACAAGGTATAAGAATGAATTGGTTTTCATATGCGCAAATACATTCAAGGTATGATGAAGATTCTAAAACGGAGGGATTCTATGATAAGCAGACTGATTTAGATAAGATCTTGATGGGTACTGATGAGAAGGTGATTAAAAAATTATATGGTTATTTACTGGGAATGAAATTAGAGGAAGAACAAGTCAAAGAAACTATGATTGGGGGAAGAATTTTGGACATGGGATTGATCTAGAGAAATGGCAGAAATTGTGGTCTCAAAATTATAAAATGACAATGTCAACAGCATATAAAGAAAACCTGTATAAGATGTTTTACAGGTGGCACTTTCCCCCGACAAGAATAGCAAGAATGTTTAAGAACAAATCTGAAAAATGCTGGAAATGTCATCAGATACCCGGCTCGTATTACCATATGTGGTGGACTTGTGAGGACGCTAGAAAATATTGGATTATAATTCGCATGTGGTTGGAAAAAATGACAAAGAAACACATAGACTTGAAACCAGAGATCTTCTTATTGGGAATTTTACCTGATATATATCATAAAGATTTGAAGTACCTGATTGTAAATGTATTAACAGCGGCTAGGATTGTATTTGCTAAAAATTGGAAGAATGAGAAAATACCATTACAGGAAGAAATTATTAAGAAAATATTGGAATGTGCTGAGATGAGTAGATTGACATTTGAAATTAGAGAGCAAGAGGATAAACAATTTTATGAAATTTGGGATCTTTTTTATCAATGGCTAGATGATAAAATACGATAATAGAATATTTAGAATGCTAGACAGTAAGGAATATCTTTATTTTGTTATTATTTTGTTATTTGACATTATATTTATAAAGGGTTTTTTAGGATTGATTTGATATGATTATATGATTTGTTATTGAGTAAACTGGTTTAAAGTATTGTTAGCTCATAAAGCATGAATGATTAAAAATATAATCAAAAACTTCTTTTTTTAGTGATATTAGGATATATAAGTTTGGATTGACATTATGAGTTGTTATGTAACATAATTGTAATTGAGACTACAGAATGAATGCACAAAAATGATGAACCAACTGACACACTGGATGTACATATGAGAGTTGATGTTTTTATGTTTTGTTTGTCTTGTTTGTTTGTAGAAAATTAATAAAATCTTTTTCAAAAAAAAATATTTTAATATATTTTCAGAACCATTTTGGAGCCACATTAATACAGATTGGAGATTCATTCAGAGACATATCTCCTCTCCCTCTCTCTCTACCACATATTTTTATGGTTCTTGAAGCAGAAAAACAATTTCGTCTTTCTCAGTCCAGTACCAAGAGGTTCAGTGATTTCATCCATAGCAGAAAAATTATGGCTTTCATAAGGAACACTAATACAGGATAAAGTTACGAGTTCCACTCTACATCTATATTGCTCTTGTGCCACTCCTTGCCACATCCCTATTGGAAATGACGGCTTGATAGCTATTAAAATGAACAAGACTTCATTGAGCTTCAGCATGAATAAAGACCATGAATTGAATTAGAACATTGGTAGAGTGATCAGGAGCTATCCATATATAGAAGAACATCAGCCCATCAAATTGCTAAGCAAAGGCCAGTGCCACTCTCAGATTGCCCTTACATCTCTCTTGACATATTTAGCAACAGGAAAACAGTCTCAGCATCCTATATTAAGAACAACACAAAGGTCCCTGCAGCATAAGCGCACAATTATGTCTACCATCCCTGTCCTATTGTCCCCAATTATTTGTACCCATTTCTTGTATTTATATACTTATGTTTCTTAACTTGTATGCTATTGATAAATAAATAAATAAGTAAATAAGTAAATAAATAAATAAATAAAATATTGTTTTTCTAGGAATCAAAACTAGGGTTTTGGTACAATTGTTCTCCACGATTATTTGCCCCTTGTACAATCATATTTTACAAAGAAGTTATTTTTTCTGCTATTATTAATGCTGTTAGATCCCATGCAGTTTTCATACCGAGCAAATAGGTCAACAGATGATGCTGTTAGCATGGCTCTGCATTACATCCTACAACACCTTGAATCTCCAAATACCTACGCAAGGGTCCTTTTTGTAGATTTCAGTTTAGCATTCAATACCATCATTCCAGACACTCTTCTAAGTAAATTAAACCAACTAGCATACCTGAACACACTTGTAAGTGGATCATAAGCTTCCTAACAGACAGGAAGCAGCAGGTGAAGCTAGGAGGAATCACATCTGAACCTGTACAATCAGCACAGCCCCCCCTCCAAGGCTGTGTGCTATTTCCACTTCTCTTCTCCCTATATACCAATGACTGCATCTTAAATGATCCATCTGTTAAAATACTGAAGTTTGCTGATGACACAACAGTGATTGGTCTCATTCGAGACAACAATGAATCTGCATACAGACAGGAGGTTATACAACTTGCCTCATGGTGTAACCGGAACAATCTGGAACTGAATACACTCAAAATCATAGAAATGGTGGTAGACTTTGGAAGAAACCCTCCCATACTACTACCTCTTACAATACTAGACAACACGGTATCAACAGTAGAGACCTTCAAATTTCTAGGTTCTACTATATCACATGACCTAAAATGGACACCTAACATCAAAAACATCATCAAAAAGCACAACAAAGAACGTTCTTTCTGCGCCAACTCAGAAAGCTCAAACTGCCCAAGGAGCTGCTGATACAGTTCTACAGAGGAATTATTGAGTCTATCATCTGCACCTCTATAACTGTCTGGTTTGGTTTTGCAACCCAACAGGACAGACACAGACTTCAGAGGATAATTAGGACTGCAGAAAAAACAATTACTACCCACCTGCCTTCAATTAAGGACCTGTATATTGCACGAGTCAAAAAGAGGACTGTGAAAATATTTACAGACAGCCCACATCCCAGACATAAACTGTATCAACTCCTTCCCTCAAAACGACACTATAGAGCACTGCACACCAGCACAACTAGACATAAGAACAGTTTTTTCCCAAAAGCCATCACTCTGCTAAACAAATAATTCCCTCAACACTGTTCAACTACTTACAAAATGTTACTATTACTGTTAATCTTCTCATCACTCGTTATCACCCATCCCCTCCCACTTGTGATTGTAGGACTGTAATTTTATTGCTTGTATCCCTACAATTTATATTGACTTTTTCCTAGTATGATTTGATTGTTGATTGTACCCTGTGGCTATCATTAAGTGTTATACATTATGATTCTTGATTCTTAACGAATGTACCTTTTCTTTATGTATACTGAGAGTATTTACATCAAGACAAATTCTTTGTGTGTCCAAACACATTTGGCCAATAAAGTATTCTATTCTATTCTGTACAATATTCCTCAATTCAATCTTCTTCAACCTGCTCCTGAACATATAAATGTGCCCCAAAATGATTAGCAAGCATAATCAATGGAGAAAATTCTAGCAACCCAAATCCTTACAGCCTAGAGGAAACTTGAGATAACTTTAGGCTTTCCATAGAAAGATCTTGTTTTGACTTTGTTGATTTTCTACGGATCAAATTACTTTATTAAATTCCTTACCTGACATCTACTGAATTCAGTGGAGGTTGTTTTTGAGCATAGGATTACACCATAATGTCATTTAAAATTGTAGGGCTGGTTCCTGCCCTCATATATTTTTGTTCACTATATATTTAAGAAATATGTTATAGTAATTCTAATTTAAGGCATGTATGAAAAAAAAAACATACTGTTGTAAAAACCACTGCAGAACCTTTCTCTCTGTGTACTTGTTATATTTCTGCATATAACAATTAAGGTTTAGCAGAGCTATAAAAATTATTGACCATAGCCTGTCATCAGTTAAACTCTAATGGGCACTCTCTTTGTGTTTTGGCTTTTGCTTTCGAAGAACCACAGTTAACAAGGGGCTATTATTCTTTTCTGTCTCTTTGAACAGTTTTGCTTGGAGAGGAGCATTAATCATTTCAGGATGAACGAGTTGGAATAAGTCATTGAGTATCAATGGTATCACTAGCTATAGACGTATTTTATACTGCAGCAAGTAAGTTTGTATAATGAAACAATTTGGGATTTTTTAAAAATACTGAAATATCAGTTTTAGGCTAAATCTATGTGTGCAACGTATGCATGTATAGTTGATTAAACTTTATTCAAATAACAATTAAATAAAACCATTGCAATGTTGTATACGTTAACATAGGAGCTATTACTAAAGGTGCACGAAGGGTGGGATTCTACTGGGTCAGACCAGTTCTATAGAACCGATTGTTACAATTCTGTGCAGTTCAGAAAACTGGCAAATTGTGCCACTGGCTGGCCCCTCCCTGCCCACTCACTTCTTACTGGTATACACGCCTGCTAAGTTGCTATTTTTCCTTTTTTTCCTGACCATCAGCTGTTCTGCTGTGCTGATTTAGATTAGCTAGAAAGTAGGAAATCGTTGGAGAGCTGAACCTTTCTTAGGGCTGAAGCTTTTATTTTTCAGTGCAGACTCAGCTAATAGATTGCAGAAAGATAGATCTCTGAATGAATCTGTGATTCTGTGAGCAACCCAATCTGCCTGCCTGCTTTGCCTGCTTTTGGGTAAAAGTTTCTCTTTTTTATAAAAAAAAAATATCAATATTTACATCAATATTTATAATATTCACATACAAGTCATGCCCAGCCAGTCGCATGATCACCAAGCCATGCCCAGTCAGCAAGCCACACCCAGCCAGTCACATGACCACCAAGCCACAACCACAAATTAGGCCACGCCCACAGAACCTGTTGTTAAGAAATTTGAATTCCACCTCTGAGGCGCATGGATTTTCTTTTGAGTGTGTACATAGTATATTTATTTTTGATTATGGACACATGCACACACACAAATATACACAACAAAGCCAAGCTGAAATATAGACTAAAATGTGCATATGTTGGAGAATAGTTTTCTGTTGATAATGCATTTAAAGCATTTTATTAATGTTCCACACCAACCAAAAAGACCCTCAGAGCTATTTACATGCAATCAATTAAAATATATTGTTATTCTTTTTTTAGCCAAATTTCAGAGATCACTTATTTTGGTACAGAAGAAACTTTATCTTGAACCCTTCCTCAATACCTAAAATGTTTTCAATGTATTTAAATGAATGGCCAATGAGCTTGTACCCTTTCTTATTTTTAATCTACAATGGAACGGATATAAAAAGGACTATTATCATTCCACCATCAGAGAGCAGCAAATAACATTCACTATGAAAAGCAGTCCCAAATATGCCAATTATTTTGAAGCAAGGTTTGACAATCTATCAACTTCAAAATATTCCATTGCCCATCCCTTTTTGAGAGAAAAATCAAACACGTACAGAAATAAATAAGTGTCATTAACTAACCAGCACACCATTAAAATTAAACACAAAGAATAGCAAAAGAAGAAAAAAGGCAGATTTCTTTGGTAATTCGATGATGAGCATATGCCTTTTGAAGGCACATGTATTGTGAGTCACATTTCTCTAAGGCAGTAACTTGCAATCTTATGATCTTTCAACCATATGTTTCAAACCTAGGCAAAAAGTATAAATTATCTTCATATCCAAAAGAGGGATAGGAAATAACACCTTGCCTAAAACTACATTATGAATTCACCAAATAGGAATAGGATGATTTGGATTATTAACAGTTGTTATTTCTAATCAAGTTTTTCATGTTTAAAAAATTCACTAATATACCAATTTATTCTCCTAATAGGGGTCTTTCTCAGATTGGCATTGGACAACCAGAAATAAGGACCAGGTAGAGAAATTAGCATATGTTCCTGACCCCAAGTCCTTTGAATTGCATTAAATTAAATAAACATAACTATGAAATAAATATTACAGTAGCCCTATTACAAGTTGAATTAGCTATGGTTACTGAAGAAAAAAAGTATATGAAAGTATTCTTAATCTATTAGTTATGGAGTTCAAAATTTGCATTTTGTCAGGACACAGCTGTTAAACATGGCCTGTTTAACACTGCTATGCTACAGAGAGATCAGATGCATAACTGTCTGTACAAAGTTAAAGAAGAATTTTTCCTAGAACATGATTTCAGAAAGAGTGCCATAAGTCATTCAAAAGTTAATTTCCTCTAGATTTGCAATAAAGTCGTATATGTGATCTATGATGTCTATATCTTATCAAACTGTCTGCAGTTAACACAAACCTATCTCTGGCACATGTTTTCAAGTGAAAACTAGCAAGAGGGATATTTTTGGCTCTGCAGTGGGGGAACCATGAAGTACTAATAAATAGAAAGTGACAAAAAATAAAGAAAAATAGGAATACAGCAAGTCATAAGTCAGGGCAATAAGGATGCCATTTGTAATACCCATCTGTGTGGTAGATCTAAAATAATGGAAAAGAGAAGTTGAAGGATCCATCAGCAAGCAATGCACTAGTTCTGTATCAGTAATTGACTGATCTCAGAAGCTAAGCAAGCTCATCCCCAGAGTATATTTGGATGGAGGACCATGCAGGAATTCCCTTTGTTTGGATTTAAATATGAAGTCCTCTAATTTACTCTTTTTTTTACCTACAGGATAGTTGAATAATATATGAAATAATAATTAAATATTCTGAACTTGGCTGTGCATTTTTGTCTGCATATAAAAATACCAAGGAAAAAGTTTGCATGAAATGCACATTGTGAAGATTATGTAAAATAACATTAATAAAAACTGTTACCAAACATATATAAGAATCTGAATATTGAAAGGAAAACACATCACATGTTCATGATTTCCATATGGGAAATTTATGGTCAGATATAGAATTAGGACAGGAAATACATGAAAAATTAAGTATGGTCTCAGTTTTGATCTATCTTTAGAAATTTGACATTTTTTTATAGTGAATATTCATTGGAAATTAACTAAGTAATGCCTCCATACTCAGGACATTGTCTATTTTGCCTTTTGGTTAAAATATGTTATATATTCTGAACCAGGAAGGCATGGAGGAACATTATCCATGGGGTCACGATGGATCAGACACAACTTTGCAACTGACAACAACAAATACACACACACACACATACACACATGTGCGTACACACGAATGCACATTCTTTTCCATCATATTTTGCATGCAGGAATCATCTACCTCTGTCATTTAAATTAAATTTCTCTTTGTTATCTGGCAGGTTATTGAGAATAATAGTAGCACTTAAATACCGGTCCAAACTCCATAGTGCTTTACAGTACTTTCTAAGTGGTTTAAAGAGTCAGTATATGGCCTCCAACAATGTGGGCCCCCATTTTACTGACCTCAGAAGGATGGAAAGCTGAGTCAACTTGAGCAGGTCAGGATCAAACTCCTGGCACTGGGAAGAATTAGCCTGTAATACTGCATTCTAACCAAGGTGCCAGCATGGCTTATGCCATTGTGTTGGAGAAATGGACAAATAAGGATGCTTATTCCTGTATTTACTGTTTTTCATCATAATGAAAAAGCAACTGTATGGGAAGGTAACTTAAGGGAACAAAGGAAAGACAGAAGAAAAGGAGACAACTTTCTCAAGCCCACTGTCCTATTAGGATTATAGCTAACAAAATTTCCAGATCAAACTAGCTAAAGGTCTGCTGGAAAGCCTGAGAGTTTTAAATCCAGCTCTCTGGGCTGGGATCAGATTGAGGACAACTGTGTTAAAAAGAAATGCTTACAGAGCAAGATTCCAAGTTAATATGACTTTGTGAACTACAACAGTTAATTAGCAGATTTCAATTAATCAAAAAATAAATCCATTACACAGTAACTGTCTGGGTAAGATATATCAAAATCTACCTTGCTTTTCTGACAAAAGACTGCTTTTCAGCTGTATTCTTCTAATTTTCCTGCTTGCAGAGCCTACTCCCCCACCTAACTCCCAAGCAGCAAATAATTGACAAGAGCACTAAGAACATAGGTCATTTCATGTTGCTCTACTGCTATGTAACTGTTCCTCAGTCTGTCCCAGGAGTTCTGTTCTTGTAGAACTCCTTTGCCCTTCAAATACCATAAAATGTTATCTGTCAAAAAGTGGTTTTTTAAATTACTCTGTTTTAATAAAACAAGAAGCATTGATTTTAAGAGTATTACCTACCAGAGGGGAAGTACAGATTAAAGTGGAAGGAAGATATTACCTGAAGTGTACATTTTTTAAATTAATTTGTTAGATTTCTAGCCTGCCTTTGCTCCATAAATTTAAGATAATTGTGAAGCTCACAATGAAAAGCTGTGGAATGTGAACTTTTCTTTTCCATGTATATATACAGAGAAGTTCCACTAGATTGGAAAAAATGCCTTTTCCCCAATGCTAGTGTTTTGGGGATGTACCTTGTTTCCCCTGGAATAGATCCACAACTGTTCTAGAAGCAGCAACTATTTTGTAGCCGGCACTGTCCAAGGCTTCAGCCACTGACGGGACTTTATTTCTCCCGCCAGTTGCTGGGCCAATGAGTAGAGTCTGCTAGCTCAGGAGTCACCAACCTTTTGGACCTCAGAGACTACCAAACTCATAATTTTAGATCCCAGGGACTACTAACTGGTTCTGTGGGCATGGCCTAATTTGTGGGTATGGCTTGGTGGTCATGTGACTGGCCGGGTATAGCTTGTATGTAAATATTATAAATATTTATATAAATATAGAATTTTTTTATAAAAAAGAGCAACTTTTGTCCAAAATCAGGCAAAGCAGGCAGGCAGATTGAGTTGCTCACAGAATCACAGATTCATTCAGAAATCTATCTATCTGCCATTGGCTAGCTCAGTCTGTCGCATAAAATTTGCTAGCAAGCAAACTCACAAAATTAACTCACAACACACCATGTATGTAAATATTGATTTTTTTTTAATTAAAAAAGCAACATTTATCCAAAATCAGGCAAAGCAGCAGATTGAGTTGCTCACAGAATCATTCAGTGATCTATCTATCTGCCATCGTCCAGCTCAGTCTCTCAAATTTGCTTTCCGTGAGTCTGCACTGAATTTGCTTGCAAGCAAACCTTCAGTCCTAAGGGAGGTTTGGCTGTGCTTAGCTAGAAAGCAAGAAATCCAACCATTTCCTGCTTCCTAGCTAATCTAAATCTCCCAGCACAGCAGAACAGATGATGGTCAGAAAAAGGAAAAATGGCAACTCAGCAGACAAGTTTGCCAGGTTAGGAGTGAGTGGGTGGGGAGAGTTTCCGCAGGCCATGTGGGGTGAGCAGTCTTGTGTTTCTGCACAGCATGGATTAATTGCTTTGTGGGGGTGTTCTGGGGGTGAGATTTCTCTGCAGCCCACCAAAATTTTCTCACGGCCCACCAGTGGGCCACGGCTCACAAGGTGGCGATCGCTGTGCTAGCCAACTGCACTCTATGGCCATATATGGTAATACTTAACAAATTTAAACAAATTAACACAGACATATTATAAAGCATATAAAGTATGCCCCAATCCAAATTAAATATTGTAGAATTTAACTGATGTTAATGAGACTATCAAGCACCTGCTTAATTTTTAAAGCTAAGCCCAAAGAAAGATGTTTATTTTAAAGAAATTAGACTTAGTCTTGCTTAAAATCAATTAAACTTATCACAAAATGTAAGTAATGCTGCCATTTGCAGATGTAGATCAACCCCAATAGCTCAGACAGCATATCTATAACTCTTTGAATTCTCACTCTAATATTTGCCATAAATTATAGATAAAGGTGAACTCTCCAAAATGATCAGTATTTCAAGTTTGCATTTGTTTCATCGGTTTTGCATAGAATATTATTAAAACAAATCTAAGGGAGGGAGGGAGACAGAAAGGGAGAGGAAGAGGGAGGGAGGGGGGGAGAGAGAGAGACTAAGAAAGACTAAGAGAAATTCACAGAATTCTGTAAGTCATCAGTTACCAGATGGATACTTTTATGTCTGGGCGGTGGGTCCCAAGGAGAGACGAGACTCGAAGTAGTGACAACAGCTCTTTATTAGGAAACTAGATACTGAGACAAAAACCCTAGCCATGGCAGCTCTTTTTATAGAGCTGGCTGCGGCTAGGCAGCCTATCACAGGCTTTTGAGCTTGCCGTGCTTGGTTTTACCCAATCGCGGCAACCTATATATGAACCAATCAGAATGTTATATATCATCCAATCACGGCCCGGCTTTTCCAGACCAATCAGAATGCAGGCCTATAAGCCTGCTAGTATGGAACACCCCTCCCCTCTTGGTTCCATCCAAGGGGCGGGGTGACGTAGTCACGCAAATAGGTGGGTCTTCGTACCTGCCTACTGGACTTGCGCAGTTCACAATGTCTCTGTTCACCATCGGGTTCGGATGGGCTCCGTGCTGCTCTCAAGCTACTGGGTGAAACTGTCTGGAAGGGTGAGCTGGTCCTATAGCTGCGACTCCCACCGGGTGATTCCGGGTCGGTTGAGTCGTTTGCTTTGCTGCTCCCACTTGGGTTCTCTGGGCTGGTAGAGCTTGTCCAGCTGCTGCTTCCAGGTGAAGTACCCGTCTGCCATGACTCCCTTCTGGCTGGTAAATATTCTTGGTTTTTATTTAATGTTTGTGGGGGGTGTTCTGCTTGCACAGGTGTTCGTTCATTTTCTGAACTTGGGGTTTTTTCCCCCGCTCTGATTTCTTGGTTAGAGTCTATGAGTGGGGAAGTGGCCAGCCTGGATCTTAGCTGGTCAATATGACGTTTCCACGACCTCCCATCAGCAGTCTCAAGCCGGTAGGAATGGGGGCCTGTGATCTGGATGATTTTTGCAGGGATCCAAAGTGGGTCCCCTGTAAAGTTTTTGGCAAAAACAGTGTCTCCTACCTTGAAGGCGCGGTGCTTGCTGCTGGAACCAAGGGGTTTTTCTGGGGTGTAAGCAGGGTGCAGGAGGTCTAGAGGTGACCTGAGTCTTCTGCCCATCAGTAGCTTTGCTGGGCTCTTGTTGATAGTGGTATTTGGTGTGATATGTTGTAGGAGAAGCATCCTGGTGATTTTCTCATGGATGTTGCCATATTCCATTTTGTGCAGATTTTTCTTTGGAAATTGAACCATGCATTCAGCTCTACCATTCACCACCGGGTGAGCTGGCAATGTCAATGCATGTTGGATGCCACGGTCTGCCAAGTATTGTTCAAAAGCCAAGGTGGTAAATTGTGGCCCATTGTCAGATATGATAACATCTGGCAGACCATGCATTGCGAAAAGTCTATTTAATTTCTTGATGACAGCTTCCATGGTGGTTGTCTTCATTGTGCTCACCTCGAGCCAATTTGAATAAGCATCAACAGTGATTAAGAAGGTATGCCCCTTGGTCGGCCCTGCGAAGTCAATATGGATGCGTGACCAAGGGTCTCTGGGTGTTTCCCATTCTAATGGTGGGGCTTTAGGGGGAATCGAGCAAGTCTCTTGGCATCTGTTAAAAGTGGCGATCCAGGTTTCAATTTGCTTGTCCATGCCTGGCCACCAAGCATAGCTCCTGGCCAGGGCTTTCATGCACACAATACCAGGGTGCCCGTCATGCAGCAAATCTAAAACTTTTTTCTGTAGTGTCTCTGGTATTACTACCTGGTCTCCCTACAACACGCAACCTTTTTGCAAAAAGAGTTCAGTTTTCCGGTTTTTAAACAGTTTAAAAAGTTCGTTTGGCTTGGTTTCTGGCCAACCCCTCTCCACCCAGCTGAGAACTTGAGCCAAGCATTTGTCCTTTTTAGTTTCGAGTGCAATGTCTTGTGCGGTTACTGGTGGCATGGGTATTGTTTCAATTTGCAAGACTGGTAATGTGGGTGCTTGCAGGTCTGGCAAGGGGGAGTGGCTTAAGGCGTCGGCATGCAAGATAGTCTTGCCTGGGCAATGTATCAATTTGTAATTATAAGTGGCAAGAAATTCAGACCATCTTGTCATTCTAGGTGACAAGGTGTGTGGAGTGGGTTTATCACCCGCCAATATGCCAAGTAGGGGCTTATGGTCTGTAATTATGGAAAATATCCTACCATAAATGTATTCGTGGAATCTCTTTACTGCGGACACAATGGCGAGGGCTTCTTTGTCCAGCTGGCTATAGTTCCTCTCTGGCTTGGACAAGATTCTGGAAAAGAATGCAATGGGGACTTCTGTTCCATTCGGAAAAACATGGCTCAGGATGGCACCAATCCCGAAAGGTGATGCGTCGCAAGTAACTCAGTGGTAGTGTTTCATTGTATTGCATGAGGACAGCATCTGAAGTCAAAAGGTTTTTTATTTGGTGAAAAGCGTGCTCTTCTCGCCGTCCCCATATCCAGGAAGCCTTTTTATCAAGGAGTCTATGCAGAGGTTCTGCGACAGTCGCTTTCTGGGGTAGAAAAATGTTATAGAAATTAATGAGTCCGAGGAAGGCTTGGAGGTCCATTTTGTTCTTTGGTCTGGGGGCATTTTTGATGGATTTCAATTTTTTATCTGTGGGGTGAATTCCTTGTTTGTCAAGGAGGTAGCCAAGAAATTCAACCCTTTCAGTGCATAATTGGCACTTTTCCTTTTTCACCTTGAGGCCAGCGTCTTTGAATTTCTGTAGGACTGCCCTCAGTTGTTTTTCCAATTGTTTTTTGGTAGGGGCTGCTACCAGAATGTCGTCAAAATAGGGCATGACTCCTTTAATTCCCAACAGCAATCTCTCCATTAGACTTTGAAAAATGCCCGGTGTGACGCTGACCCCAAACTGGAGCCGGTTACATTTGAACGCCCCTCTATGTGTCACTATTGTTTAGGCTTCGGCGGTTTCAGCATTGACTGGCAGTTGTTGATAAGCTTGAGCCAGGTCGAGCTTTACAAAGATTTTGCCACCCCCTAGTGAGTGCAGGAGATGTTGGACTACTGGCACCGGGTAGGCGCTCTGCTACAATGTATGGTTGAGGGTGGCCTTGTAGTCACACAAATTCTCAGGGAGCCATCAGGTTTGATGAGGGTGACAATTGGGGTCTCCCAACGGGCATGATCGATGGGTTCTAACATGCCTTGCGTTATTAGTTTATCTAATTGTTCTCCGTCGGCTGTCATTATGGCAGTCCCGGTTTATGGTGGAGGTGCCATCTGTTCTTCTTGGGCTGTTTCCCCATCGTCGGGGGCTGGAATTTCGTTTGTTATGGCATACTTTGGCAATATGCCCTCGTTTTTCGCAAAAATGGCAAACAGCGTCCAGGAACTTGCATTCAGAAAGCGGGTGATTTCCTTCGCAGCCAGCACATTGGTAACTTGACTTACGACCGCGCCAGTCTTGTCACGCATTCCGACTGAAGTCTGTGAATTTCTTCCTCTTCACTGTCAGAAGGGAATTCGATGTCGCCGTGGTGGGTGGATGCTGCGTGTTTGTCTGCTGCGGTTGCCGTCTCGCTGGTGGGTTGGTGGTCGGTTCCGTTTGAATGCTGCATTCACGCCGCTGACTTACGGATGGCTTCGGCTACGGCGTCAGTGAGGGAGATGTCCCCTTTAGCCATCAGTCTGGTTTGGAGAGTTGGGTCTTTCAGGCCGAGGACGACTCGGTCACACATGGCCTTGTCTAGATTGGCGAATCCGCAGAAGCCTCCTAGGTCCCTCTGATCGGCTATGAACTCTCCAATGCTCTCGCCCTCGCGCTGATCCCTCTGATAAAAGTCATGCCGACAGATGAGAATCTGCACTGCCGGAGCATAGTGGTTCCAGAGGATGGGAGCTAGGGTATCCCAATCCATGGTCTTGATGTCTGTGAGTTTCGCGAGTGCCTTGGCCATTTTAAAAATGGCGGGCCCACAGTGTGTTAGAAAGACCGCTCGCTTCTTGCTGCCGGTGGCGTCCTTCAGGTTGTTTGATTCCAAGAACATTTGGAAGCGATCAATGTAGGACTCCCAGTCCTTGCTGGCCAGATTGAATGGTGCGGGTGGCACAACACTGCTGGCCATCTTGCTGGTCATCTATGCGCTTTCTGCCACATGCTGCTCAGCTCTGTTGTCTCAGTATCCCACCCTCATCACCAGTGTTATGTCTGGGCGGTGGGTCCCAAGGAGAGACGAAACTCGAAGTAGTGACAACAGCTCTTTATTAGGAAACCAGATACTGAGACAAAAACCCTAGCCGTGACAGCTCTTTTTATAGAGCTGGCTGTGGCTAGTCAGCCTATGACAGGCTTTTGAGCTTGCCACGCTTGGTTTTACCCAATCGCGGCAACCCGTATACAAACCATTCAGAATGTTATATATCGTCCAATCATGGCCCGGCTTTTCCGGACCAATCAGAATGCAGGCCTACAAGTCTGCTAGTATGGAACAGATACCATCTTTGTAAGCACATCATTTATATCCTTTTGTGTTAGCACTTACTTTCTTAAATAATTGCTCATATGAATTTGATGCCCCACTAAAATAAATAAGTGCAGACAAATAAGACAAATTAATGTCTGATTTGATCTTGACAAATATAATGTCTGTTTCTGGTTTCCTTGAGGAAAGTATATTCTGTATATAACATTCCTTGATTAAACTTTGGCCATGGACTCATGGGGTAAGTCTTAGCTTTTTGAAATCGGAAAGTTTAATTTAAAATTTCTATCCATCTATAGAAGTGATGTAGATTAAGAGCTACAAAATGGCATTTCTTCATTGGACACCCTGCAATTCATTCAAATATTGCGGTTTTACTTTATGACATTTTTGACATTTGTTTTCTTTCAATAGGTACAATGTTTTTAATGTTTTAAGCCAGGTAGGATGGCATAACATTCAAGGGCTATTGTTTTTATAAAATAAACATTTCTAAAAAATGATTAGTGCTGCTTTATATATTTCTGAATAACTCTGTTTGCTGTACTAAATCAAAACAACAAAGAAAATTTCAAATCAATATAGCTTAAGAAATATAAATCATTTCTGAGTTATACCAATGTTGAGAAATATGATACAGATTTAAAAAAAAAAAAATCCACAAAAGTGATTATGCCATGCAGGAGCTGTACAATCCACTGCAATTTCAGGGTCCACTTGTAGATATAATATTGCAGATAAAAAGCTGGCTCCACAATCAGAAGCACCATTTTGAGGAAAATTTGCTTCTCTCACAATTAATGAGCAACACACACAATACACACGGTACATATATACATACAGTAAAGACTGATTATTTTTATACCATTGATTCTACTTTATTGAAATAAAATTACAAAATATATAATTTTTCTCCCTGCATTGAATTCAGTTAAAACAGCTCAGGGGTGGGATTCTACCAGTTTGCACCTTTTCGCTAGAACCAGTTATTAACATTCTAAGCAGTTTGGAGAACCGGTTGTTAGAAGAAATTACTGGCCTAATCCTGTAAGGAAGGCAGGATGGAAACATTCTGGTGTTCCTTACAAAAACTGCCTCTCCATTAGCCCTTATTATATTCTTGGCAGGGATGGACTTCCTGTCTCAGGAACGTCTCTGGAGTTTTTTCCCCTTCCTTTGCTGGTACTTTGCTTGTGTGGAGTGACCATTCAAAGTTACAATGGCATTGAAAAAAGTGAGTTATGACCATTTTTTACATTTACGACTGTTGCAGCATTCCCACAGTCATGAGAGGCCAGACGAGGAGATGCATGCTTCAATGTGAGTGGTATTGAGTTGGCTACACCCAGCCAATAACATGACTACCAAGTTATGTCCACCCAGTCACATGACCACCAAGCCACACCTACCACCTAAGCCATGCCCACAGAACCGGTTGTTAAAAATTTGAATCCCACCCCTGAAACAGCTAGAACATTAGCTACATTTAATTTCAAAGTCAAAATTATTATCTGAGGATGTATTATAGTCTTGAGTTCTTCTATAAATGTGAACTATATTCTGTGCTGAGTTTATATGGCAGCACAGTTTGGTGTATCATAAATCTACTGGGAAAGTTAAAAGAGTATTTGGAATAGATAATAACATTTCTGTACAAGTAAATAAATGCGTGTATTATTTTACTTTTTAGCTGGAAATCTGTAGTTAAGAAAGGTGTTGATATTTTACCCTTAAATGGATAATACTAACTTCGAAATGTATTCAGCTGTTTTGATCTTTACAGGTAACTGCTTACTTATATTTTCTGACAATCCAAACATGAAAGAAAAACATGCTGAAATTATATCAGTTAAAACAAAAAGGCCAATCACAGCAAGTGCCAATCTCACAGAAAATAAAAATAGATCACACCACTTAAAACAGTACAAATAATAAAATTATATAAGGTAGAACTAGACAATCTGATGGTCATTAAAGATTGTGCCTCCCTCTGTTAAGCCTGGTTTCCCCAACCAAGGTTAGGGAGACAAGCTAAACAGAATGTGCAGTGTTAGTCAGATAGGCACACAGATAAATGAGTGAGCTAAGCTTGTATGTTTATTAACATACAGTAAAAATAACAGATACGCTTGTGCTATCAAAAATATAGTTTATTCCATTATGAGTTCATAGCATAGTCAAAATAACAGTCCAATAGTCATGTATCATTTAGTCAGTCCATTCAGGGATATTCAGTTAGTAAAGTCCGTTTAGAATATCCTATGTCAGTTCACTTAAAAGTCAGTCCTTTGTTTTCTCTCCCGTTGGAGCAATGCAGTCTTGAGTCCTTGCAGTAATCAGGGATCATCAAAGCCAGAGAGAGATCAAGCTGCAGCCTTGCTTCTTTTAAAGTGCTTTCACAACCACTCCCTTAATTACTATCCCACAGTTAAAGTTCCAGACACTTTAACATACAAACTATGATTACATATTATTATTTACCTAAACCAGTTAGGGTAAAACAATGTTATCCCTAACATTCTCCCCTTTTAGGAAATAATAATAAATATAACTATTTACATCTTTAAATCATATTAGTTACAACTTTCTTTAAACTTAGTTACTCCTTGAGCTTTTGTAAATTGGTCTGCAATATTTTCTTCCGTCATGCAGTATTCCAATTTAATTAGCCCATTCTTTATAGATTCTCTAACATTTAAGTATCTTAAATCAGTATGTTTTGATCTAGTTTTAACAGCAATACTAGTAGCTAACTTAATAGCAGCCTGGTTATCCTCGTACACAATAATGGAATCTTTTACAGTTATACCCATGTCTAATAATAACTCTTTGTACAAAATCAAGTCAGTGCATAATAATGACAGACATGAAAATTCCGCTTCCATCGTGGACAAGCTAATATGCTGTTGTCTGATTGACCTCCACCCTATTAGTGTTTTGTACCATGCCACAGTGTGAATGGTAATTCACCTGTTGTTGAATTAACAACATTATTTAATATATGATTACCACACATTATTGCTTCTCCCCACAAATTGTCAGGTAATCCTGAATCAGACATCATATTTGTGCCATTGATTGCAATGTTTGGCCTCTTCTCTCTATAAAGGCATTATGTTGTGGCCTATATGGTGCAGACATTTTATGTTGAATACCTAATATTCTTAGTCTGTTCTGGAATTTATTATTTGTAAATTCCGTACCATTATCTGTTATAAGAGTTACTAATTTCTTTTTAGTTTTCCTTTCAGCAAATTTTATCCAATTAAAGAGATTTTGATACGTTTCAGTTTTGCTCTTCATTAAATAGCAAAACCCATATCTAGAATAGTGGTCCATTATACTTAGTATGTAACGAGCTCCTCCTACACTTGGTTTTTTCGGACCTATTAAATCAGCAAATACTACTTCTAAAGGCTCTTTGGTAGTAAATCCATCAACTCTATTAGCCGGTGTGACCCTGCTTTTGCTTTGATTGCAGGCATTACATTGCAAATACTTATTACAAGGTTTCAAACTTATTCCCTTAGATAATTCAACAGTTTTCTTAAGCATTTTAAAATTTAAATGCCCTAGCCTTCGATGTAACAAGTGAATACATTCATCATGAGGTTTCTTATTTTCATAAACTGTGTTAGCCACCTTTAAACCATCATCATTTAACACATATAATTCACCTCTTAAAGATGCAGTAATTTTCTTATTTTCTTTCTCAATTATGCAGTTATCTCCCCTAAATGTAGCTACATATCCTAGTTTAACCAAAATTCTTACTGAAATTAAATTAAACTTAAGTTGTGGTACATATAACATTTTTACATTCTCTTTTATAAAAGAACAATATGCTATACCCTGACCTTTAGCTTTCAGTTTCCAGTCATTGGCTAACGATATCTGCTGTGTACTCTTGGACATTTTAATAAAATTTTTGTTATCATTTGTTATACAATGAGATGCTCCACTGTCAACCACCCATAAATTATTTTTTACAGCTCCGTTAGTATACATGGCTAACTCTAAATTTTTATTTATCTTTTGATGACTTTTTGTATTCTGGCCAGCATTCTGGCATTTTGCCTTTTTACAAAATTTTGCCAAATGTCCTCTTCCTCCACAATTAAAACACTTTTTAATTGCGTATGCAGTAGGAGATTCATTATCTTCTTTTTGAGGTTGCTGCCTCCTTAACTCATCTCTTTCAAGCCTTCTTCTGGCCTCTTCAATCAATCTGCCAGTTGTATCAGTTAAAGTTAGACTTTCCTTTGGCAATATTTCAAGGGAAGTTACGTAGTTGTCATAACTTTCATCAAGGGAAGATAGAATTATGTAGACTTGGTGTAGTTCAGAGAAAATAAGCTCTTTCTCGTGCAGTTCTTGAAAAATGCTTTGCATAGTTTTCAAATGACTCAGCATATCACCATTTGTTTGGAGATGTGTACTGAAAAGCTTCCGTGTTAGATTTATGTGAGCATCAACATTATCGCGAAAATAAATCCTCTTCAGCTTCTGCCAACACCCAACAGCCGCTTTCTCTCCATGGATATAAACAAGCTTTTGATCAGTTAAGGTTAATGCAATAATGCAAATAGCGTGTTCATTTTTATGCATAAATTCTTCTATCTTTAGTTTATCTTCATCATCCTCTGCATCCCATTCTTCTACGTTTGGTGGATTTTCAATTATGTTCCACAAACCTTCTCTTCGTAGAAGCAGACTACATTTCATAGACCATGATACATAGTTTGTTCCATCCAACTTGGATATAAGGGACAAACTTTGTAGATTGACTTGTGCCATGTTTTCTTATATGGATATAAAAACTATAATTAATAAAACACAGCTGTCTGTTTACTGTAATGTATAACAACACAAACTCTCACTTTTAACATAAATCTGTTTTATCCTAGTTAAACTGACTTTGCAGCCTCTGGGCCCATAACCAGTGTTAAGCCTGGTTTCCCCAACCAGGGTTAGGGAGACAAGCTAAACAGAATGTGCAGCGTTAGTCAGATAGGCACACAGATAAATGAGTGAGGTAAGCTTGTATGTTTATTAACATACAGTAAAAATAACAGATACGCTTGTGCTATCAAAAATATAGTTTATTCCATTATGAGTTCATAGCATAGTCAAAATAACAGTCCAATAGTCATGTATCATTTAGTCAGTCCATTCAGGGATATTCAGTTAGCAAAGTCCGTTTAGAATATCCTATGTCAGTTCACTTACAAGTCAGTCCTTTGTTTTCTCTCCCGTTCGAGCAATGCAGTCTTGATTCCTTGCAGTAATCAGGGATCATCAAAGCCAGAGAGAGAGCAAGCTGCAGCCTTGCTTCTTTTAAAGTGCTTTCACAACCACTCCCTTAATTACTATCCCACAGTTAAAGTTGCAGACACTTTAACATACAAACTATGATTACATATTATTATTTACCTAAACCAGTTAGGGTAAAACAATGTTATCCCTAACACCCTCTCTCCTTCCTTCCTTCCTTCCTTCCTTCCTTCCTTCCTTCCTTATGATATGTTTGGGGTGTACCAGTTTTAGCCATTTTAATCTAGTTATGGAGGCTTGGAATTTCATTGATATACAGAAATTTCAAGCATTTTGAAAACTTAATATGTCAATATTTCCTGTGGTTTTACAACTCCCCCCCCCCCTAAAAAAGACTAGAAACAATAGCACTGTTTGTAATCTGATATCATCAATGGAATATTGTAGTGTTCCAGGTACCACAAGAACAGGTGGCAGAGGTTCAATGCAACTTCTATGACATGAGGACTCTACTTTTGTTATAGGCTTTATGCCACAGAAAGTCTTATATTAGGAATTGAAGAAAAAAATGCTGAATTTTACCTGAATGAAAATATAACAAAATGTCACTCTTTTTGAGGATTTGGACTGACTCTTGGGAAGTCCACTTTCAAACAACCATCCAACATACTACAACCAGGCAAGAATAATAAACTAAAACCCCTGAAGACAACTTCAGTAGTATATAAGAAATGACTTTTCAGTCATTTTATGACTGTTATATGTTATAGGATTTTATGAGAACTTAGAATTAGATCTTGAAACAACCTATCAGTTAACATGATACAGTACAGATAGTATGATCTATAGAACCAGATTGGTAGTTCACAACAATTTGCCTATGTAAATAGTTCTTTTTAATATGCTTTGGGGATAGAAAGCAGGGTTCTGTATCTTGTGGGTTTATAGCATCTGTAATGGAATGCAGTAATAAAGTCATTGAAATAGGGCTGTGAATATTCAATACCACAGAAGCAGGCAGGAACAATCTAGGTCATTATCTCTCAATCTTTTTCACAGTGAAAATTTTGGAAAAAACATGAAAATGAATTAATACATATCTTGCCTTAAACTCCTGGAGAAAAGCAGAATATAAATTTTACAAATAAAAGGTTTCCAGGAAAGAAGGAAATTATCCATTTCAGTTTCAATGAAAGCTTTAGGAACTTTCTATTATCTTTCAATGTTTCTCACAGTGCTAAAAATGAAAGATTCAAGATACAAGAAAACAAAAGAAATTGAGACCTTGCACAAATTGCTTTTTAATTATACCTAATGATAGCTGTAAAAGGCTAAACAACCAAAGTGTATGGAAAGATGCAATTATGCCCAAATTGGTTCTGGGAAGCCCACAGGAAAGCTGAAAGTGGTTGAAAATTGTCCCCAAAGGAAACAGTGTCTGAAGTCATTCAGGTTAAATACTCAAACAGATAGCTGGCCCAAGGGGTTAGATTAATAGATCACTTCTCTTTCAAGTAGGTAATAGAAACTGTCGCATAGGCCCATTGTAAGCTATATTTGAAAATATTATTTCTGGTCATATGAACCAACCAGTGATCAGTAGATACCTTTCTTTTGAAAATGGAAGCCTACGAAACTGGTGAGGGCATTTATGAATGCTCAAAACATTTTATTTTCAATATTTTCCCTGTCTTTCTTTTTCTGGTTAAAATGTCTAAATTGGGCATCCAAATCCATAAGCACACACAATGCAAAGTTATTATGTGATGCTAGGTTGCTATTATTCTTTATGGTTATGGGAAGAAAACAAGTTCAATAAAAGAGAAGTTACCACCTCTGAAGACATACTTCACTGTTTCAATATAGATGCCGGTTTTTATCTTATATAGTTCACCTGTGTTAGATCTCCCACATTATAGATCTCTCCAAATATAGACTGTAGTCAATGACTACAGTGTCAGTATAGACTAATATCTCTGAAAGACACCATACATGGAAAACTACTTTATACAAATAACTGTTTTGTCTCTGTCTTTGTATTTGTTTTGTTTTGATATTTACTCAGTATCCATATTCATATGCAATTCCCAGAAGTCAGCTATCTATATAGCGGAATACAAGAATATGCTTTAAACTGTAATACTTTCATCCTTCATAAAATGATATTGTACCATTTACAATTCTTTCTGCAATGTCTGAATCATGTTCACTGGTCTCTACTCCCCTTGGCAGTAGCTCACTGCATATTAATATTAGTTGTTCAAACTGTATGTCAATCAAACCAGAAGGGAGAAGAAAATATATAATTCATCTCAAACTAAACATTGCTCATCACACCATTATGTTTCTAGGCTTCTTTCATAAACCTCACCACATCATGAATATTAGTGCTATGTATGGTTCATTAGTACCATGAGCTCTAATAATTCTGTCACTTAATATATTGAATACAGTAAACTATTTTTGACCCAAAGTCCTGAAATACATTTCATTTAACAGGAAAATTATAGCTATTTTACATTCCACTAAGTGTTTAGCCTCAAACATGCTACATTTATCATTGACATTACATGATTTATCATGTGAAAAAATATATTGCTGTGTTTAACTCCATTTGTACAATAAAATTCTGAAAACTTGGTAGGACAAAAATCAAAGAAACAAACAAACAAACAAAAAACCAAGAAAGTTGGGGAAGGCATGAAGCCTAATATTCTTTTTAAAAACTGTATTTTAACAAAGAGATGAAGCTGTAAACTCAATATTGTAGTGTCTAAACATACATTCAGAGACTAAACTGTTGAAGGTTAATTGTGGGAAAGAAAGCATTTACTGACTTTTTAAGTGGATTTTGAGGCCACCTGATTCTGAAAAGACTCTGGGCTTGCAATATGTTTAAAAATACATATTTTTGGGAGGAAAAACTTGACTGTCCTAACAAAATATACAACATAGTTGCCAGAGATACCATAGACTGAAGCATGGGATCAGGGCCAGATGTGAAAAGAATTCCATACTTGAAGTCAATATTTGAAGAATGAGAATAATGCATAATTCTGGAGCAATGCTTTTCCAGAGGACAGGGGCCATGACTAGGAATCATTCCAGAAGGCAGGGGTCATAACCAACAATCATTGGTTCCACAAATGACACATTTCATGGAATGAACCTAGAGTGCACACATTTGCCCAACCATAGCAGACAAGACAAAAATGATCATGCCCAGTTAGTCTCTCAAATAATCAGGCCTATGCCATGAAGAGCTTTATAAATGTCACCCATCACCTTGAATTGTTCCTGGTGACCCACTGGGAGTCAATGAAGTTTATAAAGCAGTGATAACACATGGGCATAACAAGAATTCATTACTGTCCTCGGTGCTATATTGTGGAAGTTTTGAGATAATCTTCAAGGCTGGTCCTGTATAGAATCAAGGGAAGGGTACAATTGATATATCATGTGGACAGATCAAAAGCCTTCCTGGCCACAATTGCTATCTGCTCTTTGAACAGTAGATGTATTGTTGTACAAATTGTATCCTAGTCTCAGATGGGAAAATGAAATGTGGAAATACAGCCCTATTCAAAGCCAAGGGACTTAAGTAGCCATAATCATTCAATTTTGACAGGCTGAATCAGGGATCACTCTCATTCACACCTGAATACCTCTACAGACACTGGCTCAGCTTCGTCTGTGAACCTCAGGATTGGGTTATACAACTGAGAAGCATATTTACAATACCAGTACCAGTTTCCGAACTGACAGATGACTTCACCTAGTAGTTTCATTTAAATGCAAAACATGGCTGAAGATATCTAAATTCATCAGATGGCTTTCACAGGAAAAGTACACTTCTTATGTACTATATTGCTTTATATGGGTTCATAAACTTTTTTACACCCCCCACCCCCCAATGAGTTATTGGGATGAAAACAGAGAAAATGGAGAAGGGAAACAATTTATTTTAGTATTGTCCTCAAGTTTCTTGCATTCTCTAGGTTTTAAAAACAAAACTGCAAGCATTACTGTTTGGCTTCTTTATGTGACGGTGTTTTATGCAAAGTCAATCCTGAGTTGCACACTGTAGCTGATGCAATATAATAAAGAAAGCTATTTTCAGCGATTTAGTTGTGCTAGTGTTCTTAACAATATTGCAGAATATATTACAGTGTGGGTGTAGAGAAGAAAACAAGTGAAGTGCAAAGCCAAACAGCTTCAGCACCTTAATTCTACTTACAAACAAAATTAACATTGCAAACAATTTCCATGAGTTGTGAAGAAATTAAATTTGATGTTCCTAAAGTTGCTGCCCAGGATGTAGTATTTTACTTGGTTCAAAAATGCCACTTACAAATTTGTATAAAAAAGAAATGCTTTATTTGCAAAAATACAATGACCAAGAAGCTTGAATATTCAATAAACTATCTGCTGCCATTATATTATGACTAAAGGGACTTTCTCCAGCATAATAAAATGCTTTCTGTAGTTTATAGCAGTAGCAATAGTGCTTAGATTTATATACTTAGAGCTTTACAGGCCCCTCTAAATGGCTTACAGAGTTAGCATATTGCATCCAACAATCTGGGTCCTCATTTTACCAATCTTGGAAGGATGGAAGGCTGAGTCAACCTAGAGCCAGTCAGGATTGAACTGCTGGCTGCCAGCAGAATTACCCTGCAATACTGCATTCTAACCAGTGTGCTGTTTTATCAGAAAATAAAATTTGTGTTTGATTTGTGCTCTGAGTTCCCCTGACAGATTCTATGCTCTTTTCAAAGGGATCAGATCATGTAATGTAAATCTGATATATGTAATGTTAGAGACTTTTCATCAGACAAAATTGAACATATACCTATTATTTCACCATGAAGAAAAAACAAATTAGAATAACAGCACTTTTGAATTATATAAAGTTCTTGAATTATATAGCATGAGCTCACTTCCCATTTATGAAAGGACATGCTTTATTTGCAGTAGGAAGGCTGATGATGATTATGAAGAGGAGGAGGAGGAGGAAGAGGAGGATTTTGTATGATTATGGTTTAATGACTTATTTAACATTCTAGCACAATGAGCTATTTTGTACTGTATAACTTATTATGCTATTTCAGATCAGGATCTGTTTTGTTTTTTAAAGCATTTGCCTAATTTATCAATAAACATTTTTAGATGTATCATTTGTTCAGGCAAGCTGCTTACTTATTTTTAGTTTTACTCTGTTTTATTTTAATCAGCCATTCATATTTAGGTTTCACAGTTCTGAACACTAATGGTCATTTTTACTACTCACTATTTAGGAATCAAGTGTTTTAATTTTGAATTAATTTTGAGCTGGTTTATGACCAAAATAAACTGAACTAATACTGTATTTATCTCTACATATGGCATGTCCATAGATCTACTATAAAAAAAGAGGTGGCTTCTATGAACATGAAAACACACCAGTCTCCTTTACCAGAAACATGTTGCCATAAGACTGCAAATTAAAATATTTTGGTAAAATAATAGACTATTAACCTTAATTAATTTGTAATAATGTAAATGCATGATTTGTTAAAATGTAAATACATATCATCTATACTCAGGAATTTCCGAAGGGGATCGAATTCTACATATAGATTTGAAAGCTTAGCTTAGAATAATGTTATGTATGTCAAAGGTTTTAAAGTTCCTATCTTAAATAAAAAAATGAATTTCAACTTGAAATTTTAACTTGAAAAAGGCAAAAATCAGAAAAAATGAAAAGGTAAAAGAAAATAAACATGTAATTAACATTGAAAAATAACTAATTGAACAATTTATTATTTATTCAAGAGAATAAATGATTTTATGAACATCCTTCCAGAAACTATAGTATAAAGAACAAACACACATTTTTAAAAAATTCCAACCTTTTGTATCTTACTAACAGGTTGACAAATGTAGTTAAAGCCAATATTAATGATTCTGCAACATTATAAATGTGGTCATATACACATAAATGTGCATGTTTTCTACATAACTTTGCCAGATTCTTCCCTCCAAAATGATCCCCTGTCTACGATTATAAATTTATTTATTTTTTTAAAGTTTCAAAAAGAAAATTGGCAAAACACACAGGCATGGGCAAAAAAATTTCTCAGGGTGTTAAAGCAACCATATCCCCCTGATAGCTGAGCATGACTGCTATGAAAATGTTTCACAGTTGTTCCCAAGAGAGTTCAGAATAGAAGTAGGTGTTTCATGACACTACCTCAACATAAACTTCAATTTTCCTGCAACCACAAAACTAAGGAAGGTTACAAAGCCCAGGAAAAAATGCAGCATCTTTAAGTGTTACCAACAGATCCATATTCAACACGTGTGTGTGTGTGTGTGTGTGTGTGTGTGTGTGTGTGTGTGTGTGTAATGAGGGGGTCAAAGAGGCCATCTACAGCATGTCAAAACTGAACAGCCATCTCTTATCAGAAGGGGGGTAGGATACAACATCATCAATCTCCAGTCTACAGCACAGTCCTTTCAAGTTTCAAGAAGGCTCCACACCAATTTAGTTTTGTTTACTTTATTGTTATTGCACCTTGTACAATGAAATTAAATGTCTTCAGTGTACATTATAACTATAAAAATGAAACACAAACACACATCCTTCCCATTCTATACAATTGAATTTAAACCCTGATATTGCTTTAATATTGCACTATACAGTAGAATTCAGTAGAGTTACTGCCCTGGGATAGAAGCTAATTTTCAGCCTATTGTCCTTGTTTTTATTATTCTGTACCGTCTGCCAGATGGTAATAGTCCAAAAAAGAGGTTACCAGGATGAGATGGATCTTTGAGAATGTTCTGAACTTTCTTAAAGCAGGGGATGCTATAAAGCTCTTTCAAAGAGGGGAGAGGGCAACCAATGATCCTCTGGGCAATGACGTTAACCATCTGGAGTGCTTTCCTATATGCCACTGTGCAATTGGCAAACCAGGTACAGTAAGTTAAAATACTCTCTATGGTGCAGCAGTAGAAGGTCATCAGCAGTTTTTCATTCAGTTGTTTCCTTAGAAGTCTCAGGTAATATAATCTCTGCTGGGTCCTTTTGACCAGTGCTACAAAGTGAGTGTCCCAGGTCAGGTCCTATTTTATGATAACACCCAACATATATTTGCATCACTCGGTGACCCTGATAACACAGATAAACCTTCAGGTGATCTTAACAACCCGCCAAAAGAATGCAAATGTCCAGCTGTCTGCAAGGAGTATAAATCGTTCCATTCCCCACTATCCAATCAGAGCTGAAGAAGTTTCTTGGATGAGAAACAAAATGTCTTCAAAGAAGTACCAGAAAAGCTAGTTGCCTCTTGAAAAGCACCTTTGGGAAAACCATGACTTGGATGTCTGATAGATAGAAATGTTTCCAAACTTCATTTGAAAACCAGGTTGGGACATTGTTGCTCCATTTTGTTTTGTTTTTTTGAAACAAATTTTATTAATTTTAAAGACAAACAAACCATCATTAACCATTGAGTACATAAAACCTCTTTCCATTATAAATTTTTACAAGTCAAATAAAACGTTATTTTATACAACATAATTCTATTTTATCCCGCTTCAATATGGACATATAAATATCTTTTAACAAATTTCTCATTATTTCTCTTTATTCTTATTCAATTTCATTATTATTATTATTATTTCTATATTTATCCATTTTATAGTCATCATCTTCATTTCTCTCTGACTTGTTTACTGTTATTCTCATCCAACTTTCCTCCAAGGTTTTATTAATTCTCAAACAAACATAAACACACAAAACACAAAAACATAAAACTTCTTTTTAGAAAGTAGCTTGGCCCCAGATTACCTCTCTTTATATGGACTTCAATTAAATTCATGCTCATCTTATATACCATTACCTATCTTATTTACCATTCTATATCTTCTATATCTTCTATATAGCTTCTCCTCGCTTTTCACTCTTCTTAATTCTATTTTATTTATTTCATTTTAATTTAAATCATTATACTTGTATCTTTTGTCCATTCTTTCCAAATTATCCATTTATCTCATTCCCTATAGTAAAAAAAAAAAAAAAGGATTTCTCCTGGAATCACTAATCAAAGTATGATGACTTTCTATCGTCCCCCTAAATTAATATTTAGAATAATGCCCATTACCCAATCTGATTCTGCTTAGTACATTCTACCTACTAACTTTTAAAAAGAAGAAAAAATAATAAATCCAAAATGATTAAATACATAATTAGATAATAAATCTAAATGTTAAATCTTGTAACATTCCAATTATCTATTTCAAAAACAAATGCTACAATGCTAAGTTTATTATAACATCAATACAATAGTCAATTAAACTCTTCAATTAAACTCAATATTTTAGACATCCCCTTTACTATTTTGTTAAATTTTAAAATCTATCATTACTAAACATTTCAATATTTTAATCTTTTATTAATTCTTATAACATTCTAATTTTCTATTTCTAATACAAATACTACAATACCATCTTATGTACCTTGTAGAATCTTCTTTTAAAAAAATTATACATTACCCTTTATCCCTAAAAAAGATTCCTTTTTTCCCATCTTGTTTCATACCTTTGTGGCTCCCCCCCTTTTCCCTTCCTTTCTTATCCCACCTGACCTTTTTACCCCCCCCTCTCCTAACCTCTGCCTTTTTAGCTTCCCCTCTCTGTTGTATTCCTTTTTTCTTTTGCTTTCTAACATTGTGTTGATTTTGCATCTTATTTTTCTCTTTCTTGGGTGTTTTTTTTAAGTCTTAAGTCCTTCATTTTCCTTTCTCTCTTTCTCCTTTCTTTCTTAATTAAACTTTTGGATTCATTAAAGATGGCTTCTTCTTCTTCTTCTTCTTCTTCTTCTTCTTCTTCTTCTTCTTCTTCTTCTTCTTCTTCTTCTTCTTCTTCTTCTTCTTCTTCTTCCATCTATTGTTGTGTTTGCTGACAAATAGTAAGTGCCATTTCTAAGAAATGAAAGGCTTCTTTCACAGTGTCCTTGCCTTCTTTCCTTATTTTTCCATATTTCTTTCTAAGTTCATCAACAGGTAAAGCCATTATAAACCTTTTCTTTTTTTCCCCCCTCTTCTTCTTTTTTTTAAAAAACAACCAAGATGTTTCAAAAGTTATAACAGTTCCCCAAAGTCCCAGAGTCATCAATCAGTCCAAACAGAGCACAAAGTTCTCATTTTCTCTTCCTGGGGTAATATCAATAAAAAGAAAAAAGAAAAAAAGCCCAATTTGTATTTTGAAGCCTTGTTGCAATTAATTTCTTGTCTCAAAATCTTCAAGGCATCTCTTCCAGCAAGATCTTAATATATTTTTTTTTGTCCTCTCCCTTCCCACTTATAACAAAGAGCCAAATTCTTACCTTCTATAAAAAGACAGGTTTCTCAATGTCCATTTGTTGATTCCGTAGGGAAGGAGAGTAAACTTTCCCTTTCAGCACCTCAAATTCGCTGCTAGAAAGTCTCCTCTGGAAACAAAGTATCGTTCAAAAAGTCATGGTTTTGAGGATGTTAGATGTATCTTAAAGTCCTGGGTCAGCCAAAAAAACTTTCTCTTCAAAACTTTCTCCCTCTTCCTCCTGCGCAGTCTTACCCAGTTGCTGGCTTCTTTGTGGCGGCCATTACAGACCGCCGCTCCACCGCCTTGAGAGAAGGGGGTTTTGCCGGCTGGGGAGGGGGTCTGCGACACACCCAAACCCCTCTCCAGATCCCCCTATCTTCGGCTGCCTCTACAGGGCAGCCTTAGCCTCCAGACCCATCGGGGTCAGAGGCACCAAGACGGCTAGCGCAACAGGGATTGCTCAGGATCACGAGTCCCTGCCGCCGCCGAAGCCTGGCAAACCGGAAGTCCATTGTTGCTCCATTTTGGAAACCTACAGTGAGTTCCCAAGAAGTATATTATTATACTGTGGCATTAATACTTTATTCCAGAAACATGGAATTGGAAATAAATGGAAATAATTAGTTGCCATAACTTCCCATGAATACAAGTCTTTCACAGAATTTAGTTTAGAAAAGGGAAACAAGCCTGATTCATATGAGACCTAGCCAGTCTTTGACAAAAGAGAAAGAGAAAATTCCGTTGTTGGTTTTTATACGTGCATTATGTCATGTAGTATGAGAGTAAAACAATAAGTTAAGGGCCAAGTGGGTAAAATTAATTCAAATAAACTGAAAACTGATCTTGTCCAACACCTAGATGATCTAGTATCCTTGATCTCCCTGGGGGAGCTAGGAGCACAAGGTTAATAAAAGAGTAAAGGAAAGAGTCAGTGGTGGGATTCATTTTTTTTTACTACCAGTTCCATGGGTGTGGCTAGGTAGACATGGCCATGTGATTGGTGGACATGGCTCTTTTTTTGCAGCACCACCCCCACCCCATTTTTGGGCCTTCATGGCTTCAGGGGAGCCTCAGGGGGGGGTGTTTTTGCTCCCAGAAGGCTCCCCTGAGGCTCAGGAAGTAAAATATTGGAGCATACGAGGGGTACCTAGCACCTCTCCACACTCCATTTTGGGGTCTTCCTGACTTCAAAGGATCCTCTAGGGGATTTTTTTTGCTCCCAGGAAGCTTCCCTCAAGCCCAGGAAGCCAAAAAATGGAGGGGGGGCTGTGTCCTCTCCCTCCATTTTTTGCCTTCCTGGGCCTCAGAGAAGTTTCCTGGGTGAAGCAGTAAGAAGCACGGGGAATCCTGGCACAGCTGTTTGTAGGAACAGCTGATTGTCGGGAGGTAAAACAAAAAAAAGAAAAAGCTTAATGAGTGATTGGGCAGGTGGGCAGGCATCAGGCGGGTAGGGCACGCGACTGGGAGACTGGTGGGGACATGGCCAGCCAGAAGGTACTACCGGTTCAGTGACCCATGCCAAATCCTTGCTACCGGTTCAATACCACCACTGGAAAGAATATCTCTGGATAGAAAAACAATCAAACAGCTATGCAGGGCACCTCCTTTTTTATAAAAAAGATCAATCATTTGGCAGAGACACAATGTAAACACACAATATTTCCCCAAGAAATCTTACTCCATTAGTATCCAAGTCCTTGGAATATTTGTATGCCATAACACAGACGAGATTTCACACCTGTTTTAATCAACATAGTTGTGTATGCTCAGAGTATGCTGTATCTTCTTTTTGTCATAAATGAAAGCATCCACTTTAACTCATCTGAAGTAAAACCATGTCTTGGCATTTCTGAAAATCCTTTCATTGAGAACAGGTTAGAAAAAAATATTACATAATGATGCTATTTTAATATTCAGTCGTCTAATAATCTCCAGAGAAATATCACTCTCTGCCACCAATATAAAAATCAAAAAGAGGCTGGTAACATTTTTTTCAGACTAATACAAATATTATTAAAAATTCTAAGTTTTAATAAGCTGTAGTTCACCTGATCAGATGCAAGTGAGCTGTAGCTGTAGCTCATCAAAGCTTATTCCTGTTACTATACCGTGTGTGTGTATTCTCTTTGTATGTGTATCTCTAAGTTCTCCAACAATGCCTTTTTTGTTAAACCTTTTTTGTTAGGTACTCTTTTCAAACAATTTTATTTATTTATTTAGTGCGGGGCACCTGTTAGCCAGGAATCACCAAGGTGGCTGGCAGCCTCTGTGAAAAGCACTTTATCTGGTGGTGTTATATTTACCCATTGGATGCCTGAATGCCAATAGGCAATCGGAGGAGGCTCCTTTTTTGTTCCTCTGCAGTTTATTCATTCATGGGAATCGAGCCGCTGAGCTCTCAGACTCAGCAGCACACAGACCCAGCATCTTACCATGTGAGCCACCACAGCCCATTTCAAACAAAACTAAACTATATCTCAAGATTTCTTTCCCCCCAAAAAAAACTCCTTATTGGAGTGTTAAATTGGTGTTTTCCTTTAATATAATATATTCTTTGATAATAACTCATATTCCTTACTAATCCAAGAATATACCTCAAAAATAATGG
Organism: Hydrophis major; assembly: GCA_033807585.1. Classification (NCBI taxonomy): domain Eukaryota; kingdom Metazoa; phylum Chordata; class Lepidosauria; order Squamata; family Elapidae; genus Hydrophis; species Hydrophis major. The sequence goes on along the minus strand of CM066330.1, from coordinate 99,724,247 downwards.
TGTCTGAACAATTATATCTTTCTTCATTATAATGAATTGTAGAAATTTAACTTCTTGGCCACACTTACTAACCTCTTAAATGATTAAAGTTAGTTTTGTTTAAAGAGGTCTTGCTTAATAGATTATTATCATATCACTGTGGCATATAAAGTGATTTATGAGTAATTCAGAATATCCTGTTTTTCCATGGAGGTCATTTGTCAGAATATTATATTTTCACAACTTGCTTGTTGCCCTACATGCAAGAGTTTCATTTTTGAAACAGGTCATATAATTGGCTGCAATAGGGTGCATTCTGCCTATTCCAAATTCTACTATAGGTGTAACCTAGGATTTCTTTATGCTGGATGTGAGATGGAACTTAGTTTAAAATAAATAAAACTCACTTTCAATGTTAAAATAAAAATTCAAAAAAAAAAAAAAAAACCCCAAAAGGTAGCAAAATTTAAATTGGAATAATATTGAACATTTGTAAGTTGCCATCCAGATTGCATCTACAAGATTCTTAACAACCATTCTTTTAGTGACCATTCAAAGTTATGACAGTGCTGAACAAAAAGCAGTTATAACTGATCCTTAAAGTTATGGCTCTTTCAGTGCCCCCATGTTCACATTATTGAAATGTGGGTGCTTGGCAGTCTGTCCTCATTTTTGATCACAGCATGCATTTTGGCTCCATTGACTCAGCGATCTCCTCCTCCACTGTAGCCTTTTGGCTGTCCTTCACTCCTCTGCCACCTACTCATGGCATCCCCATGGCCCCAGCAGAACTTCATTATCTTCTTCCCCCTCACTCCCCCCCCCCCCCAGTGATGAGGCACACTCAACCAAGGCTGCTTCTGGCCCTTTGTGATGCATCGTGACTCCACCACAATGTCTTTATGTTACCTTATGATACCTCTAGCAGTCTGCACAAGACAGAGCTGTGATGTTCTCACCTTATAGAAAATTAACAAATTTATCTACAGTTTCTCTTCAGTTTTCTATAGTTATTTTATATTAGTTAAGTTCATGTCAAATTGGTTCTTTCCTAAATATTTAGCATGAGGTGCATAATATTAAGAAATAACTAAAAGACTGTTTTCATATGAGAGAGAGAAGGAGAGGGAGAGAGGAGGGAGGGAGGGAGGGAAGGAGGGAGGGAGAAATGTATGCAAGCATAGAAATTGGAAGATGCAAATCATGTTAAGAACCAAGTCTGACACCCACAGGAAATTGGGCAGGGGTAGGATTCTACAGATTCCCACCTATTCGCTAGAACCGGTTGTTAACATTCTAAGCAGTTCAGAGAATGGGTTGTTAGAGAAAATTACTGGCCTAATCCTGTAAGGAAGGCAGGAAGGAAACATTCTGGTGCTGCTTACAGAAACTGCCTCTCCGTTAACCCTTATTATATTCTTGGCAGGACTGGACTTCCTGTCTCAGGAACATCCCTGGAGTTTTTTTCACCTTCTTTGGTGGTACTTTGCTTGTGTGGAGTGACCATTCAGAGTTACAATAGCACTGAAAAAACTGACTTATGACTGTTTTTCACACTTATGACTGTTGCAGCATCCCCACAGTCATGAGAGGCCAGGTGAGGAGAAGTGTGCCTCAATGTGAGTGATGTTGAGTTGGCCATGCCCAGCCAGTCACATGACCACAAAGCCACATCCACCAACTAAGCCACACCCACAGAACCAGTTGTTAAAAGATTTGAATCCTACCCCTGAAATTGGGTATGCAATCCAGGTTCACCCAGGTATATCTCCTGTTGTCCTGGCTTTATATCTTGTTCACTTTCCCTTCTTAGAGATTAGAAATTGTAATTACATTTGCAACACCAGCTCTTATAGATTCAAAAGACAGATTTTATCAACTGTCTTAAGCCAAGAGCAAGAAAGTTAATCAGACTCTTAAACAAATAATTTCTCAGCCATTTATGAATTTCATATGGGTTCTGGTGAGCCATCCAGAAGCAGAACTTACATCCTTGTTTTTAGTTTGAATGATTAAACTTGGCTTTGGGATACATAACGGTAAATGTAAAGGTTCCCCTCGCAGATATGTGTTAGTTGTTTCTCGCTCTAGGGAGCGGTGCTCATCTCTGTTATAAAGCTAAAGAGCCAACGCTCTCTGAAAACTTCTCCATGGTCATGTGGCCGGCATGATTAAATGCCAAAGGCACACAGAATGCTGTTATTCTTCCACCAAAATGGTCCCTATTTTTTCTACTTGCATTTTTACATGCTTTCAAACTGCTAGGTTGGCAGAAACTGGGACAAGAAACAGGAGCTCACTGTGTTACACAGCATTAGGGATTCGAACCACCGAACTGCCGACCTTTCTGATCAACAAGCTCAGCATCTTAGCCACTGAGCCACCATGTCCCTCCACATCCCACCTTAGTGTCGGCCCCGCTGGGTATCTGATGATTTACACTGAAAAATCCCATTATTCACATGTGTAGATTACGGTAACAAGAGTTTATTTTCTCAGTCAATGTCACAATAATCCCAAAAGGCAACACTGGATTAATTACAAGCAAAGCTAGCGCTGAGAGCAACTGCCTCTCAGCGCTTATTATAGCTGCTTGTCAACCCCACCCAGATAACCTATATCCGCCCACTCTTCCAATGCCTCCACCATGCAACTACTCACACCTAACCTAGCCATTCACCTCTAACTCACCACCACCCCACAAACAATATAAACAGTAGAACAGTATGAAAGCACCCCAACCAACCCTGTAGAGGATCACAGCGCTCAGAAACCTCCGCATTCTGCTGGTCACTCCAAATGCTGCTAAGCTACAATTGGACTGCTGCCAAACAGCTAATGCTCTTTCTGGTGTTCCAAAGCAGCTGCAGCTTGGCTTAGTCCATGGGTGATGCCTAGGCAGAAGAGGCAGGCCTCACTTCCCTGGCAAAGGAGGTGCCCTGTCTGAGTTTGGAGCAGTCCGTGGGCGACACCAGGAGAAGAAGCAAGCATCGCTCCTCCATCACCAGAGAATGAAGAGGAGGGAGGCAGCAAAGGAGGCATTTTCCCCAGTGTCGGGCTGCCATGACTCCACTGTGGGCCCAACACTTGGGATACATAGCAATCACCAAACAGTCCAGTAGCTAGGATTTTATGACTCAGGGTAACCAAGTTTTCTTCACTCTAGAGAAATCTTTTGGGTTTCATTCATCCATTCATCCATTCATCCATTCATCCATTCATCCATCCATCCATCCATCCATCCATTCAATCAATCAATTATTCATTCATTCATCCATCCATCCATCCATCCATTCATCCATTCAATCAATCAATCATTTATTCATTCATTCATTCAAACTCCTTTTCTATTTCTGAACTGGTCCTGACTACCTTTATCATATCTGGTTTTCCAGTGTGCCAGATTTCCATTTACAATTATGTTTAATAAAAACCACAGTTATAGCCACATAAGTGAGATTTTTAAAAATCTATACACAAACATTAATAATTGAAGAAAAGCTGGAACAATACAGAAAAGTCTGACAAACTTTCCATGTTCTATTTCTGAAGAATAGTGTAATTCAGGAGGGTTAAGCTGCAGAACAATCCTACTCACTTGGCAAGAAAGCAGTATAGTGAGGAAAATTCACTCATTTTTAATAATCATCACACATGGAAATATAAAAATCAGGATAGGTATAACTGCCCTGCATGATGACAAGACTCATGTTAGTAAAAGGACTGGGCTGATTTTACTCCCTAACTATTGAGACATGCCGTAGATGAGCATGATTTGCAATGGGCTCAGATTCAGCCTTTCATGTGGAATATTTCTAACAATCAGAACTGGCACACTGAAAGCTGAAACAAAATGTGCTCAAATTAGAAAATTGGCAGCACCACTTTTCAAAGCTATTTTAAATAATGCATTTCCACTTCAACACATTTGTTCTTGTATTTGTCAACAGGATATGGAAATCAATGAAGTTAGGCCCTGCCTTAACTGTAGAACCATAGCTTAAGTGGTTTCTTTGAAGTCAAATGAAAACACAAGCACACAACACACAGCAAGGTACACTAAGGAAATGTTTAAAAAGCACCTGAAGTTTTAAAATTTACAAATTGTCAAATCATGTCCAATCTATACATTTATTGCTGAAGCTTAAATTGCTTTTTAATCCTTCAGCTTTCACAGTAGAAATATACTTCTTTCAGATCAGAACATGGATCCTGATATTACCAGCAAAGAAAAGCCTTTAGTTAACTTACAGCTTTCCATGAGTGACTATATTTAAAAGGAGGAAAGAGAGAGAATGAGTATGACCTTTATTTGTACAGTATTTATTTGAAAAGAAAACCTCCAACTTGTTCACCTCACAGACTAATAAGTCTTTAATTTTGCAGCAATTGCCCTCTTTTCAAACAGCTGTCAGATATTTTCTTGTAACCAAAGTTCAACAATGACAACCTGGCAGAAAAGGTCTCTAAGGAGATTAAAAATACACTCATTAAATAGTCTCTGTGATTCATTTAAAAATGAAATGTAAAGTTAAAACTTCCTCTGAAATATAGGAGCTGAAAAACTTCACCCAATGTAAGCTAATTAGTGTGTCCAACTGTAGAAAAGTTAAGAAAGAAATTGAAGTGCTTGGAATAAGTTGTCAAGTTTAACTCTGAGCACATGGATCCACTTCATATTTCAATTTGTTTTGACTGAAACCAGTCTTATCATATCTCAAGCTGATGTTGTCGTAACTCGGATCCCTTTCGAATGGAGGTAGCCAGACCTTGAGCTTTGGAATCATGTCCTTTCCCTTCACATTTCCCCCCAATTTTTTTAAGTCTATATAGCAAAGTTGGTGCTTGTGCCTTTTAATTAATATAGCTGAATAGAGGCGGGGAAATGAATGCTGGTTATGAAAACCATATCATTTTCTGCCTGAGATGAGAAATTAGGTAACAGATCTGCACTCTCTTTTCACATTCAAAACCAAACAAGAACCTCAACCAGACAGGTAATATAATGTCATCTTGACCCTGGCAATTGAACAACAATCTACATTTTATCAGTTGTAGGAGGCTGACTTAAGGTGATTCAGGAAAGGTGACAGAGCATACACAGTTTACTTCTTCAGAATCTTATTGGTATTTCCCAATTGCTTCTAAAAGCTATCAGAGGCCACTATTTCATTCTACCAAAATGTAGGACTGGTGCAAACACAGATTACTGTAGGTTGTTAATGAAATGTTTAGTATGAGATGTTAAGATATGTGGATAAATAAATACGAATATTTATTAATGTATTTTCTATCCTAGGAAGACAAATCTCTTCTAATTGGCTATTACAAGGGCCTCCAATGATTGTAAGACCAGCACTAGAAATAATCCATTGTGCGTAGTTCTTTAAAAAAAATGTGAATTGTAAACCTTTCCTTGAATATATCATTTTAGTTCTGTAAATGGCATGACTGAATATTCTTCTGTTTTAAACAAATAGGCTAAATGAGTATAGAAAAACGTAGCAATTTTCTTTATCAATCTGTTTCTGATCAGACTTTCATCCACTTTCAAAAATAGTATTGAATGATGTCAAACACATGTATTAACTTTCACTTATATCGGTGGATATTCTGAGACAGAATATCTTACTTATTGTGCTTCTTCATTTGCTCTATGTAGAGAAAAAATATTGTTTAAATCTGTTTTTTATCTTTTACCATATGATGTTGATAAAGACAGATGCAGTAGCACTTTTGGTGAGATATTGCTCTAAAATTATAAATATATCTGTATAATTTTAAACTGCTGAGTGAGACAAGTGAAGATTAAAAGTCATCTTTCATATCCCAAGAGGAATAATTAGCACAAATATGCAATTTTTAATATAGGAAGTTCAATATTTCTACAGCTTTAAATATATATTTTTGCTCTAAGCAACACTAATTGAATACCTTTGGAGTAAGGCTCAGAACAAATTAAAGGCATTAAAATATCCTTCAAAATATGAAGTTTCAAAAGGATCAGTAACATATTTCTGAATATATTTTCTATAAAAATCTTCATTATGGGTTGTATTGTCTATCTTTGTCCTTTCTCAAACAAGCTAAACTGGAAAAGTGAAACATTCATTGCTGTTTAATAATGAAGCTACATTGTGGTCTTTTTCTTTGTTTCATTATAACAAATCCAAATGAAATTTCATTATCAAAATCACAGAGAGTTATGTTCTTCACCCCTTTGATGCAAGAAGAGCTTTAAAGTGAAATACTTGTTATTGTATAAGGCAGGAGGTTAAAAATGTACAAGAAACACTGATTTCTTATTTCACTAGTTAAAACATAATTTCCCCACTGTTACCATATAACTCATTATTTCTGCACCAGGTGGTTCAGGTTTCATACATTAATTCATGTGTTCTAGCAATGCAAATTGTAAAGTATACTTGCTGGAGCCATGACAGCCATGGTTAATAAATCCCTGCAGTTATTCTCCCAGCACTTCCAGTGCTGAGCAAATCCTGCAAATTTTATGATATTAGAACATAACTGCTGTGTTTCAGACTGTATGAGCCTGATCCAGAAATTTTGGGAGGCATTTGTCCAACCAGATAGACATTGTCTTTTCAGCAGTTGCTAAGGCAAGTATGTTTCATACTAATGAAGGGATTATTCCTAAATCTCATATGCAAGTGGGGGTTGTTGACTATATCAGTCAAATATCCTCATTCCACTGTTAATCATAGAAGATGCCCAAGATACCAGAAAGTTTTCATCAAGTGAGATTTGTTCTACTTTGTATACCACTGTGTATAACCTGTGAATATAATTGACTATTAGGGTATTTCTACCAACCCCATAGTTTACACTACATTTGCATCATCTTCATTTCACCACAGGGCATTAAATCTGTTGTGCAGCTCTATCTGAAATATTTCATATGGTTGAGATTATAGTTAAATTCAGCTGGAAAGAAGAAGGTAGATGACAGTGAGCTGCACCTTCCAATTTCAATCTGATATTGCACCAAACCAGATGATGATCAAACCCTACTTCTCCCAGTATTTTACTTCATTAATAGCAGACTTAAAGTGCTTGTCTATCTGAAATAATTGATCATGGAAACAGCATTTATTGCTCATAAATACTAAGTCAACCAGTGAATAAACAGCAAGCTTAATACTGCAAAACTGAGCAGCTGTAGCCAATTATTGATCATGATACCAGAATCATGCTTCTCCATGATGTCTTCTCAGTCAGCCCAAAATTTATCAGTTTATGTCTGTTTGTTTGTCTATCTATATCTAAATCTATACCATATCTATCTATCTATCTATCTATCTATCTATCTATCTATCTATCTATCTATCTATCTATCTATCTATCTACATGCATGCAAATAACTGATAATTTCAAGAAATGCTGCTAATTTTGAATTTGTAGGATGAGAGTTATGAATCACTCTGCATTCATGCAAAACATTTAATAAAAAGAGAGAGACAGAGCACCTCTCCCCATTCCTATCAGCATGTGAATTTAAATAAGATTAGCATAAAACATCTTCTACTCCACATACATTTATTTGCTCTATATTTTGTCTGACCCTTTCCTTTTGCCACCCCATCTTTTGAATATAGGTGTATTCATATTTCCTTTTTAAAAATTATTTCTTATTCTATTTTTTCTAATCCCCCAAATGATGTTTTTTCCTGTTTTGATTTTTGTCTCTGGCTGTATGCTATATATTTTAAATTTTATTTACTTTTTAAAATGTTTCAGCACAACATTTAAATATTTCTTCTGATGCTTTAGTGTCTGAATGTTTATTTTCCTGGTGAGGAGTGTTGTTTTAAGGGTCTTTACTCTGTTGTGCTATTAAGTCTGTGAACTTAATACCATCTTAACTTCTCATATGGCCCATGTCTCTGTGTTTGTCTCCATCTCCTTTCTCTTATTGGGGTTGATATTTCATTTTCTTTCACTGTTTTCTGATCTTTGAAAGGAAAAAAAAAATGCTCCCACACTTTCTGCTTTTGTTTTTGATGTTTCCCTTCTGTTAGTGAAAATTGTTTAAATATTTATATTTGTATCTAATGTTAAATCCAAAGGTCTTGCTAACCCTGAGTAGCTACAATGGGGTTGCCTACATTATTTCTTTTCTACCTCTGACATTCTAATATGTCAATATATTGTCTGTTCATTTCTTAATCCCACATCTCTAGTTTCATAAGGGTAGATTTTTTCAATGCTCTTCAAATTTACAAAATCATATGAATATTCAGTTACAGGAATTTTTGCCAGATTTGAGAAAAACCCTTCAGAAAAATGCAATCAGAGAACACATTTCTGCTCATAAAATAAAGCCAAGATTGGCCAAGAAAAAAAGTGCAGTACCAAATGAACTATGGGATGGAAGGAAGCCCAGCCTAAGACACAATAAAACTATCGGGTTCTACATTTTATGCAAATATGCCTTGTGGGGACAGATTTTTGTCCTCTATATCCACATTAATGGGAAGCATTAACCACAAACCTTTGAGGCAGTTCTATTCACATGCCTAGAACTGAATTTGGAAGAGCCAGAAAGAGAAGTTAGTGTATGAACAGCCCAGATGCTCTGAGAGGTCAGAAAGAGGTCATGAAGATCATCCTACATTACTAAGAGCAGGAAATGGAAGAGTCTCCATATGGAAGAACATTAAAAGGTCAGTCATTACAGCAAAAAGATTGCAGAGACTGAATGTTCCACAGAAATGGTATATGGAAGTTTGTCAAGCTAAAGCAGGATGGAAAAACAATAAGATACAAATAAGCCTGGAGAACAAGCATGATGCAGAACAGGATATGTAGTCCCATAAAGCCAAATTGGTTGTTTAAAGATACATCTAGAAATACAACAAGGACTTGAGGTTTTGAACATCAAACATGCTTATCTAAGATGCATTTACATTGATTGTAAATACCTTTTTTTTTTCATGGAGAAATTGATACCTTACACATAACGTCCACCCAGTTTTAAAGGTCCAGAAAAGGAAGATTTCATGTGCAAGTTTCAGAAAAAAATGTGTCAGTCCTGAAGAAAGTTAGAATCTAGAATGAAAATCTGAGCTGGAGGTTTGACAAGCATAAATCCAGTGAAGATAAAATTCATTCCAATTTTATTCCAAATTCAAAAACAACAGATGGAATAAATTTACACTTTTATGGATGATTTAGTCATCTGCTACCAAGATAAGAAGGATGCCTAAGGGACTGTATTCAGCAGAGTCATAGAAGGAAAAAATGTAGAATGGAAGATGGACAGAAGGATGGAATTTTGTTTCTCAGCCAAAGAAACAAAACAAAGGATTTTCTTGACTAAAGTCAATGATGCCAATAGAAACTGACTTCCTAAAGCAAAGTGATCTCATCCATCTCTTGAAATTGATGAATACAAGTCTGCAATTGGAAACCATCTATAAATAGCCACGTTGTCAAGGCCAATCACTACCGCAAAAGCATTATCCCTTGTAGGAAGTGAATGCATCAACCAAAGGGAACTGAATCGGAGAGTAAATATGTGAATAATACTGTAAACGTAGATCTCCACTGCCAAATTTGTAGGCCATAGGGATATAGACTAGGCAGAAGATAGGGCATGGTGTTCTGTACCTTCATTTGCATTCTTGAAACCCCACGTTTTGATTGGTCAAAGCGCAGGATGATCTGATTGATTTAGCAAGCTGCACTGATTGGCCCGCTAAGAAACTCCCGTGATTGGTGGATACGAATCATGGGAGATTCAAAGCGGTGCCATTGGCCGTGGCCGCCGCGGCTTGAGAATAAAAAGCCGCAAGTTTTCCCTTGGAGCCAGATCGGTTCTGGGGGCTAAATAAAGAGCTGAAACCGCAGTCACTGCCTCCTGGTCTCCTTGCCGAATGGACATGACACTGGCAATGAGGGTGGGATCCCGAGGCTGAACCCCAGCGAGCACGTGTCCGATGGACGCAAGACCGATGAGATGGCCAGCATCGCTCCGCCCACACCCTTTAACCCCGCTAGCAAGGACTGGGAATCCTACACGGACAGATTCCTCATGTTCCTCGAATGCAGCAACATGAAGGACGCCACTGGGCCAAAAAAAATGAGCCATCTTCCTGACACACTGCAGGCCCGCAGTGTTCAAGATGGCGAAAGCCCTTGTGAAACCCGCTGACGTCAAGGCGATGGACTGGGATGACCTTGAGCCCTTGCTCCGCAACCACTACGCCCCCGCCATGCCCACCCTCATCAGGCGGCATGACTTCTACCGGCGGGACCAGAGACCGGGCGAAAGCATCAGTGACTTTGTTGCCGAGTTACGGAACCTAGGAGGCATGTGCAGATTCTCTGACATGGACGAGGCCCTACGGGACCGAGTCATGCTCGGACTTTGGGATCCAGTCCTCCAGAGTCGGCTGATGGCCAAAAGCGACATTGCCCTCGCTGACGCCATCGCTGAAGCCACCGCAGCCGAGGCTACCCGGAAGTCGGCGAACCGCATGCGGAGATCGTACACAGGGGAGCACACCACGACCACTGACTCTGGACGGGCGACCGAGGCCCAACCGGAAGCAAGTCACTGCGAGACCACCACCCACCATGGCGAATTCCACTCCGCTTCCGACACCTCGGACGAGGAGGAGGAAATCCACCAGCTCCAGGCAGGACGTGACCAGCGCAATTGGCAGGGTCATAAGTCGGGGACCGTGTGTGCCAGTTGCAGAGGTGACCACCTGAAATCTGAGTGCCGTTTCTTTGATGCAGTCTGCCAGCACTGTGACAAAAAGGGTCACATCGCCCGTGTCTGCCAATTAAAGAAAGCCTACAGTCCCAGACAGCAGGACCACAGCGAGCGGAGACGGGACAGCACACCCCCCAGAGCCAGAGATCGCCCAGCTGACAGCCGATGGGACCAGAGCGGGCGAACCCGACGAGGTGGCGAGACCTGGCGGAAGGAGGAAACCCACCAGATGGTCATCATTGGCCACGCATCAACCACCAATGCCCGCAAAGTCTACATGGAGGTAGGCATCGAAGGTGAGCCATGCAAAATGGAGGTGGACTCCGGGTCCTACCTCTCCATGGTTGCCTGGCAAGAAATCAAATGTTTGGTGCCTACCATCCACAAGAAGGAACTGGAGAACCAGGGACTAATCATCAAAGACTACCAGGGAAACCGCATCCCGGTAGTCAGAACCGGACAATTCAAAGTGACATTTAAGGGCCACACGGTGAAGCTTCCCCTGACAATCATGGACTGAGACCGACCCAGCCTTTTGGGACTGCAATGGTTCGCGCCGCTCGGCATCGAAGTCACGGGCATCAACCACATCGCCGAGACCGATTGGGAGCAGCAACTGGCACGGGACTTCCAGGAAGTGTTCGACGGCACCCTAGGCAAGTACCGAGGGCCCCTCATCTCTTTCAGCCTAGACCCTAACATTCCCCTGAGACGCCTAAAACCACAGCGGGTACCTTTTGCACTCTGGCCAAAAATTGACGGGCAAATTGACAAGCTCATCAAGCAAGGAGTCCTAAACCAATTGATCATGCCCGGTGGGAGACCCCAATAGTCACCCCAGTCAAGCCCGATGGGTCGGTGAGATTCTGCGGGGACTATAAGGCCACCCTAAATTGTGCCTTTCAACAAAGCGCCTACCCTGTCCCAGTAGTGCAGCATCTTCTACACTCACTGGGGGGAGGCAAGGTTTTTGCGAAACTCAACCTGGCCCAAGCATACCAACAGCTGCCGGTAGACGCAGAAACCATGGAGGCACAAACCATAGTCATCCACCGGGGAGCTTTCCGATGTAACCGACTCCAGTTTGGAGTCAGTGTGGTGCCTGGAATTTTCCAGAGCCTCATGGAGAGACTCTTGCAAGGCATCAAGGGGGTGGTGCCCTACTTCGATGATGTGCTGGTGTCGGCAACCAACCAGCGAGAACTAGAGGGTTGGCTAACGGAGGTGTTAACCAAATTCAAGGAAACTGGGCTAAAAGTGAAGAGGGAAAAGTGCCAACTTTACACAGAGCGGGTCAAGTTCCTGGGGTACCTCCTAGACCAGCACGGCATCCAACCTACCACAACCAAAATCAGAGCCATTAAGGAGGCCCCCACACCCAGGACTAAAATGGAACTGCAGGCGTTTCTGGGACTGCTTAATTTTTACAATGTTTTCCTGCCCCAGAAAGCGACCGTGGCGGAGCCTTTGTATAGGCTCTTGGACAAGGCGGCTACCTGGACTTGGGGGAAACGCGAGGAAGCCGCCTTCAGGAAAACCAAGGACCTGCTTACCTCGGATGCCATCCTCATCCAATACAATGAGACCCTACCACTCGCCATCACATGCGACGCCTCACCCTTCGGCGTTGGCGCTGTCCTCAGCCACACAATCCCGGATGGAAGAGAAGCACCCATTGCTTTCTTCTCCAGGACACTCACCAAACCGGAGCAGAACTATAGCCAGCTGGACAAGGAGGCCCTAGCCATTGTCGCAGCAGTGAAGAGGTTCCACGAGTACCTCTATGACCACACCTTCACAATCATCACGGACCACAAGCTGTTGCTGGTCATCCTGGCAGGGAACTGGGCCACCCCGAACATTTTATCTCCCAGGATGACAAGGTGGTCCGAATTCCTTGCTGCCTACAGCTACCGGCTCACACACCGACCCGGTAAGACTATAACACATGCAGACGCTTTGAGCCGCTTGCCGCTACCCAATCTAGACACCGACCCAGCACCCACGATGAGCACCCTCAGCATAGAGACTTTGCCTGATCTACCCATAACCATGTCAGACATTGCCCAAGAAACCAATAAAGACAAATGTCTGGCACGGGTGTTACATTGGGTAGAGAAATGGTGGACGGAAAAGGACAACGATGAAGCATTCAAAACATTCCAGAACTGGCAAACGGAACTCTCACTGCAAAAAGAGTGTGTACTGTGGGGGGGACAGGGTGGTTATCCCAGAAAAACTGCAAGGGAAGGTATTGGGGTTGTTACACGAGGGGCACCCAGGCATAGTTAGAACGAAAGCCCTGGCCAGAAGTTACGCTTGGTGGCCAGGGATGGATAAGCAAATTGAGGCCTGGGTGGCAAGGTGTCAACGCTGCCAAGAAACCAGACCGAGCCCTCCTGCGGCACCGATCCTGGAATGGGAAAACCCCAGGGGACCCTGGTCTAGGGTCCACATAGACTTTGCTGGGCCCACCAAGGGACATACATTCCTTGTAACCGTAGATGCTTACTCCAACTGGCTGGAGGTAAGCAACATGAAATCCACCACCACAGAGGCCATAACCAAGGAACTTTGCAAACTATTCGCAACCCATGGCCTCCCGGATGTCATCGTGTTGGACAATGGGCCCCAATTCACCTTGCTGGAATTTGAAAAATTCCTAGCGGAACGGGGCATATGACACACACTGACGGAACGGAAGGGCGGAACGGATGGTTCAATTCACGGAAAAAACCATCCAGAAAATCGAACACAGGGAAATCCAAGACAAAATAAATAAAATGCTTTTTATCCAACATATAACCCCGAACACAACAACGAACAAAAGCCCGGCAGAGCTACTAATGCGGAGGAAAATAAGGTCCCCACTCGACAGACTACACCCCACATACAACCTGGAAAAACCCCCAAACTCCTCCAGCAAGCACCGGTCTTTTGCGCCAGGTGACGCCATCTACGCAAAAAATCTAACGGGAGACCCACTATGGGTACCAGCAACCATAACCCAACTGACAGGTCCCCACTCGTACTGGCTGCAAACAACCGACGGACGAGCGTGGAAATGCCACATTGATCAAATAAGATCGAGAACGGCCACAAGAAACACAACTGACACGCAACACAGAAAATCCCCTTAACACAAGCCAAGAGGGGAGGGAATACCCCGGGAACCAAAACCCAGAAGGAAACCAACCATACTCACCAGCAAGCAGCCAGGGAGAAGCCTCACCAGGGAGAAGCAGCCAGGCCAGCTCGACCAGCCTGGAAAGACCAGGCAGGAGCGGTGAAAACCGCAGCTCAACCAGCCCGGGTAGACCGGGAGGGAGCTGCGACAAGTGGCCCGGCAAGGCCTACCAGGCGGTTCCATTGATGAGGCCGAGAGACACAGAGAACCCAACTGAACCGGCCGGGAGCCAACCAACGACTGACCTGCGCAGGTCCAGTAGGCAAGTGCGGAGCCCCGCTTACTTACGGGACTACGTTACGTAGGACCCAACCAAGAGGGGAGGGGTGTTCTGTACCTTCATTTGCATTCTTGAAACCCCGCGTTTTGATTGGTCAAAGCGGGGGGTGATCTGATTGGTTTAGCGAGCCGCGCTGATTGGCCCACTAAGAATCTCCCGCGATTGGTGGATACGAATCGCGGGAGATTCAAAGTGGTGCCATTGGCCACGGCCGCAGCGGCTTGAGAATAAAAAGCCACAAGTTTTCCCTTGGCGCCAGATCGGTTCTGGGGGCTAAATAAAGAGCTGAAACCGCAGTCACTGCCTCCTGGTCTCCTTGCCGAACGGACACAACACATACCATAAGCCAATAAATGTATAATTGTTCCTATATGGAGGTAATGCAATCCATAGATAGAAGAAAAAATAGTTAATACTTGTTATATTCTACACCGTGTCTATAGCATAAACATGCCAATAAACTGCATGCTTATATAAACAGCCAACAGACTGAGAGATAGATAAACCAAAGCCAATAGTCATATTTGAGAATAATTAGGAATGTATTTAGCTCTCCCAGATTATCAAACTGTGGTCTGCATCCGACGTACAGCAGATTTGTGAAACATTCAAAAAGAGACATATAAAACTACCTTTAAATGGAATGCTGGCAGATGTAGTCGATAGAAATCAACATAAAATATTCCATGAAATGCTATTAGAGTTGTAAATCAGCTTCTTAATCAGTGCAGAGGATGTTGGAAGACTGACATCAATGACAATAATTCTTCACACTTCACAGTTTATTGACTACTGGAGAAAGAAAGGTAAGTAGAGACTACATGTTTGCTTTTTGTCTCTAATGCTGCCTCCTCTTTGTTTGAGATTGTTGATAAGGGTCATTCCTTCTACTTTGTTCCCAGGCATGTATGCATTGTGTTCTTATCTTTTAATTATCATCTTGGTTCAATGCAGTTAATTATGTCCTTAGTTTTGCCTACCTCTATCATATTTCATCAACAACATCTTATTTTTGTTATAGCTAAAAGCTCGCTTCATCAACTCCAGAATCCCACTCTTAGGAATGCACATGAATGCACATATTGCTTCCCTTCAACTAGAAGTTGAGCATCTTCATTCTCACATTCTGAAATTGTGTGTAGAAAAGCTCAAACCAGCTTCCAAAAGAGAAAACTGAAGAGCACTGGTGCTATACTTATTTCATATAATTTATAATGCACTTTTCCAATCTATAAAGTTGCATGTGTGTCTATAAAGTTGTGTATGTGACCGTACAATTTTTATTTGCTGATGCTCTGCCAAAGGAGGAAAAACACACTTATACTGTTATGGCCATGAACATACAGCAGCAGCATTCTCTTTGTTAAAGCAAACAACATAGGCTCTTGAGGCAATAACCAAATCACAGCCTGTAAATCAGCAGTTTCCAACCCCATACAAGATATGTTTAAAAACTACAGAGCTGAACACCTCATTGGTGATACTCCAACATGCCATCTGCTCAGAGACACAGTAGGAATAAACCTGGATATATTCCAAACCTTGGCTCATTATCTATATATGAAACACCTACTTTTAGTGGTTTTACTGAGAGAGCTATCAGAGCACCAAAAAGTAATTGCAAAAAAACTTATAGAGTTATATCATCCTTGAAACAGTTGAGTGTTGCAAAAACATGTTTTTATCCATGAGAATATACTTTTATGGACTACAGATGGACAAATAAAGAGCTATTAAGGACTCATTTATAACGAGGAAGAAAAATAAAACAGACATAAGTATTCTAAATATAATAAGCCCTACAATCACCACCTCTCCACAGATTTATTTCCTTCTTTATACAGTACATTTTACTCACCCTAATTCCAAAAGGATCTTGGTGGATTACAATTGCAAAACAAGTTTTAATCCCATCTCAATTTGCCATGTCTCAAACTATTTCTCAAAAGCCTCTTCCAGTTCTGTCTCAGAAAGTTTTTGAAAGAACTCTCTTTAAACAAGATTTAGTACGAAAACCGAAGAATAAAATTCTCTAACCTTTTGAGGTAGCTTGAAGTATTTTGGATTTTGAGAGCACATATTACAAAATGATTGTTGTGATCAGCCTGGCCAGTGATAAAACACCAATTTAAATGTGACTAATTAATTTATCAGATGATTGCTTTTACTTCATTTAGAACTTCTCTATACAGGTTGGCACACACTTCCAAAAAAAGTATTAGGTTTTATGGATGACCACTTCCAATCTTTATTATTTTTAATTTCTAATAGGGGCTCTTGTGTATTGAAGAATGCTGAAGTGTTTTCAAAAATAAGAATTATGGAGGATTACTAGATCTGGGCTCAAAAATCCAGATAGTGTGTTTTTTTTATCTCTTTGTTGCTGTTCTATCTCGGAGGTAGGTGCAAGAATGGAGACGAGACATCGGATAGTGACTCCAAACTCTTTATTAGTGACTTCAGGAACAGAGCTAAAAAGGTACGGCAGCAGCAGCCCTTTTTATAGAGCTGGCTGCTGTCAAAGCGTCCAATGATTTAAGTTTGCCGCGCTTGGGCCATCCAATCGCGGAAGCCCATTAACTAGCCAATTGGATCAGCCTTGAACGACCAATCGTGACCTGTTGTTAACAGACCAATCAAACTTGCAGATTACGAGCCTGCTGTGGAAAAAGGCCAGTCAGGTTTGTAGGCTTTCGAGCCTGCTAGTTTGGAACACCCCTCCCCTCTAGATTTCGCCTAAGGGTGGGGTGATGTATTCACACAAGTAGGCAGGTCTGCGTATTTGTCTACCTGACTTGCATTGTTCAACCTGCCTTCGCTCGGATTCTGGTTCTGGTGGGTTGTTTAACGGTGACCTGGCTTCACTGCTGGGCAACCCTGGAGGTGACCTGGGGCTACCCTCAACATTTCTGTCATCTGGATTTTCCGGACTCACTGATCCGGCTCGGCTGCTATTGCCTGGAGACACAACCAACTGCCACGGCTCCTCTTCAGCAGGTAAGTATGCTGGGCTTTGTTCGGTCTGTGGGTTTGCGAGGTTTGGGTCAGGTGTTAGTTCGTTTTCAAAATCCTCAGCTTCCCTTCCCCCTCAGGTTCCGAGTTCAGAATTCGCAGAGGGGGTAGTTGTCAGCTTGGAATGCAGCTGGTCGATGTGGCATTTCCACAATCTTCCATCTGTGGTTTCTAATCAGTAGGAATGGGGACCTGTAACTTGTGTTATTTTGGCAGGGACCCACAAAGGGTCACCTGTAAAGTTCTTTGCAAATACGAGGTCTCCTACCTTAAACGTGCGATGTTTGCTGCTGGAACCCAGGGGCTTTTCTGGGTTGTATGCAGGGTGTATTCGGTCTAAGTGCGATCTAAGTTTCCGGCCCATCAGGAGTTCGGCTGGGCTTTTGTTTGTGGTGCTGCTCGGTGTAATATGTTGGAGAAGGAGCATCCTGGTGACTCTGTCGTGGATGTTTCCTTGGTCCATTTTGTGCAGGGTTGTTTTAGTGAACTGAACCATTCGTTCAGCCCTGCCATTGGCCGTCGGGTGAGCAGGTGATGTTAAGGCGTGGTGTATCCCCCAGTCTGCTAGGTATTATTCAAACGCCAGGGCAGTAAACTGTGGGTCATTGTCGGAAACCAAGACATCTGGAAATCCATGCTTTGCAAACAGTCTGTTTAGTTTTTTGATGACCGCTTCAGTGGTGGTGGTCTTCATCTTGTTCACCTCAAGCCAATTCGAGTATGCGTCCACTGTTATTAGGAAGGTATGCCCTTTTGTAGGTCCTGCAAAATTGATGTGGATGCGGGACCATGGACCCCTTGGCGTTTCCCATTCTGTTGGTGGTGCTTTTGGTGGAGCCGAACATGATTCTTGCATTTGCTACAGGTGGCAACCCAGGCTTCAATTTGTTTGTCCATACCTGGCCACCAGGCGTAGCTCCTTGCCAGCACTTTTATCCACACGATGCCTGGGTGTCCATCGTGTAGCACTTTCAGGACTCTGTGTTGTAGCTTTTCAGGAATGGCTACTCAGTGTCCCCACAATATGCACCCTTTTGGGGAAAACAGTTCTGTTTGTCTGTTTTTGAAGGGTTTGAACTTGTCGTTGGGTTCAATTTCTGGCCATCCCCTCTCCACCCAGCTGAGGATCCACGACAAACAAGGGTCTTTTTTTGTTTCCAACGTGATGTCTTGTGCAGTTAGTGGGGGTGAGGGAAGCATTTCAATTTGTAGCCTGGATACCATAGGAGCTGGATTGTCCAGGAAATCAGGCAATGGCGAATGGCTTAAGGCATCGGCATGGGGAATGACTTTTCCTGGGTGATGTGTAAACAGATAGTCATAGGCAGCTAAGAACTCTGACCATCGTGTCATTCTTGGCAATAGAATGTGGGGAGTTGGTTTATCCCCTGCCAAAATGCCAAGCAACGGCTTGTGGTCTGTTATTATAGAAAATGATCTTCCATACACGTATTCATGGAACCTTTTAATGGCGGATACAATAGCAAGGGCTTCTTTATCTAATTGACTATAGTTTCTTTCAGTTTTAGACAAAGTTCTTGAAAAGAATGCAATAGGTGCCTCTGTACCATTTGGTAGAATGTGGCTCAGTATAGCTCCTACTCCAAAAGGTGAGGCATCACAAGTCACAGTCAAGGGTAGTGTCTCGTTATATTGGATTAACACTGCATCTGATGTTAAAAGATCTTTGACTTGCTGGAAAGCGTGCTCCTCTCGATGTCCCCAAACCCAGGAAGCCTTTTTGTCGAGGAGCCTATGCAGGGGTTCAGCAACAGTCGCCTTCTGGGGTAGGAAGATGTTATAAAAATTAATAAGGCCCAGGAAGGCTTGGAGGTCTGTCTTGTTTCTAGGTCTTGGAGCATTTTTAATAGCTGCCAATTTCTTTTTGGTTGGGTGAATACCTTGCTTGTCAAGAAGGTAGCCAAGAAATTCAATCCTCTCAGTGCATAACTGGCACTTTTCCCTTTTTACTTTGAGTCCTGCGTCTTGGAATTTTTGTAGGACAGTTCTTAGACATTTTTCTAATTGACTTTGTATTGGGGCAGCTATTAATACATCATCAAAATATGGTACAACTCCTTTTATGCCTTGCAGCAACCTTTCCATCAAGCTTTGGAAAATGCCCGGTGCTATGCTTACTCCGAATTGGAGTCTATTACATTTGAACGCACCCCTATGCGTGACTATGGTTTGGGCTTCTGCTGTCTTTGCATCTATTGGCAGCTGCTGATATGCTTGGGCTAGGTCAAGCTTCGCAAATACTTTTCCGCCCCCAAGCGAGTGAAGAAGGTGCTGGACCACGGGTACAGGATATGCGCTCTGTTAAAGCGCGTGATTCAGGGTGGCCTTGAAATCCCCACAGATTCTCAAAAAACCATCAGGTTTTATGGGGGTTACAATTGGGGTCTCCCATCAGGCGTGGTCGATGGGTTCTAACACGCCCTGTGTGATTAATTTGTCCAATTGCTCGTCAATTTTCAGTTTGAGAGCAAATGGTACTCGGCGTGGCTTTAGACGGATGGGTGCGATGTCAGGGCAGAGATTAAATGAAATGGGGGACCCCTTGTACTTGCCTAATTGCTCGGACAAGACTTCTTGAAAGTCCCGGATGAGGGCCGCCTCCCAGTCTTCACTTATGGTGTGGTTGATGCCTGCCAATTCGATTCCTAATGGCGCGAACCACTGTAATCCCAACAAGCTGGGTCGGTCTCTGTCAATGACGGTGAGAGGTAGAGTTGCGGTGTGGTCTTTAAATGAGACCTGGATGTGATTAGAACCAGCAACCGGGATTCAATTTCCTTGGTAGTCTTTTAATATAAGTCTCTGGGTGCTGAGGTCCTGGCGGCGGATGTCAGGGATCAGTTGCTTGAGAGTTTTCCAGGAGACCATGGATAAGGAAGACCCAGAGTTGACTTCCATGATGCACGGTCTGTCTTCAATGGTGACCTTTACCCGGATTTTCTTCGCATCCACTGATGAGGCGTGGCCGATGATGACGGTCTGATGTGCCTCCTCTCATCTGGTAGAGGTAGCAGGTGTTCGGTTTCTGGTGTTCTGGTTCCACTGGTGGTTAGAGCAGTTTGATGGGTGGTTGCCTGTTGTCTGCCGGAAATTTACTTCATTCCTCTTGAGACTGGATCCTCATTTGCTTCTGCAGATCTTGGCAATGTGGCCCCTTTTATCACAGGAATGACAGATGGCATCTAAGAATCTGCAGTCTGCTCGAGGGTGGTTTCCTCCGCATCCAGCACATTGAAAACTGGTTCTATGACCTCGCTGGTCTCGCTCTGATCTGAGTCTGTTGACTTCTTCCTCGTCACTTTCTGACGAGGATTCGATGTCTTCATGGTGGGCTGTTGACGTGTGTCTCTCTGAGGGCATTGTGATGTCGCTGGGGGGTTGGCGCTTTGTTCCATTTGCTCAGTGCATTCGGGCTGCTGACTTCCTGGTTGTTTCTGCTGCAGTAGCATCCGCTATGGCATCTGCGAGGGCGATGTCTCCCTTTGCCATGATCTTGCTTTGAACGGTGAGGTCTCTTAGACCTAGGACAATACGATCTCTCATGGCTTCTTCCAGATTTGCGAAGCCACATAGACCTCCCAGATTCCTTAGATCAGTGACAAAGTCCCCGATGCTTTCGCTTTCCCATTGGTCCCTCTGGTAAAACTCATGTCTTCTGATGAGGGTTGGGACTGCTGGGGCGTAATCAGCCCAGAGAATGGGAGCGAGGGTGTCCCAGTTCATAGTTTTGACTTCAGCTGGTTTCGCTAGTGCCTTTGCCATTTTGAAAACGGTGGGTCTGCAGTGCATTAGGAACACTGCACATTTCTTGCTGGGCGTGGCATCCTTCAGGTTGTTGGTCTCCAAGAACATTTGGAACCTGTCCATGTAGGACCCCTTGTAGGAGTCCCAGTCTTCATTTGCTGGGTCAAATGGAGTGGGTGGTATCGCACTGCTGGTCATTCTGCCATCTCTGTGCGTTGTCAGCCACGTGCTCGATCACTACTTTGCGAGTGTTCAGTCAGCTCTTATCGTTCCGCATTAGCTCTTATCGTCTCCATATCCCATCCTCGTCACCAGTGTTCTATCTTGGAGGGTAGGCGCAAGAACGGAGACGAGACATCGGATAGTGACTCCAAACTCTTTATTAGTGGCTTCAGGAACAGAGCTAAAAAGGTACGGCAGCAGCAGCCCTTTTTATAGAGCTGGCTGCTGTCAAAGCGTCCAATGGTTTAAGTTTGCCGCGCTTGGGCCGTCCAATCGCAGCAGCCCATTAACTAGCCAATCGGATCAGCCTTGAACGACCAATCGCAACCCGCTGTTTATGGACCAATCAAACTTGCAGGATTACGAGCCTGCTGTGGAAAAAGGCCAGTCAGGTTTGCAGGCTTAGAAGCCTGCTAGTTCGGAACACCCCTCCCCTCTAGGTTTTGCCTAAGGGGTAATGTATTCACACAGGTAGAAAAATTGATTTGTAGCATGCCAAATACAAATTTATTTAAAAAATAAACAAGCTGGAAAAAAATGCAGGTCAAGGCAACATATGATAAAGAAGCAATTTGTTGGTTTGGAATGAATAAATCTGTTTTAATAGTAATGTTATTAAAGTTTACAATTATAAAAATAAAACTAAGAAAAATATAAAAAGTTAAATTACCAGAAAAGAAAAAAAAAATAAAATGCATAAAGAAAAAGGGAAAACAGTATATATGAAAGGGAAAACAAGAAATATAAAGAAATAAGAAATAATATCCCCCTTCATCATGTCAAGCACAATGTCATCTACTCTAATACTACACCAAAAGCCCTCTTCATCCCAAAACTCATCTCTTATTTATAAACAGATTCTTAAAACCTCCTCATTTAATTCTAATCAGCAAAAGTTAATACATATTAAAAGCATTTCAACCTCTGTTGCTAATAACAGAATATAGTCAAGATATGTGGCCTAAATCCTGTATATTTATATATTTATATATGTATATTTAAATGTTTTATCATAAACATTCCTCTAATTTCATGTCATTCTATCCTATTACTGTAACCATGCATCAAAATCAACCAAAAATGGCATCCCAATTTTATAGCTGTTATATATATATATATATATATATATATATATATATATATACATTTTTAAAAAAATCATAAGATTTTTCATCCAAAAACAGATTAAATTCATATTTGCTTTGCTTCCTGAACTGTGCATTCAGAAACTCTGCCTTAATATCTCTACAGCTTTGTGTAATATTTCAAATAATAGTCTTTCTTTATCTTAAATGTTAGATGTAATGAAAAATTCAACTGCATATCTGTGAACTCTTCTGAATAAAATTGACACCTGTACAATGATATTTATGAATGTGGTTCTCTCCAGAAAAGGTAAATAAATGTATTTGATTTTTTTTTCATAGGAATGGTATGAACATTCCCTACATGTTTTTTTTCCCATTTTGGCCCTATTGTTATTAGAAATGACTGCACATTAATATTTCTTTTTTAGATATTTTATTTTGCCTTTATTGCTTTAAGTAATATTACTGATTATTTTTTATAAATAACTCCAGGAGATGAACATATTCAACAATCCTCCCATTTTTTCTTTTTTCCCCATAACAACTCTGTGAAGCAGAGGCGTCAAACTTGTGTCATCATGGAGTCATCACATGACATATCAGGGCTTTTCCCCCCTTCACTAAACCGGGTGGGGGCAGGGACAGCATGTGATGCATCTGACCCTTGGGCCATGAGTTTGACACCCGTGTTGTAAGGTAAGTTGGATTTAAAGAGAGTAACCGGCCCATAGTCACCCAGCTGTCTTTCATGCCTAATAATTAGTACTTTCATGCACAATTAGAACTTCTAACATGGTGCTTTAACCATTAGACCAAAGTGGCTCTCAATTTTTGGTTCTGGAAAGAATCTGTCAGCTGTGTAGAAGAAGAGTTGGATTATAATACTTTATTTATAAGGATTGGTAAGTGAATAAAGGGCTGTTGAAAACCACATTTCCTCCCATTTTTTAAAGCTAAAACTAAACATGAGATAAAATAAATGCTAAAATCTGAACTATGCAAAATAATCCAAAACCAAATTCAGTTAGGAAAACATTAGATCCACTTTGAAAGAGCTTTCACTTCTTTCTCACACCTCTATTAAAATCTACCGAGTTTGTGGTAGAATTATTTTAGCCTCACACTGTGCAACTTTGGGTCACTCTCTCTCTCAGCCATATATTGGGAAGTCAAAAACATTTATTTACCATTTGATTCAGTTGGTGAATCTCCAATGAAGAGGCCTTCATTCTGTTGTGGATTATTTGGGGCTATTACTAACAACAACAACAATAACAACAACAACAACAACAACAACTATATTGAAGGAAGCAAAAGAGATTACTCTTCTGAACTAAGCAAACTCGTTAGCTTGCAATTCTAATAGTTTTCCTTCCATGACAGGCTCGTAAACCTGCACTTCTGATTGGCCCACTGATAGCAGATCGTGATTGGTTGTTGTTGGCTGATCTGATTGTCTGATAGCGGGTTGCCACTGATTGGACGCTCCCAGCACGGCAAACTCAAATCATTGGGTGTTGTGACAGCAGCCAGCTCTATAAAAGGAGCTGCTGCTGCCCTAGTATTTTGCTTTGTTCTGAAGTCACTAATAAAGAGTTGGAGTCACTATTCAATGCCTCGTCTCTGTTCTTTGTGCCCACTCTCCCAGATCTAACACTGGCGATGAGGGTGGGATGCAGACATGATAGAGCTGACTGAACACTCATTGAACGCTAACAGAGCACGTGGCTGAGGGCGCACCAATAGTGGCAGAATGACCAGCGGCACCATACCACCCGCTCCATTTGATCCAGCTAATGAAGACTGGGACTCGTATATGGAAAGGTTTCAGATGTTCCTGGAAACCAACAACCTGAAGGATGCTACGCCTGGCAAGAAACGAGCTGTATTCCTGACCCATTGTAGGCCCGCTGTTTTTAAGATGGCAAAGGCACTCGCAAAGCCAGCTGAAGTTAAGATGATGGACTGGGACAACCTCGCCCCAATTCTCCGGGCCCATTATGCCCCAGCGGTGCCAACACTCATCAGGAGACACGAGTTTTACCAGAGGGACCAACAGGAAAGCAAGAGTGTTGGAGACTTCATCGTGGACCTCAGATACCTGGGGGGACTCTGTGGCTTCACAAATCTCCAAGAAGCCATGAGAGATCGAATTGTTCTGGGTCTAAGAGACCCCACAACCCAGAGCAAGATTATGGCAAAGGGGGACATCGGCCTCACAGATGTCATCGCCGATGCTACTGCAGCAGAAGCAACCAGGAAGTCAGCAGCTCAAATGCGCTGAGCAAATGGACCGCACCGCCAACGCTCCAGTGACACTATGCCCCTTTCCGAGAGGCACACAATGACCACCCACCATGAAGACCTCGAATCCTCATCCGAAAGCAAGGAAGAGGAGGTCAACAGACTCAGGTCAGAACGCGATCAGCGAGATCAACGGAATCGTAAGTCCTCATATCAGTGTGCTGGATGCAGGGGAAATCACCCGCGATCAGACTGCAATTTCCTAGATGCCCTCTGCCATTCCTGTGGAAAGAGGGGCCACATTGCAAAGGTCTGTAGAAGCAAGCGAGGGTCCAGCCCAAACCAAAGAGAAAATAATTTCTGGCAGGCAACAGGCACCCCACCAGTAAATCGGGACCGCCCAAGCAACCAATGGAACCACTACTACAGAAATCGAGCACCAGCCAAGTGCTACCAGATGAGAAGAGGTGCACCAAACCATCACCATCGGCAATGCTTCATCCCTTGATGCAAGAAAAATCTGAGTAAAGGTCACCATTGAGAATCGACCATGCGTTATGGAAGTCGACTCCAGGTCTTCCCTATCAATGGTTTCCTGGAAAACCCTCAAACAGCTGATCTCTGACATCAGTTGCCAGGACCTCAGCACTCAGAGAATTATATTAAAGGACTATCAAAGAAATAGGATCCCAGTCGCCGGTTCCAGCTACATCAAAGTCTCCTTCAAAGACCACACCACAACCCTACCTCTTACTGTCATCGATAAAGATCGACCCAGTTTACTAGGCTTGCAGTGGTTCGCACCACTAGGAATCGAACTGGCAGGCATCAACCAGACCTAAGGCGATGACTGGGAAGCGGCCCCTGTCCAGGAATTCCAGGAAGTTTTCACCGAGAAGCTAGGCAAGTACAAGGGATCCCCCATATCGTTTAATCTCTGCCCTGATATTGCGCCCATTCGCCTTAAGCCTCGTCGAGTGCCCTTTGCACTCAAACCAAAGAGTGATGAACAATTGGACAAATTAGTAGCCCAGGGTGTGTTGGAACCGATTGACCACGCCCGATGGGAGACCCCAATTGTAACCCCCATAAAACCTGACAGATCTTTGAGAATTTGTGGGGATTACAAGGCGACCCTAAACCACGCACTTCAGCTTACCCTGTGCCTGTGGTCTAACACCTCCTTCACTCCCTTGGGGACGGAAAAATATTTGCAAAATTCGACCTAGCCCAGGCATACCAGCAGCTGCCCGTAGATGCAGAGACCTCAGAAGCCCAAACTATAGTCACGCACAGAGGTGCGTTCAAATGTAATAGACTCCAGTTCAGAGTGAGGGTAGCACCTGGCATCTTCCAAAGTCTGATGGAGAGATTGCTACAAGGCATAAAAAGGGTTGTACCATATTTTGATGATGTCTTGATAGCCGCCCCCACTAGAAGTCTACTAGAAAAGCAACTAAGAATGGTCCTCCAAAAATTTAAAGATGCTGGCCTGAAGGTCAAGAAGGACAAGTGCCAACAATGTACGGAGAGGGTTGAATTCCTTGGTTACCTTCTTGACAAACAGGGAATTCACCCTACTGAGAAAAAATTGGCTGCAATAAAAAATGCCCAAGACCTAGGAACAAAACAGATCTCCAAGCCTTCCTGGGACTCATTAACTTTTATAACATCTTCCTACCCCAGAAGGCGACTGTTGCTGAACCCCTGCATAGGCTCCTCGACAAGAAAGCTTCCTGGGTCTGGGGACATTGAGAAGAATGAGCTTTTCAGCAAGTAAAAGACCTTTTAACATCAGATGCTGCATTGATACAATATAACGAGACTTTACCCTTAACTGTCACCTGTGACGCCTCACCGTTTGGAGTAGGAGCAATCCTGAGCCACGTCCTGCCAAACGGTACTGCATTTTTTTCTAGAACTTTATCTAAAACTGAGAGAAACTATAGCCAACTAGATAAAGAGGCTCTCGCTATTGTGTCTGCGATCAAACGATTCCATGAGTGGAAGATCCTTTTCTATAATTACTGATCACAAACCATTACTTGGCATCTTGGCAGGGGATAAACCAACTCCCCACATCTTATCGCCCAGAATGACCCGTTGGTCAGAGTTTCTAGCCGCATACGATTACCAACTGCGACACTGACCACGGAAAGCCATTCCCCACGCTGATGCCCTGAGCCACTCTCCACTACCAAAAGTCCTGGACGAACAAGCTCCAACCCTAGCTACACTACAAATCGAGACACTTCCTTCAACACCACTGATTGCACAAAGACATCGCATCCGAAACAAGGAAGGACCCTTGTTTGGCATGAGTCCTCAGCTGGGTGGAAAGAGGTTGGCCTGACAACGAACTCAACGACACCTTCAAGCCTTTCAAACATAGGCAGACAGAACTTTTCTCCCAAAAAGGATGTGTTTTATGAGACAGAGTCATCATCCCAGGAAGACTGCAGTGTAAGGTCCTAAAACTATTGCATGATGGACATCCGGGCATCATGTGAATGAAGGCACTAGCAAGGAGCTATGCTTGGTGGCCAGGTATAGATAAGCAAATAGAAACCTGAGTCACCACCTGCAACAAGTGCCAGGAAACATGCTCAGCTCCATCAAAAGCACCACCAACTGAATGGGAAGCACCCCGAGGTCCCTGGTCCCGTATGCACATTGATTTTGCGGGACCCACCAAGGGGCATACATTTCTCATAACAGTGGATGCCTATTCCAACTTGCTTGAGGTCCACAAAATGAAGAGCACCACCACAGAGGCAGTCATTAAAAAACTAAACAGACTATTTGCTACACACGACTTGCCAGATGTCTTGGTTTCAGACAATGGCCCACAATTCACCGCCTTGTCATTTGAACAGTACTGAGCAGACCGGGGGATAAGCCGCACTTTAACGTTACCGGCTCACACTGCGGCCAATGGTAGGGCTGAACGAATGGTCCAGTTCATAAAGAAAGCCTTATACAAGATGGAACAAGGGAACATCCACGACAAGGTGACCAGGATGCTTCTCCTCCAACATATTACTCCAAACAGCACCACAAACAAAACCTCAGCCGAACTCCTGATGGGCAGGAAACTTCGATCACATCTTGACTGACTACACCCTGCCTACATGCCGGAAAAGCCCCTGGGGTCCAGTAGCAAGTATCGCACGTTCAAGGTAAGTGGCCTGGTTTTTGCAAAAATCTTTACCAGTGACCCATTGTGGGTCCCCGCTACCATAACTCAACTTACAGGTCCCCGTTCCTACCATTTACAAACTGCTGATGGGAGACTGTGGAAGCGACACATTGACCAGCTATGCTCCAGGGTGACACCTACCCCCTTCACAAGCCCTGAACTCCAAACCAAGGGGGGAAGGGAAATTGAGGGGGCCAAAAACGAACTAGTACCCGACCCAGTACTCTAAACCCAGCAATCAGTTCGATCAAACCTGGAATATTCACCTTCTGAAGAAGAGCCAGGGCAGATGGTCATCTCTCCATGAAGCAGCACGGCGGCATCAGCAAACCCAGAGAATCCAGATGACAGCCTTGACGGGAGTAGAGATGACAACGCCGAGTCACCCAACGGAGAAGTCAGATCACCATTACCGCTGAGTTCAACAAACAGCCCACCAGAACCAGAGTCCGGGCAAAGACTGGTGGAGCAACGTAGATCAGGTAGACAGGTGAGACGACCTGCCTACCTGCGAGAATACATCACCCCATCCTTGAGACGGAACCTGGGGGGGAGGGGTGTTCCGAACTTAGCAAACTCGTTAGCTTGCAATTCTAATAGTTTTCCTTCCACAACAGGCTCGTAAACCTGCACTTCTGATTGGCCCGCTGATAGCGGATCGTGATTGGTCGTTGTTGGCTGATCTGATTGGCTGTTAGTGGGTCGCCGCTGATTGGATGCTCCCAGCGTGGCAAACTCAAATCATTGGATGTTATGACAGCAGCCAGCTCTATAAAAGGAGCTGCTGCTGCCCTAGTATTTTGCTCTGTTCTGAAGTCACTAATAAAGAGTTGGAGTCACTATTCGATGCCTTGTCTCCGTTCTTTGAGCTCACTCTCCCAGATCTAACAATTGCATACACACACACACACACACACACACACAGAGTGAGCTAAGTATGAGGTATAGTTTAGAAAAGCAAGTGAAGTTTTGCTTTGGGTTTTTTTACTTTGTTTTAGAGTTTAATTTGCACTATCTTTCTGATTCTCATGAATGTTTTATGCATCCTAGGCAGCTGGGGTTTAATCTCCAATCAATTTTAATGCCTGAATGTCAGTCCCATCTCTCAAAGGGACAGCCTTTCTTATTCTGCGAGTCCATTTTGACCCCAAATGCATTAACCCAGCCTACCCAGTTTTCTTTCTGTGCTGACATACTAGATGTACTCTTAATAAAGAAGATTGACCTTGAAAGCATAGGGAGGAGGCAACAGTCAGCAGCTGAGACCAAGATCTAGACTCTGTCAGAATGATTTTTTGTTCCATTTTTGTCAAGCAGCATCATGCTTTATCACTTCCAAATTCATGCCTTATAATCCTGCAAAACCTATTTGAATTGGCAGACTAGGAAAAAGTACACAAGTACTATACTCTCAGACTATCTAAAAAGACAACATTTTGCAGCTAAATTGTAGTTTCACAGTATAAAATGAGAATTTTATGATCTGCAACATTGTGTCCATTGATTAACTAGTATTCATGAGCTTATGCCTTATCTATTTACTAATTCCTCCCTAATCATACATTAAAAATTGTAACTTTAGAGTGCATCCAACAGCCATATACAAGGTGTGGAAGGCCTCAGTTTCTGCCACACACACACCATTTTTACTACATGACAAGCTTATGCCTTCTAGGAAAACCAATAATCAAACCCAATTCCAAAATGGATTTTCTCTTTAATTTGCATAAATTGAAGGCGCCCATAGCAATATCCAGGAATATTCAAAAGTAAATCCATGGGCTCAGTATAAACTTTAAAGGAAATGAGAACAAACAGAAAGAAGGTTCTTGACAAAGTGTTTAGCAAACTAATCATAATCTTCCTCTTCGCTTCACTGATACTTCTACTCTATACAATGACTTGGAGCAAACTGAAGAGTATGGAAAATCTGTTTTTTTCCTAGGCAAGAGTTTCCAAAAAGTAGAAATAAAAATTATTAATCTGAATTAAATCTATCTATAAACAGGAAAGAGTTTAGTTTATTCAATTTTACTCAAAAACAAACAAAAAAACAGAAAAATTGTATTTTTCTTGAAAAGAAAAACATGCTATGTGGGAAAAGGCAATGATAAACCACTCTTGTCTTATTAGCATGCTAAGCTGTTTAGAGATTGGAAATTTTAAAGAGGAATTCACTTGGAAACCAGAGTGAAGAAAGAGAATGATTTACCAATTTCTCTTAATTCAATAATTCTGTGCTGCCAACACAATCTTCCAACAACCATGCTAATATATGTGGACATCACTGGAGCACAGAGAAATTGAATTATCTACATTATTGGTACATGGAAATATAAGAACTCAAATAGAAGAATAGAAGAACAAAACAGCCTTATCCCTGACAACCTACGCTAAAAATGCAAAGGCTCTGTCTGCAACTTCTAGCAATGTAATTCCTGCATACTCTAGTTCTGAAAGCCTAGGAGCATGGTGGGGGAAAAACAATCACATGGGTTTCAATATAAAGAATAAGCTAATGACAATAAATACATCAACCAGCCTT
This sequence comes from Hydrophis major, assembly GCA_033807585.1. Taxonomy (NCBI): domain Eukaryota; kingdom Metazoa; phylum Chordata; class Lepidosauria; order Squamata; family Elapidae; genus Hydrophis; species Hydrophis major. The sequence goes on along the minus strand of CM066330.1, from coordinate 99,693,985 downwards.
CGAAGTAGTAATGAAATATATCATTTCTGCTTTGGGGAATTGGCTCCATGGAAGCAGAAGTTGAAATTTGAAGAATCAGAATAAAAAGGGTATTTATAAATGGATTCTAGAAAAAATAATAATCCAACCTCATCCTGGACACAAATTACTGGATTCAAACTACCACATTTTGGACATATTATGAGAAGACAAGCTTTTTATTGAGAAAAATTGGCAAAATGAAAAAAAAAGTGAAAAAGAGAATGGTCAACATCAATTACAATAGCAATATGAGTACCATTCAAAGACCTGAAGAACCTGGCTGAGAATAATTCATCCTGGAGAAAATGTATGTAGTCATAAAGAATAAACACTGAGTTAATGCCACAATCATAGCCACTAAAGTCATCTTTTGTATATTTGTGCTTGCAGCCTGATGACAAGAATCCAGTCTGGGGTAATACATATGTGCTATTTAAAAAGTGCAACCTGAAAGCAAATAAACACATATGCATTGAATTATATATCTGTATTTGTATGCAAGTGCTATAAGACACAATTTCTTTTTATTGTAGAGAGACAAGAAAATAAATTTATTCCATTAGGACTGGAAGTTCACTTCTAGTGCATGCACTGAAAAATCATATCTTTTATCTGAATTATGAACAATAAAATTCATCTTCTTTAGCTGTAGTTTTTAAGCATAAACAAATGTTTAAAAATCCAAATGAAATTATTGACAAAGGTCTACTATAAATACTTAGTACAAGTGCATACATTCATGTTCAACACAATCCTGTCATCAATTTTGATGTTCACTTTCTTTGCTATCTTGATTCCATCTGATTAACTTTCATGAATGTTTATGTGCTTGCATTAAATATTAATCATGCATTTATATTAAGCACATCTTTATAAAGTTAGTAATACTATTAATATCCACAATTGTGAAAAGCAATAGTAGACATTACCAAGATTGCTTTTAATAGTTAGAGACAATAAAATCCCATCCTGCCACTCTGCATTTGTTAAAGTTTAAATGCTTGAACAATCTATAATTAATGCATCTTTTTCTCCTCCTATTTTTTCCATCCAGTCAGTCAAAGAAAATGGATACTATAACATTAGAAACGATGTTACTTAAACATTAGGTATTATTCCCTCTCTATGTACTGTAAGTGTTTGCTGTCCTCAATACCATCTTTTCATGTTGTGTTTTTATCCGTATTCAGCGCATTTTCTAATCTTTCTACCCTCTGGGTACATTCGGACACAAAATTCATTGTCTTCATCAACTAGGGTATCCAGGTTAGGGAAAACTAATTATGACTTCAGTCATTCATTATTTGCCACCTTTTCTTTTAGATGATACAAGTCTTTCAGGATGTTACTGCGGTGAGCTGGAAACAACACAGAATGTATAGCCTACCTTCTATATAAATCTAGCAAAAGGCAGCACATTACTACTAGTTGGAAAAATAGAGTTGCTCATTAGTTTCTGAACCCAATTCAAGATGCTAGTTTCTAATATAATGTGCAAGGAAGGACTCTTGTTCCACCCCGCAATAGCAATAACACTTAGACTTATATACTGCTTCACAGTGTTTTACAGCCCTCTCCAAACAGTTTAGAGTCAGCATATTGCCCCCAACAATCTAAATCTTCATTTTACGACCTCAGAAGGATGGAAGGGTGAGTCAACCTTACACAGGAAAGATTGGAACTGTTGATGTCTGCCATCAGCAGATTTAGCCTGCAATACTGCATTCTAACCACTGTGTCGTAAGATCAAATTGAGAAACACAGAGGGCTTTCACAGAGGGCAGCATTGCATCTGTGAAACCAGAAAGAGGTAGGAGAAAACTTCTAGGAGATAAAGGATGAACATTTCAGAATAAAATAAGAAATAATTAATAAATTAGCATACAACTTCATACTTGGGTTTAGAGCCATGGTGGCACAGTGATTAGAATGCAGTATTGCAGGCTAACTCTGCACTAAACCATGAGGAGTTCGAACCTAATGGACTCAAGGTTGATTCAACCTTCCATCCTTCAGAAGTTGGTAAAATGAGGACTCAGATTGTTGGGGACAATATGCTGATTCTAAACTACTCAGAAAGTGCTGTAAAGCAGTATGAAATTGTATGCAAGTCTAAGTGGTATTGCTATTATTTCTGCTATAATTTTCAGAAATATATTTCATGTTGAAAAATTCCATTTGCTCTTTTTTCAACACTCAATTTAGACTAGAGGTTTTAAAAGTTTGGCTTCAGGTTAATAATAATAATAATAATAATAATAATAATAATAATAATAATAATAATAATACATATTAGTTTTCCATCAGAGATATGCAACAAGGAAATCTTGCTGAAAATAAGATCAAAAATTTGCCAGTATCTACTACATTGTATTTTCAATGCTTCTGAGTGGTGTGTACTAGTTGTATAAGTGCAATAAGCATTATAGCTCTCCAAGTGTGTTGAATCATTATGTTGGCTGAAATTTCTTTTTAAAAGAACTTTCCTCACTTGACAATTGGCAAGCTGACACTTTCCATCACTCTAGTGCCTGGCAACAGATGTCGTTCACTTGGGCACAGATGCCAAGTAGCCATCCAACCCTAACATTAGCCTTGTGTTCCAAACTAATTGGCCTAACATAGTTATAATTAAGATTTGAATTATTGGGAAACTAACACGATCATTTTCACAATTAATCCTCATATTGAATCATGGTGTCTTTCTGGTCTCCTATATTGGAGATAGGGATAAGCTTTGATTTGGCTTTGGTGTTTTGTGCATCTAAAAGTCTCTATCATCATAAGATAGTAAAGACTGTCTAATTTCTAAATGCTTTGCTATTTAAAGAAATGGATTAGTGCATTGATTTTGTAATGAAAAAGACATTCTACAGTGAGTTTGTTGCAGGGAAAGAAATTCCACAATTTTCTTTCCTCTTTCCCTCTTGTCAATAATTTCTCAATAATTTCATTAAAAGGTAGAAACAAATCACTACAAAAACATATATTGTATTTTTTTAGGACATGAGAATGAAGGAGAAGAAAAGTAAGGTAATTTTGTTATACTTTCCTAGAAAAGTAAAATAATTGTATTACTTTTGTCAAGAAAATCACATGTTAAGTACTTAATGGTTAACAGGCAGAGCAAAAAAGACAGTCAAAGTATTACAGAAGGATTTAATACAAATACATGTGCTAAACCATTCCAAACCCCAAACAAATCTATTGTTAATAGATTTGTTATTGAAAAGTAATGTTTTCCAAGTCATATATATTTAAAAGGCTATGTTTTATATGAACTGTTAAGATACGCTTTTTGAAATCACTACATATGTTTTTTTTAGAAACCTAGATTAGGTAATAATGTAATTAATGTTCTGATGGGTCAATGTTGCTGAAAATTGTTGAAAATGCTACATTTGACCATAACCTCAATATGCTGATGTACTTATCAAAGCAGTTATCATGAACATCCATTAAAAATACACTCATTCTAGTATCACAAAATTACTGCAATATGGTTTACAGAACCTCTGGATTCTTACTTTTTGAGATGGGAATATTTTAAGGAAAAAGGGAACCAAGAAATCTCAAGCACAAGAAATCTTAAAGCCACATCTAGAATAATGATTTTGGTGACCACACTATAAAAAAGAGGTTGAGACTTTAAAAAGAGTGCAGAGAAGAGCAGCAAAGATGATTAGGGGCCTGGAGGATAACATGTGTGAAGAACGCTTGCAAGAACTAGGCCTGGCTAGTCTAGTGAAGAGAAGGAGAAGGGGTGACATGACAGAAGTATTCCAATATTTGAGGGACTGTCACAGAGAGGAGCGAGACAACCTATTTTCCAAAGCACCTGAAGGCCAGGCAATAAACAAAGGATGGAAACTGATCAAGGAGAGATTCAACAAGAAATGAAAAATTTTCTGAGAGTGGAGATAATTAACCAGTGGAACAGCTTGCCTTCAGAAGTTGTGGGTGCTTCATGACTGGAGGCTTTCCAGAAGAGGCTGTACAGCCACTGGTCAGAAATGGTATAGGGTCTCCTGCTTGAACAGGGGGCTGGACTAGATGACCTAGAGGGCCCCTTCGAACTCTGTTATTCTATATTCTGTATTTGGTTCCTGAAAAATCAGAAAATAAAATACAGGCTGAATAGTCAAGACCTTGTTGATGATCCAGACTCTGTCAAGGATCTTGGAGTACTCATCTCAAATGATCTAAGTGCTAGAGCCCACTGTAATTACATAGCCAAAAAGGTGTTAAGAGTTGTTAACCTAATCTTAAGTAGCTTTTTCTCTGGTAATGTTACACTAATAACTAGAGCATACAAAACATTTGCTAGACCAATACTCGAATACAGCTCATCAGTCTGGAATCCACATTACATATCTGATATTAACACAGTTGAGAAAGTCCAGAAATATTTCACAAGAAGAGTTCTCCACACCTCTACTCGTTGCAGAATACCTTATGCCACCAGACTCGAAATTCTAGACCGAGAAAACCTAGAACTACGCCGCCTTCGGTCCGATCTAAGCATAGCATATAAAATCATACATTGCAATGTCCTACCTGTCAATGAATACTTCAGCTTCAACCATAACAACACAAGAGCAAACAATAGATACAAACTCAAGGTTAATCACACCAAACTTGATTGCAGGAAATACGACTTCAGCAACAGAGTGGTCAATGTCTGGAATACTCTACCTGACTCTGTGGTTTTTTCTCCAAACCCCACAAACTTTAACCTTAGACTCTACTATTGACCTCACCCCTTTCCTAAGAGTTCTGTAGGGGGTGTGCATAAGCGCACCAACATGCCTACTGTCCCTGTCCTATTGTTTCTTTTATATTTTTTTAAAAATTTTCTTATATGTATCCATGTATTCATAACTATGTTTTTTTATTTATACCTATTATCTTGTAAGCAATTGACAAATAATAAATAAATTAATAAAATAAAATGTTATTGGCTTGCTCAAGTACTGTATCATCACCAAACCGTAAGGTGCTAATTGAGCAAGCTGGTTCCTAAAATGAAGTAGACAAGAGAAGAGGGTTGTTTTTTTTTTGTGAATTGTCTCAGGTTGGGTTTTCAGGATTACTATTGTCAATTTTCCTGTTGATTTATTCTAATTTTAGCACTCATTCTTTTGCTAAGGATACACATTGGCTCCCAGGTAGAGGGCTACAGAGAATTTTCCCATGTTAGTATTTGGGATTGAAAAGAGATAGATATTGTCTTTTTCCCTGTACTAGTACAATTAGTACATGCTCTTTTTCTTATTCAGTAACATTGTTTTACAGAATAAAGAGTCTTATTATACAGTGTAAAAATATGTATACTCATTATGCTTTTGTAGTTCATACATTTCAGCAGATGCATGAAGTCTGATGATCAAAAAAGCTTATGAGGACTAAATTTGCTTGGCTTTGAAGTGCCACAAATACAATGGTCTGTACAATAGCAATAACACTTAAGACTTTATATACTGCTTCATAGTGGTTAACAGCACTCTCTGGGTGTTTTATAATGTCAGCATATTGCCCCCAACAATCTGGGTCCTTCTTTTACTGATGTTGGAAGGATAGAAGATTGAGTCATCCTTAAGCCGAGTCAGGATCGAACTTCAAGCTGTCGGCTGAGTTTGCCTGCAATACTGCATTTTAATCACTGCACCACAGGCTAATAGTTACTTCTCTGGAAATTGATTTAAATATCCCTTATTCTTTGCTATTTTAACCACTGGAAACATTAAGCTGCATCCATAACAAGAATAGTTGGGGATGCCCTTAAATCTAAGCTTACTAAATCTGAAATACAAAAATTTGGATGACCACTAGGGAGTAGGAAACATGTTTTTTAAAACATGTTCTAACTTTTGGTTCATCTGGTAATCGTCTAGATTTTTGCAGCATGCATGCTACAGCAAGGTTTAAAAATGGCACGTTTATTGGGATCAATAAGCAACTTTCTAATTGTTGCTATTGCTTTAATAAACATAAATAAATAGATAGGAAAGTGATACTATAAAGCAAAATGGTTGCCTCCAAAATGATGTCTATTTAAGAAAATATCTTTAGGTCACATAAAAATCCTGCATTCTTCAAAATGTAGATACTGGATGGTTCCAATTTAGTGTTCTTTTGTTGTTGTTGTTGAAGTATGCTTATTAGGCAACAAACAAACAGGATAACCAAGCTGGCAGAGGCTACAAAGGGAAAAAAACAAGATATCATGGAATGTTAACACATTTTTCTAATATGCAATGCTACATAGGCAAAGATACTTTGTCTTGGGCTGAACACATTTATATATTGTGTTAGCAGCAGCACTTTCTGTTATTATGAAAACAGAAGAGGTGGGGTTTTTTGACAACTAAAAGATGACAAATGTTTTATAAAATAAACTTTTGCAGACCACAAGAACAGCACTATAATTAGATATTAGTTATTTATTGTCTCCAGCCAGATCTTTCATTACAAAAGAGCAAAAAAAAAAAAAAGATAAGACAAATGTTTGTAGTAATTCAGGGTCATAATGGAAGGAAGTCCCATTGGACTCAAAGCTTCTCAGAATCTCTGATTCTCAGTAAATAGGTTTGGTACTTTTTTAACTATCAGAACCTACTATTTTAACTATCAGAACAAATTTTATTATGGGAGTGACCAGTGCAAAAGGAAAAAATAGAGAAAGAAAAAAAATACAGCAAAATATTCATGGATATATAGGTAACTAAATAAGTAGGTAAATTTAAGATAGTATTAAAAAGGTATAGATGTAAAACTTACAAGCTGATCTGATCTTGTTAGCTAAATCTATGTACTTTATTTGTTACTTTACAATCTGGTTTGGGTGCACATAAAAATAAGTAAGAAAAGATGAAATGGAGGAAGTAAATAACTTTATGGCATACAGTATTAAGGTGTGATGAAATACATATTTTTGCCTTGCTAAATCTAGTGACAGTTTTTTTTATCCACGAGGCATTTAAGCTTTATAGATTAATAACAGCAAAATCTTTCAACTTGTTCTGAAGGGCTGTATTCAGCAGAGGAACTTTTAAACCTTTAATAAATGGAGTTGCCCTTTGGTGTCTGTCTGGATCAAAGAAGCTGCAGCTTAGAAGAGTGTGAACCATCATTGAAAGAGTCATTTTAGGCATGGAAGTATAATTTCTTTTTGTATTTGCACGACAGAACCATTAATGTGTGCTTTTGAAAAGTCCTATCTACATATTTTTTTAAAAAAAATATGTTGTAAACAGTTGGGCCACAGTATTTTCCACCAAGAAGCAAAAGAAGCATGGGATTTGGGCCAACTCTTTCTTAAGCATTCTCCTCATCTCCCAGTTGGCTAAATGTTCAGGTTAGCAGCTACAGGTAATGAGCTTTTGTTCACAAACTAATTGCCAGTTGTCTTTATATTCACCCATTAACAAGAGAAGTAATTCACTAGGGTTTCAAGTAACTCTGACCCAAGTTATTAACATTCTGGACAAGGTCTGAGTTTTAAGTACTTGCCAAACCTACTTCCAGCCTCAGGATTACATTAGATATGCATCTGGGAACACCTATTATGGCCCTAAGTAAAGCTGACTGAATCCATCATTGGTTGTAAAATGTGAGTGTAGATCCAAATTGCATTCTATATATCATTTACACTATTGATTTGGCTGAATTTGTTTAATTGCTGCCAAAGCGAATTTCCCTCCTTGATTTCTATAAAATCTTAGAATGACTAAGGCATTCCTCTGTGCCTACAAAGAGGCATGGATAATTTCAGTCTTTAATTTCCTTTGCTTTGAAAAACAACTCTTAGATCCTTTACACTGATTAACCTGTCTGACTGTTAATTGTTCATTAGCAATTCTGTCTGCTGTTGGAAAACACTACTTTTTCATAATTTACAATCAAATGTTCATTTTTGCAAAAAGATGACAAAGCCTTCATGCCAGCTTGCATTTGTGAAAGTATTAACACATTATCTACATATAAAAGAACTGGAATTCTTTTTCTTAATAATTTTGGGTCATTAATCTCCACATAGTACTATTATACTTTTTAAGTATTAAAAGGCAACAGAGCTATAATACAAGCTAAATATATAGAAAAAGTTTTCCTAGTGATTATCCTTATTTTTAAATCAGTCTTCTCATATAAACTATTTACCTTTACTACATACATTGCATATACACCTAAACCTGTGCCTATATGTATACATCAGAAGCAGGAGACTATCAAGGACTTACTTAAAGTCCTACATAGTCTACTCCTGTAAATTAAGTTGAATGCTGCTCAAAGATGAGCAAATGCAGCATATAATTGAGCATGTGTCTGTTGTATTTTTTCAGCAAGGAATTGTAACAGCAGTCAGTGATGAATTGTTGACCCATCCACCTGGAATCCTGTTTGTTCAGGGTCAACAGCATCTTCCTCAACAGGCCAGATATTCAAATGTATGTATACACCTCGCATAATGTACTAATTACACTTTAAAAAATAATTAAGATAAAAGAATAATTGGTATATAGTTGGCTAGGCCAATTCTATTACTTTTTTTTTCATAGAAAGCCACAAGGATGGTTAAACCATTCTCGCCTGACTCATCCAGAATCCTGGCTTTATAATTAGCATATGTTAACAAAGAGAGTGACATGGAAATCCAGAACTTAAGTGAGGGTTTTAGCCATTAGCACCTTCAGATCCATTTTTTGTTAATGGGAAAAGGTTGGCTAATCAAATGGCTAATCAGCTCCTTTTTTCCATAACTAATCACATATCATGTATACATTCCATTGCATATTGTTGAAAGGAGCACTTATCTGTTTAAGAAAGAGCTTTATGATTGCAATTGTCAGAAATCTAGGAAGAAAAAAATATTGAATCCTATTTTACCTCAACAGTGCCACATAATGTATGCATAAAATATACACATAAAAAGAAAGAGAAAGCAAATTGTAAAAATAAAACTGAACTTCAATATGTGTCTCTGTGTGAGAGAGAGTAAGAAAGAGATAAAGTTCAAGGAGGTATATAATTCTATTGAATGAATACACATTAACTACTACAGAATTTTAAAACACATGTTGATAATGAACATAAATTATGCCTATACATAATGAGTATCTTTATTGTGAGAGTCTTGTGTCCTCTTTCCTGTTTTGTGGAAAAATAAATTCTGGTAATATAATGAGATTTTTTTTAAAAAAATCACCACTACCTATCTTGTATTCACTACTAATTACTCTCTTTCAGCTAATTTTCCATAGTAGTCTCTAATTCTTCTTCTTAATTTTTTCCAAAGTGTCAAATCTATGAAGATTATCATTCTCAAAGTTGTAATCTTTCTCTGTGTTTTTGTCTTTCAACAATCTCTCAACTTTTAAAAAAATTTTTGGCCATCATACTCTCTGCAACCTTAAATATTCTTGTATTTCTTCTAATTTCAAATGTTCTTTCCCTCATAATGAGCAAAAAAAGAAACACAAAACTGTCCACAATTATCAATAAAATAATTGGAGAAAAGTTTTATTCTCTTTGAAATTAAAATAAACTAGAATCCATTGTAGTCATTTATATCGATTCATCTTTCTTTTTGTAATTATCTTTGGGGGTATATGGGGACACAAGCAAGCATGGGCTTGGACTTTGATCAAGTATTGGATTCAAAACCTACCCATCTACAAGTTCAATAGGCTTGCCTTGACTAAATCAAACTTTCTCAATTCTTTTTAATCTATTCTGCTGCACTACATATTCCCTTAATAAGTGTTCCAAATTTGTTGGAAGAAGGTCAAATATCTGTGTGGTAAATATGTGATCAGAAAATCAACCAACCAAAATGCTATTGGTTTTCAAGTCTCATACCAGGCTTCAACGAATGCGATTTCACCTATGCTTGTCAGTTGCCTTAAAGGAAATGGTTTCTTGTATTGTTCAAAGCTATTATTAATATTCCATATTCCTGTATCGCTGAGCAAATTGCAGCATTAGCATTGACTGGATGTTCTTAAGTGCTCCTAACAACTTACTCTTTCTATCCGCTCAAGCTAGGCATTAATGCAAATATATCATGCTATGGCATTGTCTGTCTGTCTGTCTGTCTGTCTGTCTGTCTCTCTCTCTCTCTCTCTCTCTCTCTCTCTCTCTCTCTCTCTCTCTCTCACATACACACTTGCTGCCCATTCAGAACAAGCAATTAACTATCAAAATTTGGACAAATAACTCATTGTATGATTGTACATAAGTAACCAAATTCACACTGGTAGTCATGTTCTACTACTACTCAACTTGTAAAACTGGAAGGCATAAATACAAATGCAATACATTCACAATGGTACACGCTATATCTACAGCAGAACCAGCATGATATCCACTGCATCTAAGACTAGTATGCTTTTCAAACTAAAACCCATACCACATTCTGACTTGACAGGCTAAGATTTTATAGAACTCATGAACATCGCTTGGCCTGTTTCATCAGAATAGCAGCAATCTTAACCATTTTATTATAGTCATTCCATTTTGATTATTTGAGGTTTTTGGATTTTTTTTTAATAAGAGAAGAATAGCTGTAATATAAAAAGAAAAAAACATTTTATGTTCCTGTTCAAGTCCTCCCAAATGGGAATGCTTTATAAAGAAACATGAATGCCTGGGCTAGGACATTTTGGACTCATTTGCAGTATTTTTTAGTGAACACTAACAACCAATGAGCTGTCTAGAATTATTCTTAATCTCAAGTAAAAACCAGTCCTCTATCTAAGAATACAGAGTTAGCATCTGCCAAATATTTTGAGTTCCAGATCTCATTAGCTACAGCTAATGTGGTCTATAGAAATGATTGTGTATGATATAATTCAAATGGCCACCACGTTGACTACTTTGGTCTAGGAATTATTCTTGGTCCTATCTAGAATTTACCAGATAATTTTTATGTAAAAAGGGATGAGATGGTGAACAATATGCTCAGACTCTATTCCAAAAACCTAGAACACTTCACAGAATATCTGTAGCATGTAGCAAATAGGAGACAAAAAAGGTTGTGTGTTAGCCAAACTGTTCTGGTTATATGTATTATTTTCACCATAATTTTAAAACATAGTTTAGAACACATTTTTTTGTCAAAGGAAGACATATTTTTATTTAATATTATGTATTTTAACATCCAAAATATTGACTGTTGCAAAAAACTGAATAGGTTGGCTTTATAAAACAAGAACTTTAAAAGATGCCTCATCTGCAAGGAAACTATTTTTTATCAAATTAGCTTCCTGACAGGAGATAATCTAGGTGCATAATAAAGTATACATTTTTTCCTATTTCTGAAAAGACATTTATCTTGATTATCCTTGAATTATATTTATCCCCAGATCATACTGGAAACATTTATCTTGGCACTATGGTTTTCCCTTTAAAAATGTTTGTCCTGAGGTGCTCTGAAGATAAAAAAAGACATATTTTGTAGATTTGCATTAATCTCTGTGGACCACCTATGCAGACTATTTAAAATATTACATTTTGAATTGAGACTACTATTGCTATTTGTGTGAGGCCAAGCATTTTTTCCTTTAACATAATAAACTGTTATTTCATATTGATGAATACAGATCATCTTAAAGATAATATATAAATTAGAAGAAGTGACAACTTAAGAAGAAGTGACAACTTAACGATGTGGCTTTTGGACAATTTTCACCAATGTGTGTATGGAAAAGAACAGCAGTTGGAAAGATCAAAATAGCAATGTTCATAACATAACAGATACTTAATTCATCTGGGTTATAGCAGATTTCCATTACAAATGGATTAATTCCTAAAAGCAATATCAGAGCAATTTTAAATCAATCAGATTGGGACTGAACGCATTGTCAAGGGAGGTGATCAATTTTTCCTTGTGCATGGAAATTTGTTCTGTTTGCCTAAAGAAGAGCTATAGCTATAAAACTTTTTTGGAAGAGAAGTCTCTCTGGAATACATTTCTAATGATAGGCTAGACTCAAATATTCAATTCTTGGGCAAGTTGGTTGAAAAAGTGCTGGTCTCAAATTTCCAAACATGACTGGATAAAACTGAATTTCTGGACCAATTTAATATGTCATTCAGGATGTTGGTCTGGTCCTCATTCTGCATCAGAAACAAAATGGCCTCCTAGTTCTTCTGGATCACTCAGTAGCTGTTTGATACTACCAGCAGTAGTATTTTCTGAAACACCTAATGGGACTGGGTTTTGGGAACAATATATTTGCAACATTCATTGAGATGTTTCTCCATGAAATATTTCCATGAAACAGTTGGGACAGATTTTCTGAAGTTTTGGAAGTGGATGCTATCAGTATGCTGATAACACACAACTGTACTGCTTTTTAATTCCCAGTTCTGAGAAAGCAGGGAATACCCTGATAAGTTTCTTGATGTTCTTTAATATATATATATATATATATATTCTCCAAAAATATTTTATTTTGAACTTTTAAAACTATTTTTAATATTTTAAAAATATTACTTTTCATCAGAAATTACCAAACTATGACCATCTACACTGCCTGACTATTCTGAATCTTGGAACAAGCTTTGATTAAAATAAAAATGATATAATTCAATTCCTATCTATTCTTAAAAAGAGTTTTGATTCAAACTCATTCCACTTCTTCCTTCTCAGTTTGGAGAAATAAAGTAGTAGATATAATGGAATATTAACTTCCAATTCCTATGCACACTTCATAATCATCATATAGTGTCATCAAAATGAAACAAATGAATAAGAGAAGCACTATTCATGTTACACCAGAGCAATGTTTTATCTCAAGTCAGGAAGGAAAAGTATGAAGATGTAGGGGTTTTTTAATTGTTCAATATATTATCACAGTGCAAGCAAATATAGATGCATAGAAAGTGACTATTGAAATAATTCCTTGCTTGACTAGCCAACAGTGGACACAGGATGTTGTATAATTGTCTCCCTTGGCTGGATAACAACCAAACGTTGCACTGAATGTACAATTCTGGCAGGTGGAAGGACACAAGAAAAAGGGAAGCGATCAATCCAGTCTTCTTCTTTGTTAAACATGATAGACAGCCATTTATAGAAGCAATATTTTCTGTGAATACCATCTAAGCATAAAAGATTCACATATAGAACAGCACATACGCAACTGCTGTTTTAACACAATTTTTCTAATGTTTATGAATCATTTTTAATTTAAACTAAATTCTCTATTTTTAACTGCACATCTTTCCTCAATATATTAGCACCTTATTTTTATTTAATTATTTAATTAGCACCTTATTTTTATTTACTTACTTCCTTAGCCAGTGCATCAGACTGAAGAAATAATGTGTTTGTTTTGAAGCATTCTCTTTTAATGTTCTTGTATCAACACCCCTGATTATATAAGGGATTATGAGGCTCCATCCATTTCTAAACTAACCTTTACTCTGCTGTTGTAAAATAAACCTTGAGGCTGATGACTATTAACAAAATACATCTCAGGCAGAAGCATGGAACCAATGCTGAGTGAGGACGAAGTTGCAATGCAACAATATCTGCAGGGCCATTTTAATACAGAAGCATAAGCTTGGGCACTGCCCTTACTGAACATTTTAGAAGCAAAAGAATCTGCATGCCTTGTTGGCAGATTATCCTTAAAAATCATTTGATACTTATCCTTTGAAGAGAAGATTCCAGAAGCTGAACCTACTGATAATCTGCATATTCTTTCCCTTTTCTTCCCTCCCCCCAACTCCAAAGTCATTTCAGCAATCCATGAACCACTTCCTGCTCTGAACATTGACCAAACCACTCCTTGAATGGCTTGGGAAGTATGGGAAGAAACACAGAAAACATTAACAACCTATCCTTTTAATTCTGAGTTTTCTATAGCTCCAATCAAGTGATACACATCAGAGATGGAGACCTATGGCTGGCTCAGGAATTGTGGGAGTTCCTGAAATTCCAGGAAATCTGGGAATTGAAGTCCACAAGTAATAAAAGGATTATAGTTCCACACCTCTGGTGTGGATCAACACAGCAGATAATTAACTGCAGGTAAATCCCGTATGCTTTCTATAGAAAACTCAATTTTTATGCAATTTGTCTCCACATATATATACATAAATACTGGTTAATCAGTATCTGAAAGATCTAAGGAATATTTAAATATCAAATTAGGCCACTAGAATCCTCTAAGCATGGTTATTGAAGACTAATGACAAAATGACCTATTATATGAAATGAAAACACCAGAAACACAGTTTATGCCCACAGCTTAGAAATGAAGACATGCATGACTTCAAATGATGGTTTCAACCTCCCCAAAATATAACATATAGCTTTTGCTACAAAAAGGTTGTTTATTTAAAGATCAAAGTAAACAACTTTTTTGTAGCAAAAGCCAATACTTCTCAACTGAAAATATATTCAAACAAGTTTAACAAGGGTTAGTGTTAGGCTAATGAATCTTTTAATGAATATGGAACAACTAATATGGTTAAACATGATTAAAAATTATGAAGAATTTTGCCGTGTAATATAATCAGTATATTAAATTTAAATGCCAAATGTATAGGAATGTTGGATCAGAAAAAAACCCAAATTGTAATTTAAATTGCTGGAAGAAATATTAAGAAACTCAGATATACAATCATGGCTTTGATGGTTGGAAATAAGGAAGAATTAAGGAATCTCTTGCTGAAGGTGAAAAACATGAAAAACCTAATCTAATTCTATATTATCTGATAATAACAATTTAGAGCAATAAGATGAAAAAGTAGTGGAACTAGTAACAGACTTCCAGGAACGATGGCTCCAAAAATCCACAGGAATAATAGCTGTAGTGGTGAAACAAAGAGGTAGTATTTCCTGAAAGAAAGTTTGATAAATCAAGCGAAAACATTACATGAATAAATGAAAAGGAACTTATTGACTTTTTCCCAGTTATAATACAATAGAGTTATCAGAGAGCTTAAATGAAGGGCAGTTATTGACTTTGAACAGTTGATGCTAGAGAAAATTGTTGAAAGTACTTTGGACAGCAAGAGAAAACAAACTGTTTAATACTAAATGAAGTAAAACACAGCACTCTTTCGAAGTGCTAATAATGAAGTCAAAGCTTACATATTGGATTTTGGATAATACTCTAGTACTTGGATAAATAAAAGGTAATAAAAAGTGACTGACAGAGATAAAGATGGGTGGATACTATCAGTAATTCCACAAGCATGAAGTTACAATTACTGACAGATTTAGTGAATCACTATCCATCAGATCACAAAGAATCAGAAGCAACTGAATGACTCAACAGTGATGAGGAAAAAAGCTCAATCATATTCTCTAGTGAAAAGAAATATGTCAGGAGGAAATATATAATCTCATACTATGTTTCAGAACACATAAAGGAAAAGAATGGCTTAGATCTTTTTGATCTAGTGATCAGAAAAAAGTACAGATGCAAACAATAATTCAACATACAATGCCACTTAATGCGAGCTACGTAAATTAGCCCCTTATTACATTTTCTTCCTAAGAGCATAATTTTCATGGTATCAAAAACAGAAGAGATTCCTTCTTCTAGCACATGAAATTCATTAACTAGGTACCCTGACATTATATCTGGTGACTTTTTCCATGTACCATATCAGTGCTGTTGTTTAAGTTTACTCCCATTTATTCTTGGAACAAACTTTGCAAAATCTGTTACACATTTGTACAGGTTTGCACATAAGAAGGCCAACAGTATAATAGGATATTCCACATACCCTCTGACTCCTAGTTTTAATATTCCATTCACCCATATAAGCAATGGGCAAATGGGAATGCCTAAGGATTTTTTTTTCCAATTGTTAGAGCCTTTCCTGATAATTGCTGAAAATTGTTTACCTGTATTCTGCCAACAGGAAGGAAAACGGAGGGAATGGGCAGGGAAGGGAAGGGTCAACTCTTCAAAGTAGACCAAGTCAGGAAATAAATTCTAGAAAGACTGCTGAAATTCTATTTTATTGTTGCAGAATATAATAATAGACTCTTCAAAACCTGGCAGATATTTCCCCTCCCTTTTATACCAAAGGGAATCAATACAGGGTATTCTTGGATTTCTTTCATTCTCCATCACCCCTACCAGGGTAAATCTGGTTTTTACAGAATATCTATTGAATACTTTCCTCAGGGCATTTTCTTACTCTTCAAGGGAAGGAAAGAAGAAGGTTTGGATTTAATAGAAAGGTAAATGATTAATATAAAAACTTTAAATTGATATTTCCATGTAGAAAAACTAAACAAAGACAAAATCAATAAAATGTTCAAAAAGAGGGTTTCCGGTTTCGCGTGGCTTCGGGGCAGCAGGAATTCGCGACAGCTCGCGATTTCTGCTGTGCTAGCCGCCGAGGTACCCCCGATCCAGATGGGTCAGGGGGATATGGCTGCCCTGTAGGGACAGCTGAAGAGAGAGGGGAGTCGGACAGGGGGTTGGGGGTGTCGCAGACCCCCTCCCCCTCCGGAAAAACCCCTTTTTCCCAAGGCGGTGGAGCGGCGGTCAGCAATGGCCGCCACGAAGAAGCCAGCAACCGGGTAAGATTGCGCTGGAGGAAGTAAGAAGAGTGAAAGTGCTGTTTGAGCCAGGTCAAGTAACATCTTGCAAATTGGCTGGAACTGAGCTGTCTGAATTGCTGGAGGATACATTGTATCCCTAAGAAGATCGAAAGCGGCGGAGAAGCTGTTAAAGGGAACTTTTTTTTTTTTCTTCACTCTCCCACCCCATGGAAACAGCAGATATGTTTGGATATACTGGACATTGAAAGTGAATTGTTTTGAGAGTTGAAGCTAAGAGACAAAAGGGTTTTTGGACATTGAAAAACTTAAGAAATTGGAAAACCCTTGTTGGAGGTATGGATTTCTGATTATTTAAAATTGATATTGCAAGTGGGAAGGGAGAGGAAAAAAAATTGGAGCAGAAGCTGAAAAAGGAGGAGATTGCCTAGAATCCCAAAGAAAGGTATATGGTCATTGGACCTCTTTGATTAAACATTAACCCCAGAAAGAGAAAGAGAAGAAGGAAGAAAAGTATTAATTTTTGGAATTTTTTTTTTTTTGAATTATTCTTGATTAAAAATATTTGTGGTTGTTTTGGGAAAAGTTTCTTTTTTCATGATGGCATCGCTTGTGGATGAACTAAAGACTGAATATCAAAAATATAAAAAAGAAGATACTTTGGGCAGTTTGTTTCAATTCTTAGAAATGGCGTTATGTACTTATGAAAAGTTGACTACGCAGCAGAAGGACTGGGACAAAGAAAAAGAAGAAGCCATCTTTGATGAACAATGGGTTCTTTCCGGGGAGGAGGAGAAAAAGGATAAGAAAAAGGGGATTTTAAGAATTATAAAAACAACCAAAGAAGAGAAAAATGAGCGGAAAGGTGGAGGCAAGGTTAGAAAGCAAAGGAAAGGGAGTAAGAAAAGGGAGGAGGAAAGACAAAGGGGTAAAAAGGGCAAGGAGAAGAATAAGCAAGAGAGAAAGGGGGGGAGGAGAAGCCTCAATGAGGGGAAGCAAGATCTAAAGAAAAAAAGTTTATTCAGAGACAATGGGTGAATTTAATTTAGGATAAAAGAGGGATTCTGGAGGATACATAAGATTGTGTTTTTTATATGTGTATTTAGAGTATAAAATTTATTGTGTAATTTTAGAATCTTTTAAACAGAACCCCAAGAAAAATTGTTATATGAAGTACTTTTAAGTTAGGGTAATGAGTTAAAGGCATCACTCCAATTAGTGTATAGGAGAAGTATAGTAAAAGAAAAAAGATGAATGGATAGTTGGAAATAGAACAGACAAAGAATGTTATTGAAAATGGAAATAAGATATGGAAGGATATATAAAGGTTTTGTTATTTTTTTTTTTTTTTGTATATTGATAAAAGACAATAACATTTTAATCAATAAGAAATAATTTGGATGAAAAGGAGAAGCTGGAATAAGATATGAAGTTAAATAGATAAAGTATTGGTTTGTTCTTTAATTATTATTATTTTTTTAGGAAAGAATTTATAAGCTGTTATGCCTTTATTGTTTATGCACTGTTTTTGTAAAATTGATAAAATTGGTTTATATATATAAAAAAGAAAATGATAATAAGATATGGAAGGATATATAAAGTAAATATGATGTTTGAATTTGTGTCTGTGTGAAGAGTTTCAACCCGGGATCAGGCAGCCTTCAGAAAAGATGTTTTAGTTTTGTTTATGTTTTGTGTTTTGTATGTTTATGAAAGGCAATAAAATTTTAATAAGCAAGAAATATAATTTGGATAAAAGGAGAAGTTTGGATAAGATATGAAGTTAAATAGATAATGTAAATATTGATATTACAATTTGGAGTTATGTTCTATTGGCTTTCTTCTTTAATTATTATTATTATTATTTTTAGAAAAGATTCTTCAAGTTGTTATGCCTGGATTGTGTATTGTTTTTTTTTGTAAAATTAATAAAATTTGTTTAAAAAAATAAAATAAAATGTTCAAAAAGAGACGATATTAGGAAATATTATTTGTATTCTGAAGTTCAGTAAAAATGTAACTTTAAAAAGAAAGTTTAAAGAAGTTAGAAGTTTAAAGGTTGATATGCAAGAATAGAAAAGTCTGAAGAGGTATAGATAATTGTGATGGTATAAACTAGTTTTCTTTTTTTGTCATATCATACCTTTAATTACTTTGGACTACTATTTGTTAATCCCTTTGCTCCATAACATTGCTTGTTCCTAGTAGCATTTGAGTATATGTGTAATAGCATGTAAAATGTATATGTGTAATTATATTTTTACATTTAACTACACTTGCTTCACAGAATACAGGCTTATAAAAAGAATTGCCTATTTGGATGACACATTTATAGACCTGCAGGAAATGTTAATGTCCACAAATCAGTTCAAGAGAAATTAGAAATCAGGGGAAGTTTGTATTTTCTCTAAATTAGGTCATAATTTGCAAACAGATGTGTTCTGTAAAGGTGATCTTCAAAACAAACAAACAGAACAAGTCAAACAAGACACTCAGGTGTGTAACTTTCTGTTTTAAATTTACATGTTGATTGGTTAGAAATAGGTCAAAGATGCCATCTAGTTTTATAAAGATAAGGGAGCTGATTAAAATAGGTGACTTTACATAGCATTTACACAGATAATGCCTACAGATATTTCAGAACACTTGAAATGATGAGTTAAATAATAAGCATGGGGAGGGGGGGAGTCTTTCATCCAAAGAGATTATACCTTTCAAATATAATCTCTTTACATCATTCTTTTTACTTTGATTATTTCAAATTGACCTATTAAAACTGCACAGATGGCTGTTCAAGTTATATCTGTTTTTCAAATAGTTTAGCTTACTTCTTAATGGACTGATACATCACAAACATATAATATGACATGCTTGAATTTTCTGCATAAAAAAGGAGGCATTTTGGCCAATAAGATTGTGACATACTGAATAATTTGCTATGCTAATGAAGAAATTCAAACACTTATTCTTTGATGTAAAAATACATCTTTAGGTTTTACAATCAGAAGTGATTAGATAGCACTGATAGTTATCATGATTAAGCCAAAGGGGAAGTGGACATTTCAGTTCTAAGAAATATCTCTAGGATAGGCAGGTGGGAGAGACTGAATTTGCTACCATTAAACCAGTGGATGAGGAAGGAAATGACACAGGGGAAAAAAATTATGCAAGCACCTGAACCATGAATTTCTTAACCACATCTACTTTAGCCTCAGCTGAATAACTTCAGGAAAGTTACAGGATAAAATAAAGGGAGGGGACACCTCTGATATCAGCAATAAAAGACTACTTGTTAATTGCTATTAATAACCTCTAACTTTATAGCCCCCTGGCTCCTGACCATCTGCAGAGAAAATTCTGTTCTCTGGGTGATGTCTATCCATCAAAAGACTACAATCCAATGAGACATACAGTACATATGCTGCATTTCAGAACTGAAAAAGCTTCTCGGATGAGAAATGAAATATCTTCATGGAAAAAAAACAGAGAAAGTCCAGTTGCCTTTTGAAAAAGCACCTTTGGGATAACCATGACCTGGATGACTAAGAATCTCCATGATCTCCTATATCTTCTTATACTACAAAGATAATGCTGCCTTACACACAAGCACTTACCAAAATAACATACATTCAAATATACGGTTTATATTTGCATCAGTGATGGGATTCAAAAATTTTACTACTGATTCTATGGGCATGGCTGAGTTGGCATGGCTTGGTGAGAGTGGCTTGGTGGGCATGGCAGGGAAGGATAATGTAAAATCTCCATTTCCACCCCACTCCAGGGGAAGGATACTATAAAATCTCCATTCCCTCACCATCCCACTAACCTACTCTGTTCTCCTGTGCAGGGCAACAAAAGAGGACCCAGCCAATCAGCTGGGACTTGGGAGGCAGAGAATAGATGGGGTGGAGCCAGTCAGAGGTGGTATTTTGAACTACTCAAAATTTCTGTTACCAGTTCTCCGAACTACTCAAAATTTCCACTACCAGTTCTCCAGAACTGGTCAGAACCTGCTGAATACCACTTCTGATTTGCATGTAAACTCTCACTTGTGGCTGCACTACTAGTAGTCATAGTATAAAACACTGTCACACATGTGGGGGAGGCAAGGAAATATGTATAGTAGTTATATATGACTAGACTATTCAAGGAATGAATAATAGAGTGATTCACATAAATCGTGAGCCAAATTAAGTGGCTGCAAATATTCTTTAAAGGTTGAATTTTTGTTGAAGTTCATAATTTTGCAAAAAATGTACAAGCAATGAAATAATACGGAAGTTTAATAGAAATAAGATGCTTTGCTTGCTTTTATGGACTCGACTGCCCATTCATCTATACATTGGATTTTCAGTGGCTTTTTGAGGGAAATTTTGTGTGGATGCAATTTTGTAACTCTTATATTTTATTTCTTCCACATTAAATTATCTTTTTATAATTTCATTGATTCACTAACAAATTTTATTTGCATCAAAATTTATGTACTCCCGAAAAAGGTTTTGTGCTATTGGACATAATGAGCCAGAACACACATACAAGATAGATTGTTTCTATACATTTAAGACAAAACACATGGTTTTCTGCATTCTACTTTGCTTTGCACTTGTATCTGTGGTGTAGATTAAACAAAATAAATTTCTTCCTTTATTTGCTTCATTTAATTTAATAAAAAATAAGAACAACCATGGAACTAGATAAAACTCTAATGGGATAATATAGCTTATATGGAAATAGACTGCTGAAAGATCAGAAAAATGGTATCACTTGCAGTGAGTTTTGCACATTACATAAATCTGTTTTAAGGTTTCGGATGAGTTAAAAGTAAGAATATGCAACTAATCAATAATGTAATTTACCTTAAATAGTTATACCAAAGACCACACAATAAGGTACAAATATATCTAACTGGCACAAGGAAGGTATTTTTTTTCACTCTGCATGCATTATATCAGGGACCCGGCTAATCAGAATACAAAAGGTGCAGTTGTATAAATATTTATATGAAGAATGTCCTCCTTCTGCAAACTAAGGTCATTTGAGCACTATTTCCTCTGGGAAGGGATTATCAGAAATTGTCACATGATGAATTTCCTGACTTTGTAAAATCTGAATCGGAATAGATTATTTTAGAGATTTCATATTAAAAGCTCACATCGCAATAGATGATAAGATGCTGTGATGTGGTATTCTAATTTGAGATCTCTAAAAGAACTCAAAGTGGAAAATAAGTGATACTCTCTGACAATCAGACTGTAATGGAACTCCAGGGAAATCAGGTCCCTTTTCTGTGGCTTTTCTGTGGCTTTCTCAGCAAAACAATTTTTTAGCATAACAATTAATCCAGGCCTGTTTCCATCATTAATAACTTACAGTTGATTCCCTTTATATAAGACAATTAATTGGCTTAAATATCTTTCTTCTCTTTCTCTTCGTTCTCTCAGATTGATAACTTTAAATTCCCCTGCAACATTTTACCTTCAAAATCTTGGAAAGACTTAAGGGTATGACTTCTAATTTTATTTTGTGCTTCTTTGTATTAACAGTCTAGATCTTTGTTTGAGGGTTTTTCATGAAAATATAGTTTCTAGCAATCAGGAACATAATGTGTTATGAACTAATAAAGGCGTTTAATAAAGTTTTAACAACCTTAAGAAAAAGCAGGGTTCTAATCCTGCACTTCTTATTGGCCGATAATATCAATATCGGATTGGTCCTTTCTGGGAAATCTGATTGGCTGTTAATGGGCCAACTCTCATTGGTTCAAGGGTTTAACACTTCCATGTTTCTCATTGGCTAATAGGTCAGCAGCCTACCCTATAAAAGGGCTGCTGCTGCCTAGGGTTTTGCTCTGTTCAGGATGATTAATAAAGAGTTGAAGTTCACTGTTCACTGCCTCGTCTCCGTTCCTTGCACCCATGTGCAGAACTTAACACTGGCAACGAGGATGGGATACGGAGACATCAGAGCTGACTGAACACTACAGAGCACCAAACAGAGCACGTGGCTAAAGGCGCATCGACAACGGAAACCATGTCTGGCGGTGCCATACCACCCGCTCCATTTGACCCGGCACAAGAAGACTGGGACTCATACATAGACTGGTTCCAGATGTTTCCGAAGACCAACAACTTGAAGGATGCCACTACGGGGAAAAAGCGAGCAGTGTTCCTGACCCATTGCGGGCCTGCCGTCTTTAAGATGGCCAAGGCACTAGTGAAACCGGCTGAGGTGAAATCCATGGACTGGGACGTCCTCGCGCTTCTTCTACAGGCCCACTATGCACCAGCCGTACCAACGCTTGTCTGAAGACATGAGTTTTACCAGAGGGACCAACGGAAAGGAGAGAGTGTCGCAGATTTCATTGCAGACCTCCGGAACTTGGGAGGCCTCTGTGGGTTTGCAGACTTCGAAGAAGCTCTGAGAGACTGAATAGTTCTGGGATTAGATGACCAGACAGCACAGAGCAAGATCATGGCCAAAGGGGACATCGATCTTGCTGATGTCATCAAAGACGCTACTGCAGCAGAAGCAACCAGGAAGTTGGCCGCCCGAGTGCACCACGCCAACGCCCCACTCCGTCAACTCACCAGCGATACCTCACCTCGCCTAGAGAGGAACACAACACCGACCCACCACGAGGACCTCGAATCACCATCAGAAAGTGAGGAGGAGGAGGTCAACCAGCTCCGGTCTGAACGTGACCAATGCAACCAGCGGAATTGAAGACTACCACACCAATGCGCGGGTTGTGGGGCAAACCACCCATGATCAGACTGCAAATTCCTCAACGCGCTCTGCCATTCCTGTGGGAAAAGAGGTCACATCGGGAAGGTCTGTAGAAGTAAGCAAGGATCCAGCCCAATTCAGAGAGGAAACAACTACGGCCAGACCACAGGAAATCGTCCTGTGAGTCGGGAACATTTGAACCACTCCTACAGAAATAAAACACTGGCCACTTCAACAAGACGGGAAGAGGCACACCAAACCATTACAATCGGTCATGCTTCATTGTGAGATGCAAAGAAGATCCGAGTGAGGGTCGCCATCGAAAACCAACCTTGCGTGATAGAAGTCAACTCAGGATCGTCCCTCTCGATGGTTTCCTGGAAGACCCTTAAACAATTAAATCCCTGCCATCCAGCGTCAAGACCTCAGAGCCCAAAGAATCATACTCAAAGATTATCAGGGGAACCAAATTCCAGTCGTTGGATCCAGCCAAATCCAAGTATCATTCAAAAATCGTACTGCATTATTACCACTGACTGTCGTCGACCCTGACCAGCCTAGTTTGTTAGGCCTTCAATGGTTCGCCCCACTTGGGATCGAGGTAGCCGGCATTCACCATACCAAAAGCGACGACTGGGTGGAGGCCATCATCCAGGAATTCCAGGATGTCTTTGCAGACAAACTAGGTGAGTACAAGGGGACCCCGATATCATTTAAGCTTAACCCTGAAGTAGCCCCCATCTGCCTTAAGCCTCCTCGAGTCCCTTTTGCCCTTAAACCAAAGATCGACTAGCAGCTCGATAAATTAATAGCCCAGGGTGTTTTAGAACCAACTGACCATGCCCATTGGGAAACCCCAATCGTAACACCCATCAAAACGGATGGATCGTTAAGGATTTGTGGGGACTACCGGGCCACCCTTAATCACACCCTTCAACAGAACGCTTACCCGGTGCCGGTGGTGCAACACCTTCTCCATTCCCTGGGGGGCGGAAAAGTCTTCGCTAAATTGGATTTAGCATTGGCGTACCAACAACTGCCTGTAGATAAAAAAAACCACGGAGGCACAGACGATAGTTACACACTGAGGTGCCTTTAAATGCAACCGACTCCAATTCGGAGTGAGCGTAGCCACAGGGATTTTTCAAAGTTTGATGGAGAGACTCTTGCAAGGGATCAAGGGGGTTATGCCATACTTTGATGACGTTTTAATTGCGGCCCCGAATAGAGAAATACTAGAAAAGCGTCTTAAAATGGTTCTCCAGAAATTTAAAGACTCTGGCCTAAAGGTTAAAAAAAATAAATGTCAACTGTGTACAGATAAAGTAGAGTTCCTGGGGTACCTAATTGATAAACAAGGCATTCACCCCACTAATAGCAAACTAAAAACAATCAAAAATGCCCCAAGACCCAGAAATAGGACTGATCTCCAAGCTTTCCTGGGGCTCATTAACTTTTACAACATCTTCTTGCCCCAGAAAGCAACCATAGCTGAGCCCCTACATAGACTTCTCGAAAAAAAGCAACCTGGATCTGGGGACACTGAGAGGAGCACGCATTCCAACAAGTGAAAAACTTACTTACCTCCGATGCTGTTTTAATGCAGTATAACAAGACTTTGCCTTTAACAATTGCATGTGATGCGTCACCGTTTGGAATAGGAGCCATTTTGAGTCATGTGTTACCAAATGGTAGTGAGGCCCCTATTGCCTATTTTTCAAGAACCCTATCGAGGGCTGAACGTAACTATAGCCAAATTGACAAAGAGGCTCTTGCTGTTGTATCTGCTGTGAAACGGTTTCATGAATATGTGTATGGACGAGTTTTTACTATTATTACCGATCACAAACCTTTGCTGGGGATTATAGCGGGAGACAAGCCAACCCCCTATATATTGTCACCTAGAATGACTCGCTGGTCAGAGTTTTTAGCTGCGTACAGCTATAAATTACAACACCGCCTGGGGAAAGCCATTCCTTACGCTGATGCATTGAGCCGTGCCCCACTTCCGGAAACCGTCAATGACCCAGCTCCAAACCTTACGATACTCCAGATTGAAACACTACATTCACCGCCACTAACAGCCAGAGACATCGCTATTGAAACAAAACGAGACCCTGTTCTGGCACAAGTTCTCAGCTGGGTTGAACGAGGATGGCCAGTAGAACAAACCCCTGATGACTTTACCCCTTTCAGAAACCGGCAAACAGAACTTTTCTCGCAAAAAGGCTGCATCCTATAGGGAGACAGAGTCATTGTCCCAGAGCGGTTACAACAAGCAGTATTGAAAACATTGCATGACGGTCACCCTGGCATCGTGCGAATGAAAGCGCTCGCACGAAGCTATGCGTGGTGGCCGGGCATCGACAAGCAGATCAAAGCCTGGGTAAAGACTTGTCTAAAGTGCCAAGAAGTCAGCACTGCCCCACCTAGAGCAACTCTAATGGAGTGGGAAACCCCCCGGGGGCCATGGCCCCACATCCACATTGACTTTGCAGGACCTACTAAGGGATATACGTTCCTCCTAACAGTGGATGCCTGTTCCAAACTGGCTCGAGATCCACAAGATGAAGACTACTACAACCGATTCCGTCATCCGAAAATTGAATAGGCTATTCGCAATGCATGGGCTGCCAGACGTTCTGGTCTCCGACAACGGATCCCAGTTCACCGCCCTGGGGTATCCGCCATGCGCTAACCTCGCCATGCGCACCCTGCGGCTAATGGTAGGGCCGAGTGCATGGTCCAAGTTGTTAAAAATCTCTCCACAAAATGGACTATGGGGACATTGATGACAAACTAAACAGAATACTCCTACTCCAACACATTACCCCGCACAGCGTCACCAACAAGACTCCAAGACTGTTGATGGGACGCAAGCTCCGTTCCCACCTCAACCGGCTCCACCCGTCCTACACGCCAGAGAAACCCTGTGGATCTAGCAGAAACTGCTGCAAGTTCATGGTAGGTGACTTAGTTTTCACTAAAAACCTTTCTGGCGAACCATTATGGGTTGAAGCAACCGTAACTCAAACCACCGGGCCCAGATTGTACTGTGTGCAAACATTGGACGGACAAATATGGAAACGCCATATAGATCAGCTTCGCTCAAGGCTACAACCCAGTTCCCGTGACTCCTGTGACTCTTAAACTGAGGAGGGAGGGGATGTCGAAGAAACCAAATTTGAGATGGTGGAAAGCAGAATCGAAGGAAGTCAGCAGCTGGGCACAATACATGAAGAAGAATCAGGGAGAGGGATGGCCTTGCCACAGAGGAATACCTCAACGGAGGCAAGCCCGCAGAGATCAGAGGACAACAACGACAGAATTAGCAGCACCGAGTCGTCCAGTGAGGATGCGGAACCGCCTGTACCAAAAAAACGTCCCGCCAAAACCGGACCACAGACAGGAACCGGTGGGACAGCGCAAATCTAATAGACAGTTAAAATAACCTGCATAACTACGGGATTACGTCACTGCACCCCTCAAACGGAACCTAGGGGGAAGGGGTCTTTACCAAAGTAAGCAACATCATCAATGCTAGAACATGGCAAGTGTTATGAACTAATAAAGGCGTTTAATAAAGTTTTAACAACCTTAAGAAAAAGCAGGGTTCTAATCCTGCACTTCTGATTGGCCGATAATAGCTATATCGGATTGGTCCTTTCTGGGAAATCTGATTGGCTGTTAACGGGCCAACTCTCATTGGTTCAAGGGTTTAACAATTCCATGTTTCTCATTGGCTTAGGTCAGCAGCTTACCCTATAAAAGGGCTGCTGCTGCCTAGGGTTTTGCTCTGTTCAGTATGATTAATAAAGAGTTGAAGTTCACTGTTCACTGCCTCGTCTCCATTCCTTGCACCCATGCACAGAACTTAACATAATGGTTCCTTCTTTAATGGTTTCTGATACTGCCAAAAGAAGCTGGAGTTTTAATTTTCTATTATTTAGGCTACATTAGCCACATTGACTTGTTATCATCAACATCTTTGCAAAGCAATCTTACAAAGGCAATACAACCCGGCAAGACTACAGCATTGCTCTAATTATAATCTTGCTTCTGCAAACCATCGTTTACTAAAGGACATCACAGAACAATATATAGCTGAACATAGACTGGATTTATAATAGTGAAAGAATAAGTTGCCATGAGGCAAAAGCACTGACTCCAGCCTAATACAAAGAAACAAGCATCAAGCTAAACTAGGGCAGATATCTTAGCATGCTTATGAAATATGTATTTATAAGTGATATTGTTATGATTATATTCTACATATTCTAGTTATGTATTTATAAAAGATCAGAATTTTTCAGGAGTCCAAATTTGAAATGCGTTGACGACCATATACAATAGTGGTATACTTTACTACCATGTTCATATTTAGTTATCAGACTAGGGATATAATGCATTCACTTTGTGAGTTTAAAGAGTGATGTGGCAGGTTTTACACCATAGTTGCTTCATCACAATTTATTAAATAAAAAAAGAGTTGGATACAGGGGTGGTTAACTACCAGTTTGGTCATTTACAATGTGCTTCCCTGCAGGCGGGCTCATGTAAATTGTCAAACAGCACACTGCATGCAGAGAAGCAGCCTTTTAAAATGCCCTTTTTTCCTGCTTTTTTAACTGCAGCTGTGTCTTGCATGACAGCTGAAGTTGAAAAAAAATCAGGAAATAAAGGTCAGATAAGAGCCCAGGTGGGTGGGTGGGCAAAAACATCAGCAGACATAGAACCGGTTCTGTCTGCTGTTCTTCAGAGCTACCAGTTCTACAGAGGTGGACAGAACCAGTAAAAACCCACCCCTGGTTGGATATATTAACACAATATTCTAAATATTAAATCATAGTTTAGAAACCAAAATGGCTGAGTTGGTTGACCATGCAGATGCATCATAACTTTTTTTCACACTGTTCAAAACCATCCTGTACACATTTTTCTTCAAAAGGAATATCTTTCTGTGTCACATTCCTTATATAGTCAGCAGAGGGGGCATACACCTGTCAGCCCTTCAACTATACATTCTATATACTTAGATGAGACAAATTTTATGCTCAGGATATTGGCACAAGTCCTAACATCAACAGTAACTAACTATAAGCATGCATAGGAATCCATTAGACTCCAGTAAGCAAGAAAGAAGATTTAACCCTCATTTCCTGCATCACAACTTCGAGAGAAAAAAAAATCACCTGCTTTGACCCTATCATTATTCTCCAATAGAAGCTCTTGCCAGCACCAGTGGAGATTATTTTTGATCCAGTAATATGGGAAGAAAGGGTCAGTTTTTTGTTTGTTGAAATGCTTCCCCTGGATGTTGAGGTTTAATGATATTCTAGTCTGTGCACTTAATTGTGGTGGGGAAAAAATGATGCACCTGTTTCTGGTGGGAGAAAGAAAAAATATTATAGGATTCCAAATAGCAATTAATGTATGTGTAGTTTGGCCTTTATTTCCATGCCTATAATAATAGACTCTCTCTCTCTTTTTGTTTAATTTTGAAACCTCAAGTGTGATGCTTCTTATCCACTTAATTTTGCTATTCCTACTATCGTGAAAAGTGAAGGGGATATTAATGAGAATCTTAGTATAATTGGTATGTAAATAATACAAATATGTAAATGACACAACTCTTGTACCTGTATTTGTGTTAATATTTTCTCAAAAAGACAATAAAGGTTCCCCCGCTTTGTTTCTCCAAGGTTTGGTGAGGAAGGGGGATTAATTATGAACTGAATGCTTTGAACAGACATATAGACTGTGCAGAAAAAAGTTTTGATTATTTATAAAACTTGTTTCAGCATAGGCACATAAATCAGAAAGCTTCCTTGATGAAATATTGTATGAAGTATGCTACTCTGGAGTTAAGAAAGAAAGTTAGAGCTTCTGACTATAATTTTTATGAGCAAAATAATGACACTTTGGGGTGATCAAAGTTATCAATATCTCACTGATTATCACCTTATCTTGTCTTATCTTAGTATTGTTTACTTTCTTTGAGGAAACTTATGACTTTAAGATCACTCTTTTTCATTTCCAGAACAATTTTTAATCATTGCTATCCATTGAGCCTCATGACTGGCCTGAAGTTTAAGCATATGTCTGGGTTAGATATTCTTATCTTTAGGATAGTTCTGAATGGATGATTGAGTTGTTTTTAAAAAACCTCTGAAAGCTAAAATAGGCACTTGAATGAATCATACAATTTGAAAACTAATATCAGGAGACATATTACATAGGAAAAAGAGCCCTTATTTTAGATTGAAGACTTCATTAGTTTTTATATAGCTAAATATAGCATTGTACTTCCTATATTGACCATTTAGAGGTATTGCTTCTAGGTAACCAACAGTATATATAGCAATACTGAAAATAATATCTACTCACCATGACTTTGGCTCTTAGTGTTATGGCACAAATTAAATATAGATAGAAGATGTTATGCAGCAACCTTGATTTTTTTGTAATATATAATACTTTTCTACAGCTATGAATAAACCAAATTCTTTTCTCAACCCAATATTGTCAAAGCTTTAGCTACTGACCATCTAATCATGAGAATAATGTTAATCAATATAGCCTTTTAAGGACTATTAAAATAAGATGTAATGCTTCAAATAGTGAAATATACTGAGTCAATAATAACAACAAATGCTATGGTTTCATTACTAATTTCATGTATATTACTTATTATTTGCACTTTTTATCAGCATGTATCTAAGTTCAGATTAAGTTGTTTTTTATTATTAGAAACATGTTAGAATATTTTGAATTGATACTATAGTATATATAGGAAAGTAAAATGTATGCTGGAATCCATGCTATTTGGGATTTCCTAATGTTGTGTACACACACACACACTGTATGTATATATATATATATATATATATATATATATATATATATATATATATATATATATATATATATATATACACAGTACACATGTATATGCACACACACATAAAATACTGTATGATAGGAGCCATGAACTGAAAGACTCACTGTATCATGGAAATGTAAAAATGTGTATACTAGCAAAAGAACATTTAAAACAAAGAGAAAAAAATTAGCCTCCTCCCCAAATCAATACATTATCAACCAGGTATTGACAGAAATATTATCCAGTGGGCAGAAATGATACAAATGAAACTAGATACACAGGTCAAGATTCAACCCGTGTAACACAATTTTCCTTCAGTAAATTCCAATACAAATAAATAGGTTAAAAAAGAAATGGTCACTCAAGTACAGGATGCATGTCTTGCATACGCAAGACTCAAGGTCAAAGTCTTGGAAAGTCCAAGATAAAAGAGGACGTAGCAGGCAATGGGAAAGACTTCAGTTCAATAAGTTGTCAGTCTGCTGCCAATCCAAGTTGACATAGCTGGGCTACATTATTTTCTCACTTGCTAAAGATTAGAATAATGCAGATTGGCAGGGTATCCATATAGTGATTTATCAAGGTGGTATAACATTTTTATTCTAGGAAAAGAGAGGGAGGGGGGAGGGAGGGAGGGAGAGAAATGGAGGGTGAGAGGGTGAGAGGATGATCTGCATCCAAACCATAATTTTAGGAGATAATAAGAATTCAGGCACCTACTTTCTTTTTAAGTCAATCTCTAAAGAAAGAGATATTTATGTAGTTCAAGTTCTATGTACTACATGTGTAGTGGTTGTAAACACTGTGAATTGTGCAGAGTATAAATATTTGGAATAGCATATTAGTTCAGTAAGTTTTGAACTGTGAAGTCTCCAATTTAAATCCCATCTCAGCTACAAAGTCAGAAGCTTTGCTTTCTTTTTTCTTTTCTTTCCCCCCAAAAAATATAATTGATTTTACTTTATCTACCATGCCCTTTTCTTCCTACAGCACAAGTATGACGATATACTGGCATTCTCTTCAGGACGCTTGCAAAGAAACAGCATGTATTATAAAATATGTGCCATATACAAATGTTGTGAACTGTTGTCCCAGTTAATACTGTTTAATTAACCTTGCAAAAGCATCCAAAACAGTATAGTGCAGTATTACATTATGATCTGTTTTCTTTTATTACATTTCAGACCAATCTTTGAATACACTTTGTGAAAAAAATTTCATACTACAAAAACAAAAGTGAAGACAGAGGAGAAGCTACATGTGTACTCCCTTTTGTTTTCACAAACTTCTTAAAGAGTTTTCACTTTTCCAGCTTATGTTTTTGTTAACTTGTAGAATGATTTAGGTCAAGAAAACTAGACTGAATCAATTTGGGAATCTGATATTCTTGCCATCCTTAGGCTAGTTAACCAAGAGCAGTTTTAGATGGCAGCATCTGAAGACTTTTATGTAAAAGGTTGCTAATCTTTTAAGTCATGCTGCTTTCATCTACTTTATATCCTTCTCCAATAAAATACCTCAACTATCAGTTTAGTTCTCTCTCTTAATGTGCTACTGTTCTCTCTTTGTTCTACCAGTTCCCGACCTTTTAATCAAAATGACTATTCATGTCACACTTTATTACTGCTGACAGCTACAGATTTTATTTCCCTAACACATCACAAGTAATTCTTTCCCTCACACCCCCACTGAAATTCAGCAGTTAATCTTGCAAGAGGCAATCATTACATGCTAGGCTTTATGCTTAAAAATCTCACATATATATCCCTGTGTATGTATATATGTTCATTTAAGATTTATGATTTGTGTGTGAGTGTGTATATGTGTATACATGCACACATATATACACATATTATTTCTAATGTGAAATACTGAATAAATACTCCCATATCAACTTTCATCATCACTGTTTGCCTTTGTTGTAAGGTTCTGATTATAATATTTTTATTAATCTAACTATGCCTTACTACTACTACTACTACTACTACTACTACTACTGCTGCTGCTGCTGCTGCTGCTGCTGCTGCTGCTGCTACTACTACTACTACTACTACTACGAAGCAACAGTGATATGTCTTTTGCATGCTTCCTTCTTATATATCTATATATATCTCTGTAGACAATCCAAACAGTTCAATGGGATGCTGAAGAAGGTCAGGAAATGTTTCTCTTCTCTAAGAAGAGTTTGCCCTTTACAGGTTAAAAAGAAAACAATGAACAGACATTCTCTTGAGACAATAGTTCTATTCTGGAATACTTCTTCTAAAGTCAGTTTCTCTATTCCTCCAGTTCTCTCTCTCTCCTTATACAACAAACGGACAGAGCTGCTGCACTGCAGAATGTCAGTTTACTCATTTAGAACTTTCAATGCAGAAATACGGAGTGATGCAGTCAACCAGATAACGCAGCACTTACCTTAATTGAAAATCCTTTCTTTTGACAAAGTGAACTGAAGGAGGCGTTCAGCTGTTATTTAGAGGGCAATCTTAAATTTTCAATCAGCACCCTTCAGGTTAAGAATCATCCTGGGCTGTCTTTTGCTTTTGACGTTGAACTCTTCACTGTCTAGAAAAAAAAAAAAACGGGAGAGAAGGAAAGATCAGCTGGAATCCTCCGGAGAGATCCTGAGTAAGTGAGAGTACAGAAGCCCCTTGGCTTAAAAGAAGGATGTTCAACAAAACATCTTGGGTCTGAAGAATCCTGTGGCTATGCGAGAGGTTTTTATCATGTCCCTTGAGCCGAAGAATGATCGCTGACCTGATTAACACACAGCACACTCCTTACACATAGAAAAAGCGCTGGGAGGATTCCTGGTCCACCAGGGAGTTGCAAAAGACACCGAGGCCACTTGGGAATGTCATCTCATGCAGATTAATAGATGTGCTGCTCCAGCTGAGACTGTAATTTGCAATGCACGGCGCAAAGCAATTTAATGATTTCAAAAGGAAATGTGTTTCTGCAATGCTCCTTTTTCTAAGGTGCATCAGCATTCCAAACAGGTTATGACTGATTAATTAAAGCAGATGGATGGAGCTAGTTTCATGATAGGATGCTCAGCATATACAAAACATGGGGAGCTGAAAGGTGAGGTGGCCACTCTGATTTCAGCTTAACAGAAACAAAATTATTTTGGTGGGCAAATCTCCCAGATGGCAATTTACTTTTGTTGCGTAGGAGGGGAATAGTTTTGCATGGCACATTTTTTAGTGAGAGTAAGCCATTAGATGTGCAAAGTTATATTCCCTAAGAGAAACACCCCCTTCAAACAAGGTTACCAAAAGGGCAACCAATTTTACAAATGCACAATGGAGTTTCCTGATGTTTTAAAGATGTCCAAGAAAAAAAAAGACAGGTTATACAGTACATCTTATACTTGTCCAGTTATAAAACCATTGATCAATGGATGGATCAAATACTAGTCCAGTAGTTAAGATTTTTATTAATCTATTTGCTTTTGGTTACACTTACACCTCAGCTTTCCATTAAATAATGCTCAAGGAATAGTAATAACTAAGAAAATGGATAATAAGAAATAGAAGAACACATGTCTGGCATAGATAACCTGACAGGTTCTTTCCTAGGAAAGACACCTGTTGGCAGTCTTGAGCCTAGTTAAATCAACAGTGCAATTTTACGAAATGACATATTTTGCATACCTGGTTGTGTATTGCCTCCTATTCTGCAGAACATTTGAAATTTATTTAGTGATCATCTGCATCAGATACAGTAGTTGATCTTTACAGAATTTCAGGTGTCATTGAATGGCAATAAAACAGAAATTGTTCAATAAATTATTCACTGTTGATGTAGGAGGGACAAGAAATATAATTTAGATGTTATGCCTCAAGAACCAGTATTTCGATCTCTCTCACATTCCTGATGTCTGAATTTTTATGACTTATACTACTTCATAGAGTCTAAGTAACTGGCTTCTGCTGTTACCGGAGTCCTCTATTTGATGCCCATAGATTCTTGCAGCCAGGGCCATAGAAGCATGCAACTTGTTTTACAGATTGGAGGGAAGAAATTTATTGGAAACGGTTGTGGTAGAGAAAGCATCTCTATTCCTAAATAAAGAAATGGTATGTGTACATCATCTGAATTTTGCAAGACTGAAAAGAAAGGGACTACCATTCTTGCCATTAATATTGGATGACAACATGATACAACAAAAGAGGGATGCTATAACACATTAAGTAAACAGGCCATTATTGAATTCCCAGACTATTTCAAAATATTTGAGAGAAATCACCTTCCAGTCTGGTTAGTTGACTTACACCACACTGCCCCCTCCCTCTACACACACTGGGAACTGAATAGTTTCCCTAATCACAAAAGTGTTTAGGAAAACAAAATCATGTGCTGTTGTACAACATTACAAATAAAACATACAAGCTCCTTTGGCATGTCTACCTACTTATATTTTACTGATTTTTAGGCCTCTTTTCTTACAATGAGGTCATTGGCATGAATTATTTTCTCATCATATATAAACTTATATTTACAACAATCCTACACAGTAGATTTAGTGGGAAAAAGTGAATTGGCACAAAATTACCCACTAAGTTTTAAATTGGACCTCCAAGATCCTGAACTCACAAACTGACTATATGTAAAAATGCAGCCAAAAAATCTGTTTATTGTCAAAGTTAACATTCATTTCCTTTATGAATTTCAATGAGTTGCAGACTGGTTGCAAAATGGATCAGATAGCAAGCCTTATTCAATCACAAAAATCATAAAGGAAATGAATGTTACAGTCAGAGCTAAAACCAAACATTAAAGAAAGTATTTCAAAAAGAAGAGAAAGAGGAATCCAGAGTATACAACAGGCAATCTAGAGCAGTTCTTCCAACAGTTCCTTAGGATCTATGGATTTTTAAATTCAGAACTCTTAGAATAACTAAGCAAAACTGCACTAAAAGGAATGCATATCTAAAGTATGACTTCTTTGTGGAAGAGGAATCTGATTTATCCAAAATTCCATAACATCCTCATTAATGCCTTGATCATGCAAGAATAATAAACCTTTGATTTAACAGAACCACATTTAGTGGAAATCCAATGACTCAGAAAAAAAAGTATGTCTACTTCTCCCTCTGAAACAACACTTATGTCCATCATTACAAAAATGATGTGAATGGTTTCCTATGAGTTCACTATCTCAAATTTAAATGCAATCACAAGATTCAAAATGTTGATTTATTCATCAACTATATTGGGTAGATGGAACTGTCTGAAACAATATTTGGGAAAATCCCCTTGAATTATCTTACAGTAGATAGTGCATAGCAAAGATTGGGGAATAAGAGAAGTTTGTGTGGTTTGAATATTAATAAAAATATGTGGTTTACATTTTATGAACAATTTGCAAATGCTACTACTGCAGTCCTTCAATGTTGACCCTCACTAATCTAATAAAAATATTCAAGTTCCCTCAGCTTAAATTGAGCCACAGTGTGAATGATTGGGAACTGAGAAATATATATTTGCAAACTGTAGATTAACCAACTACTCTTTGGCACTCACAAAAATATGCAAATAGATAATCTTTGACATATGACCATTTGTTCAGCAATCGTTCAAAGTTATAGTAGCAGTGAATGTTCCCAAAGGAATGGCAGTTACATGCTACTACAATCTTGTGATCAAAATCCAGGTACTTGGCAGTTCTCCTGCGCTTATGACCTCAAGAATGCTTCAGCTCTCCTCATCTTACTATCTTTCCTATCTATACTACTTTGGCCCCTGGCACTCTGCAGGTGCTGTCACCCTCCAAGCCAACTTTCTTCTCCAGATTGTGCAAGGCAGATTCCTTGAAAGACATGGAGAAAATGGTCCCATGTAGCCAGCAACTGACTTGTGAAGGATGGAAATGTGTTTTTGCCCTTCCCAGGCTCCAGAAGTTTTCTTCAAGCTTCCAGGAGGGTGAAAACAGCCTCCCTGAGCTCTGGAGGGTCTCTGGAAGCCAGAAACAGACCCATTTCCAGCCTTCCAAAAATATCCTGTTTTTCACCCTCCCCGACCCTCTTTGCATGCCCTGTACTTACCTGCATCCAAAATGGGCTGCATGGGACTCCTGGGAGGGGAGGGGCAGGGCAGGGTGGGTGGGGCCAGTCAAGAGTGGGATTTGGGTGTTCTTTGAACTGTACAGAATCTTAGCTAGGGGCTCCCCTGAACCCCTGCGAACCCCCAGTATCCCACCCCTGGTTTTGCACAATATAGCTGCTTTGTGCTATGCTGCTGGCCCCAGGTTGATATTGCTGTGAAGGGCTTTATCCTGCACTGGCGTTCAAGGGATTCCTGCTGGCATTCAAGGGATTCAAAGCTTCAGCACACCCAAAAGTCTCTCTGTGTCATGCTACTGGGCAGAGGTGGCATTCAACCAGTTTGCACCAGCTCGGGAGAACTGATAGAGGTGATTTGACATGGGTCGCAAAACTGGTGGAGACCCCTGTCTGGCCATGCCTCTGGTCATGCCCCTGGTCAAGTGTTTCCTCCAGCAGTGGCCCCTTTGGCTGGCTGGTCTCCTCTTCCTCGGTCATACAGAACAAACAGGCAGAGAAAGAGGAGACCAGCTGGCTGGTTGGTCGCTTATCACTTGTCCCGGTTGCTCTCCTTGTCCCGGTCACTTGTCCCTTGTCCTGGTTGGTCGCTTGTCCTGG
This sequence comes from Hydrophis major, assembly GCA_033807585.1. Lineage (NCBI taxonomy): Eukaryota > Metazoa > Chordata > Lepidosauria > Squamata > Elapidae > Hydrophis > Hydrophis major. Next base: position 99,657,153 of record CM066330.1, on the reverse strand, counting down.
TCACTCTCCTAGATTTCCCTACAACATGGCAGCCATGGCGCAGCTCAGGCAGAGGGCTAATGCACATGAATTGCACATGTGGAACAGCCCTAGGACATCTGCCTGCCCTCCCACAGCATATTTTTTCCTTCTCCTGGCGGACGCACCTATTCTAGCCCATCCTAGCCTGGCCAGCCAGAAGGTGGGTGGGCGGATGTCCTGGGGCTTCTTACCCCCTCTTGTCGCAAGATGCCTCCAGCTGGTGCATGCTTTTTTCAGTGCAGCTGCAGTTCAACAACTGCACCAAAAAAAGCACCCCTTGTTCTGTGTGCCACTCCTGGCAAGTCTGAGTAGCCGGCGCATAGAATAGGGTGGCACTGGACCATTAGAGAAGCAGAGCAAAACTGGAGATCAGTAGCTACCTCTTTCGCAGCACAAGAAGACTCTCTCTAACTGGCTGGCTGGTCTTCTCTTTCTCTACCTGTTTATTCTGTACGGCTGAGGAGGAGGAGACCAGGCAGCTGATTGCGGGAGGCTTTCTGCACTGAAAGAGGTGGCTGGAGGCTGAAAAAGTGTCGCCTCCAGCAGCGGCCCCTTTGGCCGGCTGCTCTCCTCTTCCTCGGTCATACAGAACAAACAGGCAGAGAAAGAGGAGACCAGCCGGCTGGTTGGGGGAAGTTTCTTTGTGCTGCAAAAGAAGCAACTACTGATCTCTGGCTCTGCTCCACTCCGCTTCTCCAATGGTCCAGCACCACCCTGCTCCATGCACTGGCTGCTTGGACTTGCCAGGCCTGGCACATAGAACAGAACATGTTTTTTTTGTACAGCTACTGGACTGCAGCTGCACTGAGAAAAGCACACAGCAGCTGCAGGTATCTCACAACAAGGGGGAGCGAGAAGCCTTGGGACATGTGGCCACCTGCTGGCTGCCCAGGCCGGGTTGGGCTGAAAGAGGTACATCTGCCAGGAGAAGGAAGAAAGTATATTCCAGGAGGGCAGATGCTGGGCAGGTGGGTGGATGACCCAGGACCACTTAAAAGTCGACTTTAAGAGTGCCCCATGGAAGAAGCTGAGAACTGAGTACAAACATAGGGATGGCAGGGGTGATGGGCGTGTGTGTCCCTCCACAAGGAGTGTGAAGGGAGGCAGACACCGCGCCTCTGAGGAAAAGAGGAAGTGCCAAAGTCTTGGCTGTTACTCATGAGGTGACCACAGAGGGACCCATCATGTGTCCCTTTTACCCCTGCCACCACTACTTTTGCTCTCATTCTCGGCTTCTTCCTTGGGGGTGCTCTTAAAGTTGATCTTTAAGAGCTGGAAGATGTTTCGTTAGATCACTGCCAACTCATCATTGGGAAAGGTGTAACTCCTGAATACATGAAAAGTCTTGGGAAAAGTTCTTGGATTTTTAAAACACATCCACATGGTGTCTGCCTCACTTCATGCTCTTTGTGCATGCCTGGAACATCTAACCAAAGTGAGAGAGCGCGAAGTTGACTGCTATGAGGCAAGCGCCTTGCCTTCCCCTCTTGCTCCTCACAGTCGCCCTGAGCTGGTGTGGTTCTTTACTTGGGCAGCCAGACACCCACAGCAGCACCCAGTGCAGCAACGGGCAGAGCTGCAACAATGAGGTACAGTAAGATTTGGTGAAGCAAATTTATCTCTGAGGGGTTTCTGGCAAAAAATAAAACAAAAGCCTCCCCAAAACAAAACCCATTTGGCAGGCAGATTTGGCAGGCAGTTGTGATCTTTAGTTGGGCTTTTTCTTTTTGTCAGCCCAAGGGCAGAGGAGGGAGGGACGGTACATAGGAAATCACCCTGTCTCTGCAGCATCAGTCATGACTGAGTGGTCATGGCCAACTCGATGTCACTTGCAAGGTGCGGTACCACTTTGCTGAGTTGGCCATGCCCACCCAGTCACATGACCACCAAGCACCACCCACCAAACAAGCCACACCCACAGAACCAGGAGTAAAAACAATTGAATCCCACCACTGCTTCTGTGCTGAACTGGAGCTGGCACTCATGCTGTGCTGAGCATCATGGTCTACTTGGACCCAAGAGCACACCAAGAAGTCCCTGATCTATGTATTTGGGTGACTGCTTTTGCCCCCCCCCCCAGGAAAGGGACAGGGTGCAAATACAGTAGATACAGTATGTGAATGCAAGGAAATGAAAAGGAAACAATCCCTTATCTTAGTGAGGCTCAGGTCCAGGAGGGGCCAAGCCAAGAATGGTTTGTGTTCCATACTAGCAGGCTTGCAGGCCTGCATTCCTATTGGAAAAGCCGGGTCGTGATTGGACAAAACTAAGCGTTCTGATTGGTTCTTATTTGGTTGCCGCGATTGGGTAAAACCAAGTACGACAAGCCCAAATGCATGTCATAGGCTGCCGAGCCGCAGCCAGCTCTATAAAAGGAGCTGCCTCAGCCGGGAGTCTTGTCTCAGTATCTGGTTTCCTAATAAAGAACTGTTGTCACTACTTCGAGTCTCGTCTCTCCTTGGAACCCACCGCCCAGACTTAACACTGGTGACGAAGGTGGGATACTGAGACAACAGAGCTGACTATCACATGGCAGATAACGCATAGATGACCTGCAAGATGGGCAACAGCGCCATGCCACCCGCACCACTCAATCCAGCCAGCGAGGACTGGGAGTCCTACATTGATCATTTCCAAATGTTCTTGGAATCAAACAACTTGAAGGACGCCACCGGCAGCAAGAAGCGAGCGGTTTTTCTAACACACTGCGGACCCGCCATTTTTAAAATGACTCAGGCACTCGCGAAGCCAACAGACTTCAAGACTATGGATTGGGATACCCTAGCTTCCATCCTCTGGAACCACTACACCCCGGCGGTGCCGATTCTCATCCGTCGGCATGACTTTTACCAGAGGGATCAGCACAAGGGCGAGAGCGTTGGAGAGTTCGTAGCCAACCTGAGGGACCTAGGTGGCTTGTGCGGATTCACCAATCTAGATGAGGCCATGCATGACCGAGTCATCCTCGGCCTGAAAGACCCAACTCTCCAAAGCAGACTGATGGCTAAAGGGGACATTTCCCTTGCCGACACCATAGCCGAAGCCACCGCAGCCGAGGCCACCGATAAGTCAGTGGCGTGAATGCAGCATTCAAATGGAACTGACCGCCAACTCACCAGCAAGACAGCAACTGCAGCAGACAAACACACAGCATCCACCCACCACGGCAACATCAAATCCCCTTCTGACAGTGAAGAGGAAGAAATTCAGACTTCAGTCGGAACACGAGCGATGAGACCGGCACGGTTGTAAGTTGAGTTACCAATGTGCCGGCTGTGGAGGAAATCACCCGCGTTCCGAATGCAAGTTCCTGGACGCTGTTTGCCCTTTTTGCGAAAAACGAGGACATATTGCCAAAGTATGCCGTAATAAACGAAATTCCATCCCCTGACGATGGGCAAACAGCCCAAGAAGAAGAAATGGCACCCCCACCATAAACCGGGACCACCATAATGACAGCTGATGGAACTGGGACAGCTGATCTAGGAAGTTCATTGAGGTACCCAGAAGAGAAGAAACGCACCAAACAGTCACCATCGGCCACGCTTTATCAATAGATGCACGAAAGATACGTGTAGAGGTCAACATCGAGAATCAGCCTTGCACCATGGAGGTAGACTCCGGTTCCTCCCTCTCTATGGTCTCCTGGAGGACCATCAAAAGATTAATTCCCAGCATCTGCCACCATGAGCTAAGCAACTAGAAGTTAATATTGAGAGACTATCAAGGTAATCGCATTCCGGTCATTGGCACTGGACATTTTCAAGTTTCGTTCAGAAACCATACCACCATTCTACCACTCATAATCGTCAATAAAGACCGACCCAGCCTACTCGGGTTGCAGTGGTTTGCATCATTGGGGTTCAAGATGGCAGGCATCAACCACACAGAAGACGAAAACTGGGAAGCAACGCTCATCCAGGATTTCCAAGAAGTCTTCAGTGAACAACTAGGCAAGTACAAGGGGTCCCCCATCTTCTTTAATCTCAGCCCTGACATCGCTCCC